>QRDG01000350.1:268659-349422 GCA_012064385.1 Puccinellia tenuiflora
AAGATGAAATGTTACTCTCTTATCCCCTTTATTGAAAAATATTCTGAATAGACGATGCCTTGTGTCTTTTTGTAATCTTTTAAATGGAAATCTAGCTTTATGCAAAATAGCTACATTATACCGCTTTAGAGCCTCCGTCAGCCATTGGGGCCTATATCGCCCTACTAAACTTGCGAGGTACGTCATACTCAGTCTCTCTTTGCTGTCTTTATATTTGTATTTCAGAGGAGGACGACACCGAGCAGCTAGGTGGGTTCTTCGTGGACATCGACTAGTAGTCCGGGGTTCCCAGGTGGCAGCTTGGGACCGTGGAGCAAGCTGGCTGGGTTTATTTATGTGTAGTCCTCTTAGGCCCTATATTTGGATCTTGTTGTACTAGACAACACTACTTCGCTTCCGCTTGATGAATTGATGGTCTGTGACCTTTTGATGTGTAATGTTTGTATCTTTCTCATATATGAGTTGCTATATGAGTTTTGTGTCGTAGAGTCTGCAATGTGCCAGTTTGTTCCACAAGTCTCGGTCTCTTTACTATACATGAAAGCGAGGTCTGAGCTTATGGCATGATCGAGGTGTTGTGTGCCGATGATCCATTCCGAGCACACCTGCCAATGAGTTTTGGCCTGGGATTGGTAAACCCAGTAACCTCGATTGTGTAGCATGACCGGTTACACAGCGTTCACTGTATAGTTTCTGGGGTCGGGGCGCTACATTCAGCGTGCTGCGGCCAGGGTGCCATGGCCGGGGATCGAGTCGTCGCCGTGGTCGGGCCAGGGTCCTCGCCGTGCCCGATAGAGGAGGAGTAGGACATGGCGGTGGAGTCCAGCTCGGTCATGGTATCCCGCGGCCGAGCTTCGTGCTCGCGTTCCTCGAAGTCCTGCTCGGCAACCTGATTCTCCATTTTTTTTATCTGGAGCCGTCATGTTTTTTCACATCCTGGGGTGCGGAGCGACTGCATACAGCTTTGCATTCTTCTCCCTTTCGTTTCGTTGGTTGTACTCCGTTTCTGATTTTTTTGTTGGATCTAGATTTTTTTTAACGGGGATCTAGATAATTGGGTTGCTACTAGTAGTTGAAGCACGTCTGAGAGGAGAGAGTTCATATCTGTTTTCTGAGTAGTCATTTGTTCCGTGTGTTAATCCATGTGAGTGGATAGAATTTTCCAGAGGAACTATGCAGCTAAACGATATGCATATGCTTTCTCATGTTCGTCAGAGGAATTGACAGACTGCATGTGATGCGTTCAGCCAAACAGAAAACAAACATGTTGCCTCGCGGCAGCACAAGGACGGACAGAAAACAACACCTTACAGGCTCCATGTTAGGACCGTGTAGTCGCCGTGAGTCGAAAAACAAGATGGGGTGAATCCAACGGTGCTGGCCGCATGCGTAGCTACCCCCGTGCATAGCAAATCGTCTCTCTACAAAACAATTGTCTATAATTGATAGCAAGAAAGCAATGAATAAACAAGTTGAATCATCCAAGCAAAACCTGTCGGCACAGTGGAATGATTTTCGCTAAGGACCAGGCTCTCCAAGCCTGGCGAGCTTCACGAGGATTTTCCTATCGCGAAGGGTTTTTCTCGCCAAGGATTCTCTCCCTTGGCGAGGGATCGCTCCTCGACAAGGTGTCTCCGACGCCACCCGCAATTCCGCTAAGGACCCAGCCGGAGGGCTCGGCGAGGCTGTTCGCCTCGCGAAGCTCCTCCCTCGCGAAGCCCTCTCTGCCCCCGCGGCAGAGCGCACATGGGCTCTGCGCCATGTGCAGAGTGACGCGCGTGCCTACGCGCGATGACGACGACGCCGTAGTTGCTGTTTCCATGTATAAAGCAGTCAACAAAGCGGAGCCAAGCAAAGCGGACAACGAGTATTGCCTCTTTGGTGATAAGGGAACCGTCTGCAGCTACGCTCCAAGGACGACGTCACCGTGGGTCACCTCCCACCTCGGCAAGCGCCAGCCCACCGTCCAGCTGGTCGGCGACCTTTTTCAGCTTTGGTGACGTCGTTCCCCTGCCGTGGACCACGTCCACGGGCTTTACCTTTATGGTGGACTTCACCTTTATCGTGCACCGCGCCTCCTCCATCGTCGCCGTGTGGTAACCCTTCCCGCCCAAATGTTTGGGCACAAGAGGTCCAGGGCGCCTATAAAAGGAGGGGGAGCACGCCTAAGCAAGGGGTTCGATCTTCGGTTAGTTCGGTTCCAAGATTCCTGAGCCAAAACCCTAGATCTGAAGACTAGCTAGTAGCCATTGTTAGCCACCTCGAGCTCGACAAGCTCTTCTTGTACTGTAAACTCTCCAAGCAGTGCAATACACCAAAGCAGGACGTAGGGGTTTTACCTCCTCAAGAGGGCCCTGAACCTGGGTAAGATCGAGCGTTCCATCTCTGCAGTGCTGTCCCGCAGCGAGTCCGACGAGCACCGTCGCCGGAGCACGTTGAGGGTTGTTTGATTCCGTGTTCAGCCCCTTACTCGATCCTTCTCGAGACACCCCCAGTTCCTGGGACAGTTCTCCGACATTTGGCGCGCCAGGTAGGGGGCTGAGGCGCATCTTCAACCTCGACGCAGCCATGGCCGGCCCTTCTCGCGCCGAACGACTCGCTCGCCGGACGGCCAGCGCCACCACCGCTCCTCCTGCTGGCAACCCGCGTGGTCGCCCGCGCGGGAGCGCCGCTCCGGCATGCCGCGCCGACCCCGAGCCCCGCGTCGAGCACCCAGATGAAGACGACATCGACCACGCTGAGGACGACCTCGGCGAAGAGGAGGCCTCCTCCCTGCACCCGTCGCGGGACCGTGCTGCCTCCTCGCTGGGCCACCCTGCGCCTAGCCCGGCGACTGCGCTCCTCATGGCGCAGGAGCTGCTGCAGTACCGCCCCACGCCGGCGGCTCAGGAGACCTGGCTCAACCGCGTCTCTGAACTCATCAGCGTCGCTCGCGCCGCCGCACCTGCACCGTCTCGTTCCCTGGTTCCTTCTGTACTCGTGGGGGGCGTGGCGCACGGCGCACCTCCCGCACCTCCTCGTCAACCCGCGCCCGCTCCAGCTCCACCGGTTCCACCGCAGCCTGCTCCGACGGGGGCTCCTCCTCGCGACGGCCGCGCTGCCTCGCACGCGTCGTCGCTGCACGACTGCCAAATCGTGCAGCGAGCCCCTGAGGACGCACGCGTGAGCGTCGAGCGCGGGCAAGAACGCCGCAACCGCGCCGTCCAGGACGTCGCCACCGCCGGGAGCCATCTCCGCGCCACCCTCGCCAACGGCACGGTCACCTACGGCACGACGGCCGCGTTCACTCGCAGCCTCCGTCGCGTCGTCTGGCCGGTCAAGTTTAGGCCGGACCTCCCTCCGCGCTACGACGGCAAGAACAACCCCCTGGAGTTCCTGCAGCTCTACTCTCTGGCCATCCAGGCCGTCGGGGGCGACGACAAGGTCATGGCGAACTGGTTCCCCATGGCCCTCAAGGACTCCGCGTCCTCATGGCTCACCAACCTCCCCGCCGAGTCCATCGACACCTGGGAGGAGCTCTGCCGGTGCTTCGTCGCCAACTTCAAGGGCACGTATGAGCGCGGCCTCACTTACAACGACCTCCGCGCCGTGCGTCAGAAGCCCGGCGAGACCCTTCGCAAGTACATCCAGCGCTTCAGCCAAGTGCGCAACAAGATCCCCAACGCCACCGACGCACAGGTCATTTCGTTTTTCCAGGCTGGGGTCACAGACGTGCGGATGCTCGAGAAGCTCGGCATCCACGACAACATCACCACCGTCGTCAAGCTTTTCGACTTGGCGGACAAGTGCGCCAAGGCTGAAGAGGGCCGCTTGTTCGTCAAGAACGAGCCAGGGGACCCCACCGAGGGGTCCAAGAAGAAAAAATCCTCCGAGAAGCGCAAGACTACTGCGGTCCTCGCGGCAGAGCCCGACGCCAAGCAGCCTCGCCAAGCTGCCACTCCAGCCGCAGGACCTGAGAAGAAGGATGATCGTCCCTTCTGCATCTACCACAACAGGCATTCTCATGCCACCGAGGATTGCTACGACCTCAAGAGGCTTCGCGAGGCTCGCGAGGCTCGCGGCCGCGGCGGCCGCGGGGGGCGACGCTGGAACAACAACTACAACGACAACTACCAGCAGAACCCCCAGGCCAACGCTGCCCAGCCCGCGAACGACAACCTGCCTGCCGAGGCTGACGAGGGCTACCAGGTGCCTCGTGGGGCCGCTTGCATCCTCGGCGGGGCTCAGGCCCCTCGCTCCAACCGCCACTTCAAGCAACTCGCTCGCGAGGTCGCAGCAGCCCTTCCTGGACTCGAGGCCTCCAGGCCCCTCAAGTGGTCCCAGTGCCCCATTACATTCGACTCCGGCGACCACCCCAAGTCCACCTCGACTGTTGGCACCATCCCGCTGGTCTGCACCCCCACCATCAACAACATCGCCGTCTCTAAGACGCTCATTGATGGGGGTGCCGGCCTCAACGTCATCTCCGTCGAGACATTCGAGAAGCTGCAGGTGCCCTACGAACGGCTCATGCCTACCAGGCCCTTCTCGGGAGTGACTGAGGGTCTCACCACCCCTTTGGGGCAGGTGAGGCTCGCCGTCACTTTCGGCACCCAGGCCAACTACCGCACCGAGCTGATCGACTTCGACGTCGCGCACATCGGCCTGCCCTACAACGCCATACTCGGCTACCCCGCCCTCGCCAAATTCATGGCGGTGACCCACCACGCCTACAACCTCGTCAAGCTCCCTGGCTCGGGTGGCACCATTGTCATCCGCGGCGTGGTCTCGGACGCCCTGTACGCTGCGCAAGCGGCCTACAAGGCTGCCGCGGTGGCGTCACCCGCTGACGAGGACGAGGAACCCCTCCCGAGGCCCCCCGCGAAGAAGAAGCAGTTGTTCTCTCAGGAGAAGGCCGCGACAAAGCAAGTGTCTCTGGAGGCAAGCGGCTCGGGGGCTAGCGTCACCATCGGCGCCAACCTGCCTCCCAAATAGGAAAGCGCCTTCGTCGCCTTCCTCAGGGCAAACTCTGACATGTTCGCCTGGACACCGTCAGATATGTCCAGAGAAGCAAGACTTCATCATCAAAGAAGGAGAGACTTCTGGCCACGCCAGTGTAATGAACATCTATTTCAGGTCATTCTGAACCTTTGCGCATCGCGCCAGCATATTTTGTTACTTCGGCAAGCTCTAGCGTTGTCTGCTTTTCTCTCTCGCTCGTATGATCCCTCATGCGTATCTCGCGAGCGGGGGCTAGCATGGTGCCATGCCACGGGAGCATCCCGGCAGCACCTAAAACCCAAGGGGATCCGAGCTCTGAACTTGCGGGTCAGCTCTCATGCATGTCAACTCCCAAAGAGCTCTGAACTCATGGGTCAGCTCCCCCGCACGTCAACTCACCAAGGATCACCAAAACCTTGGTGCTTGTTCTCCTCGTGAGACACACATGAAGGAACCTACGAGCACAGGTTATCTAGCTATCTATTTGCTTGTGGGTATGCCTATCTCTCCAAGTGCAGGAAAACAGGCTCTCCAAGCCTCAGGCAACGCCAAGGCAAAAACATCTCGCCAGGGAACCAACACCCTCTCCAAGGCAGAATGCCTCGCTAAGCTAAGTACAAAGACTTGGTCGAAATCTCCTCTTGCTGGTTTTTGCCCCTCGAGTCTCTTTTCTCTCTCCTACGCCTCATGGGCTGCTTGCACGTCAAAGGGGGGCCCCGAGCATCGCGCTTCGAGGAGCTCTTACTTCTTGAGGCCTCACACACCCCCCGGCCTTGTGGAGCCCTGACTCTCGCATACCGAAGCGGCGGTGGTGTAGCGCTAAGAGAGGGTCCTAAGACGTAGAGCGAAAAAGACATGAGGGGGAAAGACAAAGGCTCCCCGAGGGACATTCACAAGCACACTCCAATATAACTTGACAAGTTCTTACAAAGTTTACAATCAAAATGGCTAAGATAAATGTGCCCTCTGCACGCCCAGCTACAGGCAAGGAGCTCAAGCCGTTGCGCCTCCTGAGGTGCCTGCCTTGTCCACGGCGGTTTCCGCCTCTTCCAGGGCATCCCCGTCGTCGCCTTCGATCACCACTTGGTCGAATTTCTTGGCGAACGCGATGGCGGCCTGCGTGGCGGTCTCCCGCGCCTTGTTGCTGATGGCGCGCGGCGGCGCCATCACGTCCTCAAGATCAAGTGAGGGCTGGAGCCTCACGAGGTTGCTGAAGATGTTGGTGACGGCGACGACAAGGAGGTCGCGGCTCTCCTCCACGACGCGCTCGTCAAAGCTCTTCGCGACCCCTTCAAGCTTTCCGAGGAATTGCTCGAAGAGGTACGAATACGAGGTTTCGTCGTCGGTCGCTGCGGAGAAGGAGGGGACGTCGATCCTCAGATCGTTCCCGACCGCGTGCACGCGGCTCACCAAGCTCTGGAGAATGCTCTGGCGCTGGCGCGTCATGGACCGGTCAACCTGGCGCTGGTCCCGTGCCTGCTCCACCAGAGCCGCGACCGGCCCCACCTGCTGCCGGAGCTCATCCAGGTCCCTCTCCAGGGCGAAGGTGTTCCCCTCAGCGCGAGCCTGGGCCTCCCGAGCGACCTCAAGGCAAGAGGTCAACCGCTTCTCCTTCTGCTCGAGCTCCTTGATGCGCTTTTCGAACTCCTTGCGCTAAGCTTCTTCTTCATTGGACAATCCCTAACATGGTGCCCTTCAACTTTGCACTTGAAGCACATGATCTTGGCCAAATGATTAAGACTTGTTCTTGGCCCTTCTTAATGTTACTCTTGGACTTGTTCTTTATATTGGAGTTGAATCCAAGTCCACTCTTGTCATTGGAGGATTGTTGCACACTCAACACGTTGTCAAGTGTGGTCTTCCCTTCATGACGCCTTTCCAAGCCTTTCTTCACAGAAGTGGCTTGGGCCTTGAGCTCGCCTCTTTTCTCTACATGGTTAGTGACAACACAAGAGCTAGAGGAGGTAGATGCATCATTGTTAGAGAAACAAGGCATAGAAAGTAATTCATCACAAGATGTACCAACATTGTGAGTGGATGAACTACGAGGACTAGCACAAGGCAATATAGCAATTTTATTAGAGGTTGTGCCATTGTCCACATGAGGTTCACTAGATATTACCTTGGTAGTGATAGCCTCATGAGCTAACTTTAGACAAGCATGTGATGCTAGAAGATCATCATTAGAGCTAGAGAGCTTTTCATGACTTTCTACCAATTTCCCATACTTGCTAGTTAACAACTCAAGTTGAGCCCTTAGCTCAACATTCTCCTTTAAAATGGATGCTTCACACGAAATAGAGTTAGTAGCACAAGCATCAACATTAATAGCAATAGGAGAACAAGTTGGAAGCTCTTTTAGAAATTAAGCTTGGAGTTGATCATGGGACTTAGTGAGATGTGCAAGAGAACCTTCCAAGGACTTGACATCCTTTTCAAATTTCTCATTAGCCTCAAGGAGTCCAACAATTTCAACAACAAGCTTATCATTTTTTATTTAAAAATCTTTAGCCACCTTGAGAGCTCTATCATGGGTTTCATTTACTTTAGATAACTCTAGAGTAAATGTTTCCTCAAGAGATTTCTTGGTGGTTTGTTCTTCTTCAAGAGCTTCCTCAAGATCCGCAATCGTGTTCACATAATCACGTTCGCGGCTAAGACTTTCATCTTCAAGAGCTTCCAAATTTTCAATAGTAAGCCCTCGCTCAACAAGGGTGCTCATGATTTCATGGAGGTTCTCACAAGCATTTTTATTCTTTGAAAGAGCATTAAGAACCATTAGACCTTTCTTACTAAAGTAAGCATCATCATCATCATCATTTTCTTCATCATCATTATTATTGTCATGATCATCAGTACTTGACGATTTAGCCATGAGGCAAAAGATGGTTGATGAAGTTGATCAATTAATTAATGAACTACTCAAGTTCTCATCTTGTTCCATAGATAATTGGGTTTCCTCTACATTATTAATAATACAAGGATTAGAGGGAATACAAGCATTTTATCATGGCAACAAGATAAAGCAAGCATATCATCATGAGATTTATATAGGTGATTTTTAGAAGATATGCAAGGACTATCAACACAAGCATGTGGAACATTTATAGTGCTAGATGTGTTTAAGTCCAAAGATAAATCATTGCGATAAGATAGAGATGAAATATCATCTATAAGAAGCTCACTATCATCATTGCAAAATTTATCCCTACTCACCATTGCATTATTTTGTGGCTTGCCACATGTAGGTGAAGTAGAAGAAGTTGAGGACTCATCACGCCCGGAGGTGGAGGGAGAACAATTATTCCCACAATCAATGGACACACCATATTTCTCTTGAAGCTTGGTAGCTCATGAGCATTTCGATAAGGAGATATCGACAAAGCAACTGCATTTCTCAAAGCCATGAAAATTGCCTTAGAAGCTTGAGCATCTAGATAAGAATTTTTCTCATCCTCTAAAGATAATCTTTTCGGATCCTTTGGAGGAGAAAAACCCATGTCTAAAATTCGCTCTATATTTGGGTTAATGACCCTAAAAGAATTTAGCATGCGATTTCTCCAATCATCATAATTTGTGTCATCGAATATTAACAAAGAGGCATTGTGCACTAAACCACTAGACGACATCTTTACTCTCTAGGCCGTGAAGCCTTATAAAGAGAGAACCCGCTCTGATACCAATTGAAAGGACACGGATGTCGCCTAGAGGGGGGGGGGTGAATAGGCGATTTAAAATTATTACGGTTAAGGCTTGAATAAATGCGGAATAAAACTAACGTTTAATTTATCAAGCCAAAACCTAAACTAGCCAGGTTTACCTATGTGCACCAACAACTTATGCTAAGCAATATAATAGAGTAGGTGATAGCAAGATATATAACTTCAAGCTTGATGGCTATCACAAAGTAAGTAGCATAAGTAAGAAGCTCGGGTATAGAAATACCGAGGCACTTGGAGACGGTGATTTATCCCGAAGTTCACTTCCCAATGGAAGCTAGTCTCCGTTGGAGCGGAGCGATGTTCACCAATGCGAAACACCGAGTAGCCTTGATATGGCACACCGTATCTCCGTTGTGTCTTACCACCGATGTGGCGAGGCACTTGTCACTATGTTGTCGTTGAGGTTGACAACTAGAACGTTTACAAGGATGAAGCACACTCCACAAGTTGGAGGGTCTACACCAAATGCACCGAGCCGCCAAGACTTGATGCATCAAGTCCGGGGCACACACCACAACTCAATTGGTGGCTCCCGACAATGTCTTCGTAGCTACCAAAGCTCCGAGACGAACAAGGTTGAGCCACACTCCACAACCTAATTAGAGGCTCCCAACAAATCCCGTGAGCCACCAAGACTCAGAGAAATCAACAACCGTCTAGGGTACCAACGTGCCCTAGAGGAACAATCTCTAGGGCACCCAAGCACCCAAGAGTAACAAGCTTCTCAACTTCGACTTCCGCGTATCACCGTGGAGAACTCAAACCGATGCAACTAATGCAATGGCAAGAACACACTAAGTGGTCAAGTTATTCAATCCCAAATCCAACCAAGGCAACTAATGCTTGGGAGGGATTTGAGAGGAAGAACAAAGGAGAAACACAAATAAACTCCAAAGATCTAGATCCAAACTGTTCCCCTCACTTAGAGGAGAAATCGATCGGTGGAAACGTGGATCTAGACCTCCTCTCTCTTTTCCTCAAAAACTAGCAAGAACTATTGGAGGGATTGAGAGATAGCCAAGCTCAAGAGGGTCAACAATGGAGGGGGAAAATAGCTCAAGAAATTGGCAAAAGGTTAGAGTTTATTTGGGGAAGAAACCCCTTAAATAGGAGGCCAAAAATATGGCCATTGGGCCATCTTCGCGCAGCCAAAACAGGGCAACCGGCCTGTGGACCGGCCTGGGCCGGTTGGGAGGCCGGCCACCCCCCAGAGCCGCCCGGCCTGGGAGCCGGCCTAGGCTGGCCTGGAGGCCGGGCACCCAACTGCGATACGAAAACTTCAATATCTTTTTCATCCGGACTCCGATTTCAATGATCTTGGGCTCGTTGGAATCGCAACGAAGATCCCTTCAAGATTATGCAATGAAACATCATAGTCCATCATGTGAGGATAAAACCAAATGAAGAAAGGTAAACCTTCTCATTTGCAAACCGGAAATGCAATATATTTTGCAAATGAAGTCCGAAAGAAGTAAAACCAATTTTGATGGAAAGAGGACGACAAATGCAATTCTTGGAAATGATTAAAACAAGTAAAGGAGATTTTGCAAATAAATGGAAGAGAGCAACCTTCCGTATGGATGAGCCGGCAAAATATCCAATACCGAAACCGCAATAGGGGACGCATATGAGAACCGTTTTCGGTGATCTTGGCCTTGTCATGAAAAGCACGACAAGCACCAATACCACACTACAATAAGAGCCAAATAGGAACCAATAAAGATGATGCCAAGGATGCAAAGGTTTGAGCTCTCTACGACCGATACGCTAAAGCTCACTTGAGAGCCCCTCTTGATAGAACGGTTACCTATCCTAAAACCCGGTCTCCCAACTACACCGCGAGACCGGTAAAATAGAAACCCTATCAAGATCATACCTTTTCCTTGCGCATTCCACTTGGGCTAGATGATGACGATATTGATCTACTCTCAAGTGGATCACCTTTCTTGATTGTGCTCCGCTCGGTGAAGACTCGCATATTGCTCCCACATACACTAATATGAGAGAGACACTCTTTCGCATATCTTCACATGCCCTTATCTTGTTGTGAGATCCTGGCTCAGGGCTTAATAGGAAAGATAGAATACTCATATCAACAAGTTGCAACTTCTTTTCCGGAAGCTCATCTGAAAAGAACTCCGAGGTTAAGCGTGCTTGGCCCGGAGTAATTTGAGGATGGGTGACCGACCGGGAAGTCATTTCCGGGTGCGCACGAGTGAGGACAAAGTGCGCAGAAAAGACTAGTGTTGGTCTGTGGGGCCAGTCTAGAAATCCTAGAGAGCTGCCAGGGGTGACAGGCCCGGCACGGGAGTGGCCGGGGTGTTACAATTGGTATCAGAGCCGACCCTTGCGGTAACTCGGGCGTGTGCGGGGCAGATGCGCGGACATGTTGAGCATGTGCCGGCACTGGACGCACAGACGGGTGCCAAGAGGGGACGTTCCTGGACTGGGGTTGACCGACGAGGGCGTCGGTCTTCTAAGGGGGGAAGGATGTGAGATCCTGGCTCAGGGCTTAATAGGAAAGATATAATACTCATATCAACAAGTTGCAACTTCTTTTCCGGAAGCTCATCTGAAAAGAACTCCGAGGTTAAGCGTGCTTGGCCCGGAGTAATTTGAGGATGGGTGACCGACCGGGAAGTCATTTCCGGGTGCGCACGAGTGAGGACAAAGTGCGCAGAAAAGACTAGTGTTGGTCTGTGGGGCCAGTCTAGAAATCCTAGAGAGCTGCCAGGGGTGACAGGCCCGGCCCGGGAGTGTCCGGGGTGTTACACTTGTATGTTGATCAACTTTCACTTAGCCTTGATCAACATATAATCTTCTTCTTTTAGCCTTGACTCCAATATATGGAGTTCAAGCATTCCTTATGGACCAACACTACAAATATAACTCAAGGCACACATTAGTCCATAGAGATTGTCATTAATTACCAAAACAACATATGGGGGCAACCATGCTCTTTCACTTACCCTACACATCATACAAGCCATCATTTAGCCAATGCAACAAGAATAAATATACATTTTGGTGTCAATTCGAACTTTTAGTTGAGGATGAAAGATTTCAACTTGTAGGCCAAATATGATGAAATGTGTGGATGCAAAAAGAAGATCGAGTGAAAATACCTACGGGAAGTAGTTGGGGATGAAATCCCCACGCTTTTCCTTTCGAACCGGAGAGGAATCGGTGAAGTTTTTTAGAGGGGGAGAGTGGGGCGCCGCCGCCGCCCAGTCTGTTTCTCGGGCTGGGAAAGAAATAATGAGTGGAGAAGAGTAGGGCACGGGGCCTGTCTGCGGACTTAACCCTAGCAATGTGTAGTGTCTTTCAATCAGGCGCTATACTGCATAGTGTAGCGCCTTTCAATCAGGCGCTATGCTATGTATTTTTAATGTCCCAGAGAGCACCCGAGAAGCCCCTCACCGGAGAGGACGGGAAAATTTCTAAGTCAATGTGTAGCGCCTTCTGCCGGGGCGCTATGCTTGTGTAGCGCCTAAACCTAAGGCGCTATGCTATGCATTGATTGTATTCCAGCGAGCACCAAAGTTCACATGAAAGGGTATATGACCTTCTAATGGAGTATAATGGACCTTATTTTTCGGTGGCACGGCACAAACAGAACAATAACAACAAGAGTATAATGGAGTTTGGCATTTCACGACAAGTTACCGACAAACATAAATAGTTCCCGAAATACATAAATAAGGTGCACGACAGGTTCCCGACATACATAACAGCTAGTTTACGACAAGTTCTCTACGGACAAGTTACCGACCAGATGAGCGACTATATGTCTAGGACACGGGGCCATTTTCCCTTCTTATCACGCTGAAGGTCTTCAGCCCGTGCGATCTCCGCCCTCTCTCGTTTCCTTGTCCTCTCCGCCTCACGAGCCTCCTTAGCACGATGCTTCCTCTCCTCCTCCCTCTTGCGTTGAATCTCTTCACGACGTTTGCGCTCTTCTTCCATCTTCTCTTGACGCTCCATCTCGAGACACCTAGCCCTAATCTGCCTACGCTCAACTTCCATAAGGGCCAAGGTAGATCGAGGCTGCTCGAGATCTATCCAAGTGTAGTACTGATAAAGAGGAGGGGGAGACTACAAAAAAGGAGCATATATTAGTCATATGTGATGAAATGCAAATTTTGAATGATAATTAGTGAATAACGTACCGGTGGGCAATCATACGTATTTCGAGGATGCTCAGGAGAACGGGTGTAGTTGGGACACATGAAGAACCTTCTTCCTCTAGTGTCGGAATTCTCTGTGCACACTTTCACAATACATGGATCATTGCACCAACAAGTAGGAGTTTTGACCCCTTTGTCTTTACCTTCCTTGTACAAATTGCTACCGTTCGTTTTTCGTGGCCTCCATTCTTGATCGGCACAAGGAGGCCTATCACTAGGCTCGAAGGAGGCCATTTCTACAAAAATAACAAAAGTAACCTATAATTTTCAAACATGCATAATCAATTTTCTAACATGTATAATCGGTTTTCAAACATAAGTAACCTATAATTATTTTACGAATACATAGTATACCTATCCTAATGGTAATGATATTACAAACATCTCATTATTTCATAAGAAAATCAAAATGAAATAGCCATTACATTTGCATCTAAACTTGTATAAGGATATGATGAAAATTGTGGATGAAAACATAAGATCGAGTGACAATACCTTCGGGAAGTAGTTGGGGATGAAATCCCCACGCTTTTCCTTTCGAACCGGAGAGGAATCGGTGACAATTTTGAGAGGGGGAGAGTGGGGCGCCGCCGCCGCCCTCTCTGGTTTTCGAACTGGGAAAGAAACAGAGAGGGAATGAGGAACTAGGGCACTGGCCGAATGTCTGACGACTTAACCCTAACAGATGTGTAGCGCCTGATTGAAGGACGCTACACATCGCTCAATAGCGCCTGAATGAAAGGCGCTACACATCGCTTGATAGCGCCTCACTGAAAGGCGCTACACGACCACGAGTGGGGCCGCCCGGCCTCGCAGCCGCTACACTGGAAGGAAGTGTAGCGCCTAATTGAAAGGCGCTACACAGCATACTATAGCGCCTAGCAGTTGGACGCTAACCAAAAGATTTATTTTTTGAAATAGTTTCGCCCCACGTTTATTTTGTGAAATTCTTTCGGTTTGTGGTTATTTTCGGTCATTTTTACTCGTCTACCGGACCCGAGCGGCGCGAGCCTGAACGATCTGATCAAGTGAAGCGAAGCTGCGGAGGACGGTGGAGTTGTAGATCTCGATTCCACCGGCGCTCCTCCCCCTTCCCCGTGGGCAGTCCACCACCCCTGCGGACGATGCAGAGCGCGACGCGGCTGACGCTGCTGCTGTGCGCGGCGTGGGCGGCCGCGCTGCTCTACGGTGAGATGGGCGCCTACTGGGCCGCCCACCTCTCCTGCTCGTGGCCATCCGCATCCTCTTCCTCCCCATCGCCGGTCAGTATTCGCTCTTGATTTGGACGGCTTCTGTTAGGTTATTACGATTTTAGCTGCGGGGTTTACTTAGGCCGATGAACTGTTTTGTTACACTTGTGTCCATTATTAACCTCGGTCTATAGGGTTACGACTCAATCTTTCGTAAGCACCCATCTCGTCCTGGCGAAAAGGTCTATAATTCGACCACCATTTTCTTAGCTACCATGCCTGAATTGGTGCAATTGCGCGATTTGGTAATGTAGATTATCAAGTCAAGCTACAGTTCGGCATTGAGAATTTCACTTCTAGTGTACTCAAACCCTACCGCTTATTATCAGACACCGGTCCGTGTTTGTAGCTTTGCATCGATATTCTAGCATTTACTATATCTTATTGTCATATTCCACTTTGATGTGCAGGATAACCATGTGAAGATTGCCGTCATTGCTGATCCACAGGTCAGCTTCTCTGCTAATTCATGTAATTGTGCCAATAAACCCACAGTAGGACATAGTATACAGAATATTTTCAGGTATATGTTGCTTCCTTCTGAAAGGTTCTTCCTTGCAGCTTATGGACAGCACCTCCCTTGGTCTGCCGGCAAGCTCGGTTGCGCTACAAGCCGTCGAGTTCTTCACGGATCTGAACATGAGAAGGTCCTTCCAGTCTGTGATACTGCCGTTCCAGCCTGATGTGATCTTATTTCTCGGTGACCACTTTGATGGGGGCCCATATTTGTCGGATGAAGAGTAAGGCACGGATGCTGAATTCTTTTTGACCTTTTAATTGATGCAAGAAGTTCACTTTTCAACATTTCATCTAATTTGAGTTGCTAGTTTTGTACCATGTTGATTAGAAACTGAACCATTGTTTGTTTGTATGTACTTTAAAGGATAACGTGTTATATAAAGCGATGTGACTGGAATATGTGATGAAAAAATATCAAAATTACTGCATTTGCTTACATGAATGCCTATTGGACACGTGTTGTTTTTCCTTAGCTATTATATTTTCTCTTTATTGTAGACTCGCCTATCTTGTAAAGAGGTATATATATATGCTTCCTAGATTTCCAGTGGCTTTAGATGTCAAATGCATAACCAGTTGTTCTGCTCTATTTTTAAAATTTGAGGCCAACATAGTACCCATGGCCACAGGTCTGAAACAGAGCAGTTATTGCTATGTTGCAGTCATTGTCATAGTCTTCCAGAAAATTGGAAGGTTAAGGGCTTGAAAATTCTTGGACTCCTGCAAATGGGTAAACTGAGCCATCTTCATACGAGTCCTTTTAATTCACAGAGGAACAGATAAGCCATCCAGGAAAAATAATTGACAGACACCTTATTTGTCATATATCTGTGATAATTACATTTCCTCCCAAGTGTCCTTATTGCTTCTTCTCATCAATGAATACATTTTTTTCCCTAGAAAACGCAAAGCTTTGGATCTCGATGCATTGATAGAAAAAGGTTACATGTACAAAGCCCGGGATCGGACCAACACCACACCATTGTGTTTACCCCTTTACCTTTGTGTTGTTGCCATTGTGGTTTACTAGTTATTCCCCACAAAATTATCAAAATGGTTCTATGTTTCATTATCGTCCTTTCCTAATTACTTTTAAAAACTTTCAGGTGGCAGGAATCTTTGTTTCGGTTTAAGCATATATTCAGCATGACTGAACAAAGAACAAATCCACATGTCCCAATCTACTATCTTTCAGGAAATCATGATATTGGTTACTCAGCACTTCACTCAGTTTATCCTAAGGTGATTGACTATGATTTCCTCTTTTTGTCCATTCTCGGGGATTTCCATTTGTGTATTTACATCTTTCTCAAATCTCAAGTTGTTGTCCCTTTTACAAAAAATTGTTGCCTCGCATGAGCTTGCTGCCATCGCTGGCTAAGAATTCTTTGCCTTGTTGTTCACGGATTTGATTCTCTGAGGTGAAACCTCCAAATTTTGTTACTCGAAGCAGCTGAGCGAAAGTTTTGTTGGTCCGTGTGTCTTCAAATAATATTTGGACGTATACTTTCTTTCCGCATTTTATTCACTTATTGTCTTTCCTGCATCGTAAGGGAGTGGAAATTGTAACAGGTTATTAGAAGCTTCGCCTAAAGTGAATCAAACTATGGATTGAATCTGCTTTTATATTTGGAGTAGGTAAAATAGGGTCTTGATGTTTGTTTTTCCTTTGGAGATTTGTATTCTGTACCGTGCTACGAAGCTCAAAAACAGCTTAAATAATGAGTCTTAGATCCCTGCTTCGAACCATGGAAATTTTCAGGAAATTGTGAGGAATCTATCTGTTCCACAGCACGTGTGCGCGTGTGTTTTCTACATCAAACTATCCCACCTCGATATGAAGATTATTTTCAGACTGTTCTCGTCTGCCTTACATTCATCCTTTTAGAGATGGCAACCTCTTGCTTTCACTGATTTTTGACATGAGTCTGTGCTCTCCATCTCTCATCAAGGACATCACATAACCATTGATCCAGAAAAGAAATTTAGTGTGCTAGGTGTTGTGAGCTTCGGGTATTTTGGTCTTCATTTTTCAGTAATGGCTCTTTGGTTTCTGAACTTGTGGAACAGGTATTCATAACACTACTGTACCCTATTCATATTTGTCCTGTCTGCCCCTCATGTATTTACTGTAGTTAATTTATTGCCATTTTAACTTGGAACTATTTCTCAAATTTTGATTTACTGACCACATCGCTGACTGATATTAAATAGATAAACTGATTTTGTATGCATTTTCGCCTGGTTTAAAGTTATTGTGTAGCTTGATGAGCTTCAAAATACTATGAGCATATCTTTCGCAAAACCCAACATGCCCCGTGTAACTTGGAATTATTTCTCAAATTTAGGTTTACAGACCACATCTCTTAACTGAGATTGCATAGATAAACTGATTTATTATGCAACACTTTCCACCTGATGTCTAGTTATGGAGAAGCTTCACTTCATGAGCTTCAAGAAGTACTATGAGCATATTTTTCGCAACACACAGCCTATCCCCTGTGAAGATTTGAAATGCAAGTGCACCCTGAAACTGAAAGTTTTTTCTTGGTTACTTAAGTGACGCTCTAACATCAGAGACATACTCGTCGGAAGGAACATGCACATTTTGGAAGACTCTTCCTGCGTCATTTGCAAAAACACATATAAGTGATCATCTAAACACAAGAGACATGCTCATCTGAAGGAACATCATGTTTTGGAAGACTATTCCTGCATCATTTGCAAGGCGGCACACAAGTAATGATGTTATGGGGATCACTTCTTCTTTGACTTCCTTTCAGCCTTTCCTGCTCGCATAAGCTTGACTTCCAGTGAGGTGACAGTTGCAATTTTGGAGCAGAAAATGATCCATGGACGTAATAATACTTTGGAAAACTCATCATGGATATCTTCATCATGTCAACACAGCACATTTGGGAACAATGGAAAGCTCAAACTTTGACAATGTAGTCCTTATTAAGGACTCCTTAACCTTAGGACTTGGTTCATCTCTTTAAAAAAGAAGTTTATTCAATTTTGTTAGCTTTAAGGAGTCTATGACTTCTCTTTGGAACTTCGGCTGGTTCTTTTTCATTACCTTTGATTTGCCTAGATTGCTGGCTTGTAAATAGTTGTATGTACATTCCTGGTCTCTGTCTCTTGTAAACATTGTTTCTCTGTTGATATATTTAATGATGGGCTCCAGTTTTTCCTCAAAAAATTATGCTGTAATATTTCTATAACTGCAAAGAATACATGAGAACACAAATTGTTGACATACTATAACTTATAAGTTCGCTATTCTTTTCTTGTAGGTTATCAGTCGTTATGAAAAAGAATTTGGACCAAGAAACTTCCATTTTTTGTCTGGGAAGGTGGACTTTGTTGTTGTTGATGCTCAAACTCTTGATGGTATGTTACCATGCCTCCAAAGTTCTGTATAGTATGTGCTGCAATGTACTACGCTACAAATGAAATCCTACATTAGTAGTGCATTATAGAATCCAGATTGTGGTTCATGAGTGTTGGTTTGCAGTTTCCTTTGATGCTTCTGCTTTGTATTGCTAAATAATTGTTAACATCTGTTTAGGAGGAGCTAAACAAAGCAAAGAAAGATCCTCTACATGGGAGTTCATTAAAACACTATCACCTGGTATGGCACTGAGTACATAATTATGCATAGTGTTACAGTTACTGTCCGATTGACTTGTTTTACTGCTTTTTTAAGGTAATGAATCAAATCCAAAAGTTCTTTTAACGCACATTCCCCTGTACCGCCCTGACAATACTCCATGTGGCCCACATCGTTCTTCACCTGTTATAAATCAGGTATGCTCCTTCAAAGTGTTTTTCCTCTGCTATTTTCAACTAAGAAGTTCCTGTAACTTTCTTATTATTTCTTGTTCATATATTATGAAGACAATACTGTTTTATATGTAGCACCAGTGCACCACTTTTGTCCACTGATTTATTCTGCAAGTTGCAACCTGTTTGTGTTTGAATTTCTGCAAGCAATTCGCCTAATAACATGTTTATCTAGCTGATTGAGTTTATACTCTTTCATTCCAGAGGATACATAGTGCTGCTATGGATCAAGGAATCAAGTATGTCCTTCCTCGAGTATTGCTGTTTTCCTCCTTTTGACTAACATAGCTTGTCAAAATTGTTATCATTGGACTGATAAACTTAGGATCATTGAACTCTCTTTGTTGTTTGTTCTGGTATATTTCACTGAACTCTCTCAAGCAATAGTTTGTTTTGGGAGCTACTTACGATATTCTTCTTGGTAAAAGAATTGCTAATGTGATTAGCTGTGTACCCAAAATTATCTCAAATTATCTTGGTTGAATGTTACCCTATGCGTTATCCTGAAACTTACTTATAGTAAAACCAGTTCAAATCATTGCTGCCCATCAGAACTTTCTCCACATGTTAATATAGGTCAAAGTTATAACAGTTAACATAAGATTTTGTAATGCAGGTATCAGAATTATCTAAGCAAAGAGACTTCTGATCTTTTGCTAAGTTTGCTGAAGCCGGTAAACTTCTTTCTGCAATTTCCAGAGGTTTGAGTGAATTTTGAAAATATCTTGACTAGACAATCACTCTGCAGACTCTTGTGCTCTCAGGACATGACCATGACCAGTGTACAATTGTCCACTCCACTACTTTTGGGCCAGTAACAGAGGTAAGAAAATTTCCAATGTTTCTTGTTGCCACATTTCACGATTTGCATCTAATGGAACTATTAATACCACAGCACACCCTTGGGACAATAAGTTGGCAGCAGGGAAATCTCTATCCATCTTTTATGCTGTTGTCTGCTGGGCCCAAGTTATCACCAAATTCAACGGATTTTAGTCATGAGGTTCTGACGAATCTTTGCTTCCTGCCTAAACAAACTCATATCTATATCTGGTAATGCTTCTGACCTGTGCCTGCTGACTGTCTTGCTTATGTAGCTGCAGATTTACAACTGAATTGTCTCACAAGTTTGTTTGCGTCTGCTGTTTCTGCAGGTACATCTTCCAGTTTGTGATTACCGTCCTTGTGCTGGTCTTTTGGCCGACAAATGGTCTCAGCTCTCTTCCTTATATGAACAAATTTGTAAGCTTCATGAGGTCTGTGGGTGCTGAACTGATTTCAAGAACCAAAGAAAAAGATGATGATGAAGATGGCGAATATGAAATGGTTTGGGATGCTGAGGGATCCATGCATCTTGTTAAAAAGGCAGTGCCAAGAGCCCCCAGCACTAACTCAGACTCCCGAACTACAGGACGGTATGTGTGTCGACTGTCGACAATGCTTTTAAGTACTTTGTAAGACTGAAGCCTGCCCCGTGCTTTAATTAACTGAAAAATATCTTGTATTCATGGCAGAGGAAATGTTTGTGGCAAGGCCGACTGCAAGAAAGCACCAACCGGAACCTGACTCATCTGTCCATGTTGATATGGGCTCTGAAACGGCAGCAGAAGATGGAAGGAAGTTGGCTCGCCCAAGCAAATGGAATATAAGGAAGGTCCTTCAGAGGCTGTTCCGTGTTGTTCAGTCAATTGTCGTCATTGCCGCGCTGAATGTTCCTCTATACATGATGCTTCTCTTCAAGGATTGGATTGACCGTTGATTTGTACTTGAAAGCCTAGTATCCATGTAATTCAGTAGATTAATATGGGCGGCTGGATTTGCTCTTACATAGACCTATATGAAGAACCAAAATTTTGTTGCTGATTGTCACTGCGTGTATCATGTTAGGTATGTTCAGCAGTGAACCTTTCTTTTTCTTTATTGTCTGATTTAAAGCTGCCAAAAATTATGAAATAAATTCACAATCCTAGTACTAAATGCATCTATCATGTTGCAGAATTTCACAACCAAACTCAACATCTGTATCCTGAAACAGTAGGAAGTAAAGAGATCTAGGAACAAGATGCAAACAAAGTAGTACACGAACTAATGGCTACATGAAAAGATAACGATGTATCATGAAGTAATGTTGCTGCCAACAATTCTACGTCTTCATTAGAGAGGCTAAGCACACATGCCTTGAAGTCCTCAAACTTCACCTTCTTCTCCTTGAGCTCAAGTTTCTTGGAACTTGCTCAATCACCCATGGTGGATCTTGAGGTGATCCCCAAATCTTAACAAAAATTGTTGTCCGATCGTCACTGCGTGTATCATGCTAGGTATGTTCAACAATGAACCTTTATTTGTCTTTGTTGTCTGATTAACATTTGCCAAAGATTAAGAAATAAATTCACAACACTAGTACTACATGTACCTATTATAGTATAAAATTCAACCGAACTTAATATGTGGCTCGATAAGCAAAAAAAAAAAATTATCTTTGATATGTTAATGGGCTAAATGCATAACCCAGTTTAAACTAGATATTGTTCACAATTAGATTAGTCTTTTCGTTTTTGTTTTAACAGTTCTGCTATTGAATTTGGATGCCAATATTTGTGACATTATTGATGTATATATTGTCTATTTGTCACCATTCTTTCAACAGCACAAAAAGTGACTTCACGATCATATGTTAGGATTTGGGAGTATGGAGGGCAGCCCATGCTTATAAGTACATGTCTACATGATATGTTCTCCCATGTCCTCCGCATCACATGGAGACCGACGCCAATAGGAACATGTTATGTACACACCTCTAATACTCCATTTGTTCTAAAATATAAGACGTGTTGGCCTTCTAACTCTATGTTTTAATATGTCGCGGCCAAGTTAAGAAGTTTTTGACAAAATTCTAACATCGTAGTCTGAAATTAAAATCACAAGTTTTTTCGTAGGAGAACTCAAGGAGCCAGACAGAAAGAGAAAAAAAACATCGTCCTCGTCCAGGTGGCCACATGTGGGCATTGTTTGTACGGTCAAATGCAGCTGATCAACGCATCACAGGAGATGGCCTGCCTGCCCGGATCCATCTTCGTTATTATCATACACACTCCATAATTAAGTTGGTAGATCTCTTTCAGCATCATGTGCAAGGGTGACATGCACCCCATGTGCCTCCTGCCCAGAATCACAAACTAATCGTAGCTACATAATGGCGAGGCACTGACTAAATGTTCTCCATGTCCTAGAACACAACTTCCCACAGGTAATCCTTGCCACATTTTACATAAACACTGACAAACTTGCAAGGTTCGCCTATATATGTAAAAATAAAGTAATGAAAAAAGTCAAAAATTCTGAATATTTTTGGAAATCAAAGATGATCAAATATTCAACTTGTATAAAAATGTTTAGCCAAGAAATGATTTTCATTGACTTCAGTGTAAAAAGTATAAACCTTTAACGAATATAGCGTGTATACAAGGGGGAAAATAAAAGTCATTCCGTGACGAATATTTTTATACGAGTATAATACTTGTTCATGTTTGCCTCAGTTTCAGCTTTTTTAAAACCTTTTGAATTACTAATCTTTTACATATAGGTTACGCTGGTATCTAGAAGAGTTTTTTTAAGGTTAAGACGGTCGTTCTGCCATCCGATTAGATAGAAAAAAAGAGTGTTATTTACTGTGGTTTTCAGGTACGGCGCACTTTATTGATTACAAGATGTATTACAGAGGAGTATTTTGTTAAGTGGAGTAGCACTAATAAAAGAGATGTTGCTACTAGTACATTCCACTTGTGTGCACCGGGTGAGTCCCTCAGTGGGTAGTCAGAGTCAGACTACTCACTAGCAGCCAGTGGTGCGCACTGCATTGCGCAAGTGCAGCTAAACCATACTGACTAGATCTAATCATCGACTTTTTTTTTAATATGGCCCCTATCCAATGTAATTGTCATAAGTGACCCCTCCGTTTTTTTTTTGTCAAATCTAACCGTGACGAGATGAGAAAAAGCGACACATGTACTTTCCGCCGACTTAGCTGGCGGAAAGTCACTATCCGCCGTATGAGCTGGTGAAAAGTCTGGTGCGGCGAAACTTGTTGAGATCTGAGTCGGTAGCAGCTTGACGGTAAAGGTCTTTCCGCCTTTTGGCTTGACGATAACAGTTTGTCACGATCTGAATCGTGTAGCTGCATAATGGCGAGGCACTGACCAAATGTTCTCTCTGTCCTAGAAAATAACTTCCTACATGTACTTGTCCCTTTGTTATTATCAGTCTCAAGGGCATTCTTGCCACATTTTACATAAACACTGACAGGGTTTTTCTGCAGTTAAGTGGAGTTTGCATTAATAAAAGGAGGTTGGTGCTAATAAAAAGAGATCTGGCCAGTTATGTACGGTACTAGTAGTATTCCACTTGTGTGCACTGGGTGAGCTCCTGAGTGGGTAGTCAGAGTCAGTGGACTGCGCAAGTGCAGATAAACCAGACTGACCAGATCTAATCATCGTCACTCTCTCAGCTAGGGATGAAAACGGAGCGGATACGGACGGAACTCAGCGGCGCAACATTTGTTTCCATATTTTTTACGGAAGTGGAAACAAATACGGAAACCCCGGAAACAAATACAGAAACAATATTGCCGGAAACAAATACAGACCGAATACGGCACGGACTCGGAACATAAAGCGGATATTTACGGAACCAAAAGACCTGTTGAATCATGTAGGAAAACTCCTGTAAAACAACAAACTTATCAATTTATAAGATGAAAACACACATAAGGAACCTCTTAATATAATCAACTAATAACTAACCGAGAAGTGAGCCTAGCTCACTTGGTTAGGGAAGTGGATGTACAACCAGCCACCTAGGTTCAAGTCCTCACGGACGCATATTTGGGTTCTTATTATTTCAAAAATAAAAATCACTGTAGGGGCTTCCCCTACCGTATTCCTTTCAAAATAACTAACCAAGCAATTTTATAAACAATAATATGGAATTGTTCTAACCGTAGTGCGGTGAAGAACTGGCGAACTGGGAATTAGGAACGACTGTAGAGGGAGATGAGATGTGAGTATACACTCGTTCTAAACGTGGTCTTATTTTTAAGGGATGCCAAACATTACCGTTTTTCATATTCTTGATTGGGTCTAAATGTGTTCATTAGATTTTTTTAGGCTGTTAGATTGGACTTTGCAAACCGTAGCAAAATAACGGAAAGTTCAGTATTACCGGAAACGGAAATTCCGTTTCCGTGATAGTTCCGCCGGAATACGCTGTTCCGTATTTGTTTCCGTTTCCGTATAAAATTTTCCGTTTTTGTTCCGTTTTGCAAAATTCCGTTTTCGTTTCCATATTTCCCTTCCATTTCTGTTTTTCCGCGGAAAAGTCGGAAAGATTCCGCTCCGTTTTCATCCCTACTCTCAGCCTAGCGCAACAACTAACGAAATACCTTTTCACACCAGCTGTTCCGGCTAACCCTGCAGGCACCCACCGCGGGCCCACCTTGATCCTGTGGGACCACGAAGAGGTACGCAGGCGGGTAGCCCTTCCGACCACCACCCACGAAGCGTGGGCGAGGCACCATTAGTGAAACCGACGATGCGCACTTTCTCCTGTATGACACGTGGGCCCGAGGCCAGGCGTCGCGTACCCCACTCCGACGAAGCACACAGGCAGCTTCGTCCCGTACCCGTCGGCGTCGCGCAACAAAAACCACCACCGGAAGGAAGGAGAAAAAGATTAGTCGTAAAACGAGCGAGCAGAGCAGGGGAGGCTGATTCGGAAAATTCGAGCGTCCAAAATCCGAGCCGTAACCCTCCCCTTCCCCATTTCGTCGGCCGATCTGCCCGTCGCGCGCCGTCCGGAGGTGGGGGTCTCTCCGGGGGCTGCGTTACACACGGATCGCCGGCGGTTTCTTGATTCGCTCTGGATTCTCTGCAGATGATGGGGGCGGCGGAGAATGCCGAGCTAGGGTTCCAGGAGGAGGAGGAGGAGGAGGGCATGGTGGCCGGCACGGCGTCGCCCAGGAAGATGCACTCGCTCGACTTCGAGCACATCGGCTCGCTCGCCGCGGTGGCGGAGTCGCTCTCGCCGCGGAGCAACTGGCGGATGGCGCTCAGGAGCATACGCATCGTCATCTTCCACGCCAAGATCAACGTGCTCCTGCCATTCGGGCCCCTCGCCATCACGCTCCACTACCTCCCCGGGAACCACGTAAGGATCAATCACCCTAAGCTTCTCAATGCGTTTCCAGCGTTCGTCGGAGCTGAATTGACTGATGCGGTATGATTGATTTTGCTCTCTTACTTATGTCGCCTTCAAATGCGTCCTTCACAGCAAGGATGGGTTTTCCTTTTCAGCTTAGTCGGTATCACGCCCTTGGCCGAGAGATTGGGATATGCGACTGAGTAAGTGCCAGTGATTGACTTGAACGAATCTTCAGTTTGTTATGCCTAAAAGTGCCTGACCTGCCTTCTGTATCTTATAACTTAATTGCTGCCTGGCTTGTCTTGTGCAGGCAACTTGCTTGCTACACTGGCCCAACAAGTATGTGTCTTCTTATCTTAGCTTTCAAATTCAAATCTTGGCTTCAGCAATCGGTAAAGATTTTGCCTTTTCGAAACTGCAGTTGGGGGGCTTCTAAATGCTACTTTTGGAAACGCGACGGAGATGATTATCTCGATATATGCGCTGAAAAATGGAATGATTCGTGTCGTCCAGCAGTCACTGCTAGGCTCTATATTATCAAACATGCTACTAGTGCTTGGGTGTGCTTTCTTTGCTGGTGGGCTTGCCCATCCTCATAGAGACCAGGTCTTCAACAAGGTACCAACAAAAAGAGTAGTTCTTGTTGTTTTCCACGATATAATTTCATTATTATCTACACATTTTATCTATTTTGACTTGAATTTATCAATGTAGGCATCAGCGGTTGTAAACTCAGGGTTGCTACTGATGGCTGTCTTGGGCCTAATGTTTCCAGCTGTGCTTCATTTTACACACTCTGAAGCGCACTATGGAAAATCCGAAGTTTCTCTTTCAAGGTTTAGTAGCTGCATCATGCTTGTGGCTTACGCTAGCTATCTATTTTTTCAACTGAAGAGCCAGCGCAGTCTATACAGCCCAATTGGCGATGTAAGTAGCTGAAAGCTAATTTATTCAGACAAACAAAAAATTGGATAAGGGGAAATAATTCATGCAAACACTGAAAAGTGGAAATGAATATATGCATTCATAAGAAGATAACATCGATAATCATCCTATTTTGTACTTGACATAGCAGGAAGAAGAAACCACCGAGGAAGAGGAGGATGAAAAGGAGATAACTCAGGGGGAAGCTATCTCCTGGCTTTTTGTGTTGACTATTTGGATTTCAATTCTCTCTGGGTACCTGGTAGATGCCATACAGGTAATGAAGAGTTTGTTACGCCATGTTTTGTGACTGTCAAAAAAAAAGTTCTTCGCATTGCACTTGATTTCCTTATCTACCTCCCTCCATAACTCACTGCCTGTGTGGAATCATATAAAGCAGAGCATCAGGATACCAATATTATCGCTATTTTAACTCAATGTCTTTTCTCCTTCTTGAACTGTGCATCTTTAATATGTTGTAACAGGGGGCCTCTGAATCATTAAACATGCCACTCGCCTTTATTAGTGTTATCCTGCTTCCTATCGTGGGGAACGCTGCTGAGCACGCAAGCGCCATTATGTTTGCCATGAAAAACAAACTTGTAAGTATCCCCTGCTTTCAACCCTTTCCACAACTCAATTGTGTGTGTTTTTTCTCATCTTTAATCTCTTGCATACCACAAGGACATTACGCTGGGTGTTGCCATAGGGTCATCAACACAGATATCTATGTTTGTGGTAAGAATATTTACTCAACAAGATTCAACTTGTCCGCCTGTACATTTTCAGTTTTCACACTTTCAAACAATTGCAACTATCATCCATTTTGTACGATTTGCAGATTCCATTCTGTGTGGTAATTGGCTGGATGATGGGAGAAGAAATGGACTTGAATTTTCAATTGTTTGAGACAGCAACTCTTTTTATAACAGTACTTGTGGTGGCCTTTATGCTACAGGTCTGTATACAGAATGATATGGTGTTCTGTAGTTTATACGATTGCTACAGCTTGCTTCTCTTAATGTCCATCAGGTTTCACTTTTCACATTTTAGTGTATGCTTTTTCCAGGAAGGCACATCAAACTATTTTAAAGGCCTCATGCTTATATTATGCTATCTCATAGTTGCTGCAAGCTTCTTTGTGCACGTTGATCCTAAATCAAGTAAGTATTGTGTTTACCGCTCAACCACCATAGTTATGTTATTACTAATTCTCCAGGTTATCTGGTTCTTTAATTTAAAATCTTGGTAAAGAGTAAATTGGAGCAGGGTCGTATTGATTTCTTAAAACTGTTCTAGACAGCAAGCAAATGGAGCGACCAGTGTTTCTGTGCTTATTTTCCTTGTCCTGTACCAGTTTAAAGCTGAAATGTGCTATGCATATGGCTATGTATATTGCCGATCTTTGAACTTTTTTAAGCGGTGTCATAAATAATGCTATACATAACACCAACTCAGTGGCATAGACATATGGACAGAAACAATCGACTTATTTTCAAATGTATTGTTTCTAAAAAGAGATTTTCTGTACCTGTACCCTCTAATAATGTGCATGGTTGGTCTAAAGCAGGTGACAACAAATGACAAGTCTGCACCAGAACTCCTGTGAACTGATAGGGGAAGGCTACTATCAGAATTGCAGATTCAGCAGATAGCGGATGTTTGCAATGTAGCATTCTGCAGATTCCCAAATTCGAAGAACAACTTGCTGGCAGCATCCTACATTAAGGCTTTTAGTTCCAGCTTGAAATCTTCCGGCGCTGATGCGGCTTTTTTTAAGATAGCAATGGCATCGCCCTTTGAGAAACTGTAACTTTATGGATAGTACACGAAGACCACTAGTCTGTAGTTGTTGTAAGCTACAGTTGGCCGCAGTTTTGATGATGGTGTTGTATTAATTGCAAGGAACCGACTACATTGTGCAGTCAAAAGGAGACTGTTAGTTCTGTAAAATGTTCTGTCCCGGATAATTCTGTTGGCGATGGTTCTGTTGTTTGTAATGTCTACTTTAATGTAAAAGGATAATGCTCTGTTGGAAAAATGGAGCAGAGTTGCATGTTTAGAGGGCAAAAACAATTGTTTGGGAAGTAGTCATATCTAGACTCCAACGCTAAAGGTTACTGAATCAACCTGCTTTGAATTCTTATAAGCCATATATTGTTTGTGTGGCAAAAAAAAAAAAGCCATACGTTCGCAAGTATTCCCTTCATTTTCAAATAGTTATTTTTAATGTGTGTAGCCCTTCATTTTCCAACGGGACTTTATACACACCTAGCTAAATATCCGCGCAAAGAGGTGTCATAAAAAACTTGTTACGACATGTAATAAAATAATCTTCTTCTTTCAGTATTTGCTTCCAGCTCCAATTTTTCAGACTTACATTCCTTGTGGCTTCCTTGATCATGTTGCTTGTACACAAACGCAAAAGGGAGGATATTTGCAGACGAGCGCATGGTTTTGTATTTTCACTTATTGCTTCAAATGAAGAAGCATAAAATTGCAATATTAACGTGCTAGCACTAACCCGGATAATCCATATAAAGTCGAGGTGCAAATTCGATTTGGCTGCAGTTCCATCCTCCAGCAAGCCTGCCAGGAAAGATCCTCACACTCATGGTTCTCAAAATGCCCCAGCAATCATCGCGTTTCACCGGATGCAGTCTGTCATAGCCATACCGTCGAACACCTCCCGTGCAGTCTGGGACGGTGCCGCATCACGCAAGGAAAGTCCTCGACTAACCTTCCAAATTCAGTTTTAGTCGCCAAGCAGAAAGCAACTCGGACTTGGAGTCGAGGAGGCGAATGAATCCGAGATCAGCCAGAAGCGCGTGCACCTCCCTCCCCATCCCCGAACACAAACCTTCCAAATTCAGGGGGCTAGTCACCGACCTTGGAAAGCCAGAAGCGCGTCGCCGCTCGCAGCCCATATAAGCACCCGATGCCGATGGATCCCTCCTCCCCTACAGAAACAACGAGCGAGCTCTCTGCCTCCACTCGGCTTGACCCATTGCCGTCAAGCACGCGACAAAAGGTGAAACCAAGAAACCAAACGGCCCGAACCACATCCAACCGCTCCCTCCAGGCGTCTACTTCAGCCCGACGCGGGACGAATGCCTAGGGTTACTCAACCGGCGGATCGCCGGCGACGAAGAATTGCGCGACGCGCGGGGCTACATCTTCCGTGCCAACGTCTACGGCGAGAGCCCCGACGCGCTGCGCCAGCGGCACCTGCCGGCCAGCCTCCTTGCTGAGCTCGTGGTGGACGGGCCGTCACACAATCTCAACATGTCCATGGGGATGATGGACGAGCAGCCGGCAGAGACGGTGGGATAGATTAGCATGCTCGAGGCGATCATATGGTCAATTTGGAGACAATTTTTTGTAGTGTTCTTGCAGTTGCCTTAACGACGTGTGCTGATTAGCTCTTTCAAGACTGTTTGTATTTGGCGATTGCCGCCAAGCAAGTGTTTATTTAGTACTCTGTTTTAAAATTACTACTCACTCCGATCCATAAAAAGTGTCGCTCATTTTATACTTAGTTAGTGGGCGACACAAAAAGTGTCGCTCATTTTGTACTTAGTTAGTGGGCGACATTTTTTATGGATCGAAGGGAGTATATCCCAAGCGGCCAAGCATTAGTCCGTTGCATCATGGTATAGGTTGGTATGTTACTCATACCGCTTAACTGGCAATCACCACTCGATCCAGCCAGTTCGGTTATCTTCGATAGTAGTATCTTGTTTGTATTTTTTCAACTCTCACACCGTTGATGAATGTGAAGGTTTGTGATTGTGTTCTGCATGTCAATGTTCATCATGTCGGCTTCCCTCAGCCTTTGACGTCCCAGGCACACTTCTTTTCAGCTTCTAGGAGGCCTTCTCCGGGAAGGTCCCCTCCCCTAGCTTCTTCCAGAAGCCCGACTCACAAATTTGTTTAGACTTCCAAATTGTTATTTTCAAGACTAATTTAGAAGATTAAACTAATTTGTGAGGTGAGCTTCTGGGAGAAGCTAGTGAAGAGGACCTTCCCAGAGAAGCTCTTCTAGAACCCGAAAAGAAGTGTGTCTCAACACCATTTGCTTTAAATTTTTGTTTGAGAAATATAATATTTTGTATAATGTGTATACAAAATATTTGGATCTTCACAAGTAAATAAATCTTCAACATAGTACTTGTATGTAGCTCTAGTTTTGAACGCACCATTAAAATGTTATTAATAGTTTTGTACGTTTATTGGATACAAGATCGTGCATAAGACAATGGCTAAGACGACATATGGCATTTTATTAGACTTCAACTAGTTTACATCAAGCTGATACAACCAGAAGCGTCCACACCCGGCTAACACTTAATGCACACATACATGTGCGATGCTCACATGTCTTGGACTTGTAGATAGCTTTAGTCTTGCCATGTTGAAAGAACAAGCTATGCCCGGATGTCGCCTAGAGGGGGGGGGGTGAATAGGCGATTAAAACTTTTTCTATTTAGGGGCTTGATAATTGCGGAATAAAACTATGTGTTTAAATTACCAAGCCAACAACCTAATATGCTAGGTTCACCTATGTGCACCAACAACTTATGCTAAGCAATTCAAGCAACAAGGTGATAGCAAGATATGGACTTCAAGCACGAAGGCTATCACAATGTAAATTGCATAAGTAAAGCTCGGGTATAGAAATAACCGAGGCACGCGGAGACGAGGATGTATTCCCGAGTTCCTCCTTGTTAAGGGAGTACGTCTCGTTGGAGGGGTGTGAGCTCGCCACAAAAGGCCTACTCAAGATGCCACAAAGGCCTCACCCTATTCTCCGATGAACCTCACCCAAGGGATTGGTTCACCTTCCACTATCGGAATCCTTCGGGGCGGATTCCGGAGCCCTTTACAACTTCTCTTGAGGCACACACCCACAACTCAATTGGGGGCTCCCAAACTCGTGCCGAAGCTTCACAAGCGAAGACTTCGCGGCACCTCCAACCGTCTAGGGTACACAATGCTCCCAAGAGGCAACAAGCTCTTGGGAACACAATGCACCCAAGAGTAACAAGCTTCTCAACGTCGATCTTCACGTATCACCGTAGGGAGAGCAACCCAATGCAACAAATGCAAAAGGCAAGAGCACACAAAGTGGTCAAGTCCTTCACTCCGAAATCCAACCAAAGCAACTAATGCTATGTAGGGATTTGAGAGGAAGAACAAAGGGAAGAACACAAAGCAACCCTAAATCTAGATCCACTAAGTTCCCCTCACTTAGAGGAGGATTTGATTGGTGAAATGGTAGATCTAGATCTCCTCTCTTGTTTCCCTAAAGATGGGCAAGAATCATAGGAGGGAAGAGGAGGAATCGAGCTCTCAAAGATGTGCAACAATGGAGGAGAGAGAGAGCAAAAGGTTCACCAAGAAGCATCGAACCGTTGGGAAGAAGGGGCACTTAAATAGGTGCCCTGGGAAATCTGGCCGTTGGGCTCAGATTCCCGCAGGAGCGGAAGTACCGGCCCAAGGGGCGGTACTACCGCCCTATGTAAAAACAGCCCCAACGGCTCTCTTCAGAGAAGAAAACCCGCAGGACCGGTAGTACCGGCCCAAAGGGCGGTACTTCCGGCCCACCCAAAAACAGCCTGCCAACGGCTAGAAGAGAGAGCCCGCGAGGTCGGAAGTACCGGGCAACGGACCGGTACTTCCGGTTTAGCGGTAGTACCGGTACCACTTCCGGTGCTACTTCCGTTAAGAGTCCAGTACCCAACTTTCGCAAGCGGCACTGGGCTCCGGAAGAAACTCCGGAAGTTTCGGGCGGTAGTACCGCTGGGAGCACCGGTACTTCCGGTTTGGCGGAAGTTCCGGTACTACTTCCGGTGGTACTTCCGTTTGGAGTCCAGTACCCAATTTTCGTAAGGGTACTGGGCTCCGGAAGTTCCTCCGGAAGTTCCGAGCGGTAGTACCGCCCGCGTGGCCGGTACTTCCGGTGCCTGAAAAACAGCAGAACCCTGAAACTGAATAACTTTTGCGTGGAAGCTCCGAATCGAGTGAATCCAATTTTGTTGGAAAGAGGACGACAAGAGCTTACACTACAAAAAGTCAAAATATTGAAACAAGCAAGGGAGATTGTGCAAAGGGTTGGAAAGGTGAGACCTTTCCAAGCGGATGAACCGGCAAAATCTCCAACACCGAAAACGCACAAGCTTTTCATCAAGACTCCGTTTTTTATGATCTTGGGCTTGTTTTGAAGATAATCACAAGCCCTACAAGATCATGCATATACACATCATAGTCTATCATGTGAGGAGGAAAATATAAGGAGAGAGTTTGACCTCTCGTAGAAGGGACAAACCGGTAAAACCTCCAATACCAAAAACGCAAGAAGATATTCATGAGTTCCGTTTTTGATGAACTAGAGCTTGGTATGGTGATGAACACAAGCTCTAAATTCTCACATGGATAAAAGCCAAATAAGAAACAATAAAGATGATTGCATGGATGCAAAGGTTTGAGCTCTCCACGAACGATACGATCAAGATACTCGGTTGAGAGCCCCTCTTGATAGTACGGCTATCTATCCTATAACCCGGTCTCTCACTAAACATAATGAGACCGGTAAAATAGAAACCCTATCAAGATCATACCTTTGCCTTGCGCTTAAACCACTTGAGGTCGATGAAGACGATCTTCAACTCCTCAAGACGCACCACCTTTCTTCATTGCGCTTCGCTTGGTGAAGATTCACATGACACTCCCCCATACACCAAGATGGGGAAAGCACTCTTCGGCATATCTTCACTTGGACTTGAGTGTCGATCAACCCGCACTTAGCCTTGATCAACACAAATCTTTTAGCCTTGATCAACACAAATCTTTTCTTCCCTTTAGCTTGACTCCAACCAATGGAGACAAGCAAGCTTGGCCTTGATCAACACATGATCTTGACACAAGCTAAAGGACAACCTACACATAAGGACAACCTACACATAGAGCTCAATGCAAATATTAGTCCATAGAGATTGTCATTAATTACCAAAACCATGCATGGGATCAACCATGCACTTTCAATCTCCCCCATTTTGGTAATTGATGACAATCCCGTTTAAGAGGGTTTATATAATGAATAAAGCATCCTTGCATGACAAACAAGCAAGAATGCAAAGCGCATTAAAGGCAAATGCAACAAAAGCATAAAACCCAAATTCCCTTAAACCCTCTAAACTTCTCCCCCATTGGCATCGATTGCCGAAATGGGAAGAAAAATTTAGAGAGCCAATATAATAAGAGTTCCTCCATAGAGGTGTGCATTTCTCAATATATGAGTGAAATCAAATGCACTTATTCGTTGACGAATAATTAGAGGAAATCAAACTATATTGAGGATCCAAAGATTGCAAAAAGATGAAATCATTTTAAACATCTCCACAAAGGAGCAAAGCAATCGAAAAGATCCAAAGCAAGAGTTCAAAAATAAAAATGGAGGAGCTCCCCAATGATCATGCACAAATGAGGAGTGCATAAATATGGTATCCTCACTCCCCCAAAATCATCTAGAACACTCAACAAGTGCAAGAGTGCATAATGCAAAAGCCAAATCATAGCACTTGCACCAAAGATGTGGTTGAGCCAAAAGAAGATACCAATTTTCAAAGATTCAACATAAGATAGGCCCAACCGAGATAAGAAGATCTTTTTAAAGAAATATGTTCACACGCTTAGGGGTACCAATTGGACACTAAAACCAATTGAAAATGCCAAAAGCTAGTGAGAGCATTTAGCCAACAAAATCCAACATGCTCACCATGGCAAGCATGAAGTTAAAAGATCCAACAAGTACATGAGTGTGCAAAGAGACCAATAAACAATAAGACAAGCACTCATGAGACAAAATTGGAACCACCAAAGAATTATAGATGAAAAACAAGGTGGCTCAAAAGAAATAGGATACCAACTAAAAGATGACCTCTCTCACATGTATAGGTTTCTTATTAGACAAACCATTGAAGATATACATCCGCAAAGAAACATATACATACGAAATGGTCCGGGAAAAAATATAACAAGGTATCCAAAAGGAAGTCATAAATATACAAATGAGATTGTTGCTTAAAAGCATAGCACATAGCTCAAATTTATCTCATTGTATATAAATGAACTTCAAATATATCAAATGCATCACACATATCACTAAGGGAACAAGAGATAGTGAAGATGCTTTGATCTAGGCAACAAGTATCACAAAAAAATAATATCAATTGAAGAAAAGGTTTTTGCAAATTCATCACACATATCACAAAGATATATTAAGTGAAGGAAAAGGCCAAAACCACAACAATTGCATATAAGAGCTTTCATGCCAAGAGGCAACCTACACAAGGTTGAATACTAGAAAGGTATGCATGGGATAGATACTTGTTACCGAGATGCATTGAAGATGAAGATGATGAGAGTTGGTTTGTCATCAAAGCTTGACTCCGACAATCACACGGTGAGAACACCTTCCTTATGAATGAGGCAAGCATCCAGTGCATCTCCATTGTACCTAAAACAAAATTAGGATACAAAATGGTTCCCAAACTCATTGGGCCCCACAGTAGTTAGATAAACTACAATATATAGGACACACTCCACGTAAATATGTGCATATAGATATGAAATTGAATTTCATGCACATCTTAGCCGATTTAGGATTCGGTGGAGTATCCCCTATATATTGGAACTAAAAGGACTAGCATGCCATATAATATAAATGTTAAAGGATATACATACAAAGTCTTTCAAGATCCAAACGAGATACAATTTGGACAAAAACACCAAGTAAACCAAGAAGAGATCACACGAGAGTGTGACACTAAAGGTTGTCCAAATTATATCAAACTCCAAATCAACACATGATTGAGGAAAAATCAAATCAACAAATGATTGATTCCAAAACACATCAACACATCAAGTGTGATATCAATAGGAATCAAATCAAACAACACATGATTGAAAAGACACCAATTGAAAATAAGATACCAATTAAAACAAAAATAACAACTAGGAGAAAAGATACCAAGGAGAGGACGATACTTGACCGAAGTCAAGTAAAGTGAAACAAAAGGCAAAAAGGTATCAAGACTCCCACAATAAATATCGATTGGAACAAATATCTATGGAGGAGATATTAAATTCCAATTAATACCAATTGAAGGTACCAACACAAGATAAATAGTCAAATGCCAATTGAAAGGATCAAAAATTGATAGAAAGAATAGTGTTCTAAATAAAAGAGGAATGCTCCCCCAAGATTAATGCATTATCTTAGATATTTGCATTTGAATACAAAATACATGCACGAGGGATCATTACTCTCCATATTTTATCTAAAGCACTAAACACTACCGATTGAAAGATAGGATCCTTGCAAGAGGCAAAGAGGGCAATAAATAGAGCAATTTTAAAAGCAAGTGCCAATGTGAAGATGATCTACACAATCCACCACAATTACTAGTATCACTTGTCAAGACAAGGAGTATATAGAGATATCTCTCGGTGGTATATAGGAATGATGATCAAGACCAATCTTCACAACGAAAAGCATATGGCAAGAGGTAAGAATTTAAACGCCATATTTTGAAAAAGGTTTGTTGGTAGTTTCAACTATTCGAACCAACCGGCAACGCCATGGTTAAAATGAGATGAAACAAATGGTTTCTCACAAAATATATGGAAGGCATATTAGAGAAAAACCACACCAAGCAAACTCACCCAAACAAGAGCCAAAAGACAACCACAAAGGAAAATTGGAACTTGTTTGAGCAAACATGCCACATAGGAAATAGATAACGTACAATATCAATTCTAAGTGGCAAACCTCAAATGTTCACATTTTTATTGGATTGTAATATGCACATAGCTTATTACTCCCCCATAATGTGATAATTCATTTTATTTTTAAACAAGAGGCAAATAACACCAACTAGAGAAATTAATGGACATTGTAGAATTTGAATTCTCATGAATATGACATACCACATAGTAGCTAGATAATATGAAATATCAATACTAGGTGGTGTGCTTCATGTAAGAACATTTTTAGGTTTGTGAGGTGCACAAAGCACATCACTCCCCCAAAATGGGATAGTCCATTAATATATCAAAGAGCCAAATAAAATCCACACAAGATTCAATAAAGCTCAACACAAATTTACAAGTACAAGATATACAACTATCTAACATAACCTTTAATAACAAGACAAGAAAGATAGAAGCATATCAAATACAAGCACATGCTAGGAACTAGACTAACACATGCAAGGGAGCAAGCAACTTTCAATGTATATATGAATTAAATACATGTTACCGCAAGGAGGAGTCATTGGATATGAGATATGGCAATAATATAATTGACTTGGCTTGATGAAATAAAAACCATGAAGATCCCTCAAGTCTTCATAAATAGCCAAGTCACCAATGTCCTCCACAAACACCTATTGATCAAGTTTGAGCTTGTTGGTCCCCAACCGAGTTGGGTCCTAAGAGGTTAGTCACAATAGGTTTGGGAACCCAAATGGTGCTTTTCTTGCCACCACTTTGAGCTCCCACATACTTGGCAAACACATTGCCAACTCTATCCTTCCCAAGAGAATAAACATCATTAATTATGATAGGGTTGGATGGGGTACCGTTAGTGCATGAAGAAGCAAAATGACCTTTGCCACGGCAAAGGTAGCAACACCGACTCTTCTTCTTCTTAATAGGCTCCTTAACTTGAGGAGCAATAACTTGAGTCTTCTTGGGAGGTGGCCTTTGTTCAACACGAGGTTGAGCACGAGATTGAGCAAGAGGCCGCTTCCCTAGTTGCTTCTCACTAAGAGGCATCTTCTTCTTCATTGGGCAATCCCGAACATGGTGCCCTTCTAGCTTGCACTTGAAGCAAGTGATCTTGGCCGGATTCTTGACTTGAACTTGGCCCTTCTTCTTCTTCTCAACCGTGGACTTGTTCTTGTTGTTGGAGTTGAATCCAAGTCCACTCTTGTCATTGGGGGATTGTTGCACACTCAACATGTTGTCAAGTGCACGCTTCCCTTCATGATGCTTTTCCAAGCCTTTCTTCATAGAAGTGGCTTGGGCCTTGAGCTCTCCTCTTTTCTCTACATGGTTAGTGATAACACAAGAACTAGAGGAGGTAGATGCATCATTGTTAGAGCAACAAGGCAAAGCAAGTAATTCATCACATGATGTGCCAACATTTTTAGTGGATGAACTACTAGGACTAGCACATGGCAATATAGCATTTTTAGTTGAAGTTGTGCTATTATCCACATGAGGTTCACTAGATGTTACCTTTGTAGTGATGGCCTCATGAGCTAACTTAAGACAAGCATAGGACGCTAGAAGATCATCATGGGAGCTAGATAGCTTTTCATGACTTTCTTCCAACTCCCTATACTTGCTAGTTAGCACCTCAAGTTGAGCCCTTAGCTCAACATTCTCCTTCAAAGTAGATGCTTCACAAGAAATTGAGTTAGTAGCACAAGCATCATTAACTTTAGGAATAGAAGAAGATAACTTGGCAAGCTCATCATTTAATCTAGCATTTTCATTTTTCGTGACTTTATATTTAGCATGAGCATGGTCACGTTCTTTAATGATTTTAGCAATTATGTCATTATGAGACTCCTCGATAGATTCTAGTTTCTCCTCTAGAGAAGCACGAGTCTCTTGCTCTTCCACAAGAGCATCTTCTAACGATGCTTTCTCCATAGCATCATCTCTTTCTATCTTACCCTTTTGAAAGTGCATGGTTGATCCCATGCATGGTTTTGGTAATTAATGACAATCTCTATTGACTAATGTTTGTATTGAGCTCTATATGTAAGTTGTCTTTTAGCTTGTGTCAAGATCATTTGTTGATCAAGGTCAAGCTTGCTTGTCTCCATGTGTTGGAGTCAAGGTGCTTTGCTTGATCTCCACTTGTTGGAGTCAAGCTCAAGGGAAGAAGAAGAAGTTTGTGTTGATCAAGGCTTTGTGCGGGTTGATCGACACTCAAGTCCAAGTGAAGATATGCCGAAGAGTGCTTTCCCCATCTTGGTGTATGGGGGAGCGTCATGTGAATCTTCACCAAGCAAAGCGCAATGAAGAAAGGTGGTGCGTCTTGAGGAGTTGAAGATCGTCTTCATCGACCTCAAGTGGTTTAAGCGCAAGGCAAAGGTATGATCTTGATAGGGTTTCTTCTTTACCGGTCTCATGATGTTTAGTGAGAGACCGGGTTATAGGATAGATAGCCGTACTATCAAGAGGGGCTCTCGACCGAGTATCGTGATCGTATCGTTCGTGGAGAGCTCAAACCTTTGCATCCATGCAATCCTCTTTATTGGTTCTTATTTGGCTTTTATCCATGTGAGAATTTAGAGCTTGTGTTCATCTCCATACCAAGCTCTAGTTCATCAAAAACGGATCTCTTGAATATCTTCTTGCGTTTTTGATATCGGAGGTTTTTACCGGTTTGTTTCTTCTACGAGAGGTCAAACTCTCTCCTTATGTTTTCCTCCTCACATGATAGACTATGATGTGTATATGCATGATCTTGTAGGGCTTGTGTTTATCTTTGAAACAAGCCCAAGATCATAGAAAACGGAGTCTTGATGAAAAGCTTGTGCGTTTTCGGTATTGGAGATTTTGCCGGTTCATCCGCTTGGAAAGGTCTCACCATTCCATCCCTCCGCACAATCTCCTTTGCTTGTTTTCATATTTTCAGTTTTTGTAGGGTAAGCTCTTGTCGTCCTCTTTCCAACAAAATTGGATTCACTCGATTCGGAGCTTCCACGCAAAAGTTATTCAGTTTCAGGGTTCTGCTGTTTTTCAGGCACCGGAAGTACCGGCCACGCGGGCGGTACTACCGCTCGGAACTTCCGGAGGAACTTCCGGAGCCCAGTACCCTTACGAAAATTGGGTACTGGACTCCAAACGGAAGTACCACCAGAAGTAGTACCGGAACTTCCGCCAAATCGGAAGTATCGGTGCTCCCAGCGGTACTACCGCCCGGAACTTCCGGAGTTTCTTCCGGAGCCCAGTGCCGCTTGCGAAAGTTGGGTACTGGACTCTTAACGGAAGTAGCACCAGAAGTGGTACCGGTACTACCGTTAAACCGGAAGTACCGGTCCGTTTTCCGGTACTACCGGTGCTGCGCTTTTGTTCGGCTGATAGCCGTTGGGGATGTTTTTATATGGGGCGGTAGTACCGCCCTTTGGGCCGGTACTTCCGGTCCTGCGGGTTTCTGAGCCCCAACGGCCAGATTCCCAGGGCTCCCTTTTAAGGGGTCCTTCTTCCCCATTGGTTCAACACTTCTTCCAATCTTTTGAACCTCTTCAAGCTCTCTCTCCTCCATTGTTGCACATCCTTGTGAGCTTGATTCCTCCACTTCCCTCCAATGATTCTTGCCCATCTTTAGGGAAACAAGAGAGGAGATCTAGATCCACCATTCCACCAATCAAATCCTCCTCTAAGTGAGGGGAACCTAGTGGATCTAGATTTAGGGTTGCTTTGTGTTCTTCCCTTTGTTCTTCCTCTCAAATCCCTCCATAGCATTAGTTGCTTTGGTTGGATTTTGGGGTGAAGGACTTGACCACTTAGTGTGTTCTTGCCTTTTGCATTTGGTGCATAGGTTTGAGTTCCCCACGGTGATACGTGGGATTGAAGGTTGAGAAGCTTGTTACTCTTGGGTGCATTGTGTTCCCAAGAGCTTGTTGCCTCTTGGGTGCATTGTGTACCCTAGACGGTTGGAGGTGCCGCGAAGTCTTCGCTTGTGGAGCTTCGGCACGAGTTTGGGAGCCCCCAATTGAGTTGTGGGTGTGTGCCCCAAGAGAAGTTGTAAAGGGCTCCGGAATCCGCCTCGAAGGATTCCGATAGTGGAAGGTGAACCAATCCCTTGGGTGAGGTTCATCGGAGAATTGGGTGAGGCCTTTGTGGCGTCTTGAGTAGGCCTCTTGTGGCGAGCTCACACCCCTCCAACGAGACGTACTCCCTTAACAAGGAGGAACTCGGGAATACATCCTCGTCTCCGTGTGCCTCGGTTATTTCTATACCCGAGCTTTACTTATGCAATTTACATTGTGATAGCCTTCGTGCTTGAAGTTCATATCTTGCTATCTCCTTGTTGCTTGAATTGCTTAGCATAAGTTGTTGGTGCACATAGGTAACCCTAGCATATTAGGTTGTTGACTTGTTAATTTAAACACATAGTTTTATTCCGCAATTATCAAGCCCCTAATTAGAAAAAGTTTTAATCGCCTATTCACCCCCCCCCCCTCTAGGCGACATCTGGGCTTTGTTTGTTCTTTCACCTTTTCTTCAAGGCTTGCTTCCAAGGCCTCAATAGTTTCCCCACGCTCAATAAGAGTGCTCATGATTTCACAGAGGTTAGCTTGGTCACTCTTATTACTAGGAAGGGCTTTGAGAATCATTAGACCTTTATTTTGAAGCCTAGCATTAATTTTTTCAATATCATCTTCTTCATCATTATTATCATCATCATTATCATCATTATTATTATCATTGCTAGAAGAAGATTTAGCCATAAGGCAATAAGTGAGGGATGAAGAAGAGCAATTAATTTTTGAACTACTCAAGTTCACATCTTGTTGCATAGCAAATTGGGTTTCCTCTACATTATTGTTCATGCAAGAGTTAGAGGAGACACAAGCATTTTTATCATGGCAACAAGATAAAGCAAGCATATCATCATTAGATTTATCTAAGCAATTTTTGGATGATATACAAGGACTATCAACACTAGCATGTGGATCATTTATAGTGCTATGTGTGTTTAGGTCCATAGATAAGGCATTGCAACATGATAGAGATAAAAGATCATCAACAATGAGCTCACTATCAAAATTGCAAGGCCTATCACAACTCACCATCACATTAGTTTGTGGCTTACCACATTTTGGTGAAGTAGATGAAGACGAGGACTCGTCACGGCCGGAGGTGGAGGGAGAACAATCATCCTCAATAGTCATGGACTTGCCGTATTTTTCTTGAAGCTTGGTCCACAAATCATGAACGTCACGGAGAGGCATGATTGACTCGAAAACTACAACACTCACAAATTTGCAAAACTCGTTAGATGCTAGAGCATCTAGATATAAGTTTTTCTCATCCTCTAAAGTCATACTTTCGTAATCCTTTGGAGGAGAAAAACCTATATCTAAGATACGCTCTATATTGGGGTCCAAGACCCGTAAGTGATTAAGCATATGAGTTTTCCAAACATTAAAATTTGTGCCATTAAATCTAAACAAGGAATTGTGCACTAAATCCCTAGACGACATCTTTACTCTCTAGGCGGTAAAGCCAAACAAGAGAGACGAGGCTCTGATACCAATTGAAAGAACAAGCTATGCCCGGATGTCGCCTAGAGGGGGGGGGGGGTGAATAGGCGATTAAAACTTTTTCTATTTAGGGGCTTGATAATTGCGGAATAAAACTATGTGTTTAAATTACCAAGCCAACAACCTAATATGCTAGGTTCACCTATGTGCACCAACAACTTATGCTAAGCAATTCAAGCAACAAGGTGATAGCAAGATATGGACTTCAAGCACGAAGGCTATCACAATGTAAATTGCATAAGTAAAGCTCGGGTATAGAAATAACCGAGGCACGCGGAGACGAGGATGTATTCCCGAGTTCCTCCTTGTTAAGGGAGTACGTCTCGTTGGAGGGGTGTGAGCTCGCCACAAAAGGCCTACTCAAGATGCCACAAAGGCCTCACCCTATTCTCCGATGAACCTCACCCAAGGGATTGGTTCACCTTCCACTATCGGAATCCTTCGGGGCGGATTCCGGAGCCCTTTACAACTTCTCTTGGGGCACACACCCACAACTCAATTGGGGGCTCCCAAACTCGTGCCGAAGCTCCACAAGCGAAGACTTCGCGGCACCTCCAACCGTCTAGGGTACACAATGCACCCAAGAGGCAACAAGCTCTTGGGAACACAATGCACCCAAGAGTAACAAGCTTCTCAACCTTCAATCCCACGTATCACCGTGGGGAACTCAAACCTATGCACCAAATGCAAAAGGCAAGAACACACTAAGTGGTCAAGTCCTTCACCCCAAAATCCAACCAAAGCAACTAATGCTATGGAGGGATTTGAGAGGAAGAACAAAGGGAAGAACACAAAGCAACCCTAAATCTAGATCCACTAGGTTCCCCTCACTTAGAGGAGGATTTGATTGGTGGAATGGTAGATCTAGATCTCCTCTCTTGTTTCCCTAAAGATGGGCAAGAATCATAGGAGGGAAGAGGAGGAATCGAGCTCTCAAAGATGTGCAACAATGGAGGAGAGAGAGAGCAAAAGGTTCACCAAGAAGCATAGAACCGTTGGGAAGAAGGGGCACTTAAATAGGTGCCCTGGGAAATCTGGCCGTTGGGCTCAGATTCCCGCAGGAGCGGAAGTACCGGCCCAAGGGGCGATACTACCGCCCTATGTAAAAACAGCCCCAACGGCTCTCTTCAGAGAAGAAAACCCGCAGGACCGGTAGTACCGGCCCAAAGGGCGGTACTTCCGGCCCACCCAAAAACAGCCTGCCAACGGCTAGAAGAGAGAGCCCGCGAGGTCGGAAGTACCGGGCAACGGACCGGTACTTCCGGTTTAGCGGTAGTACCGGTACCACTTCCGGTGCTACTTCCGTTAAGAGTCCAGTACCCAACTTTCGCAAGCGGCACTGGGCTCCGGAAGAAACTCCGGAAGTTCCGGGCGGTAGTACCGCTGGGAGCACCGGTACTTCCGGTTTGGTGGAAGTTCCGGTACTACTTCCGGTGGTACTTCCGTTTGGAGTCCAGTACCCAATTTTCGTAAGGGTACTGGGCTCCGGAAGTTCCTCCGGAAGTTCCGAGCGGTAGTACCGCCCGCGTGGCCGGTACTTCCGGTGCCTGAAAAACAGCAGAACCCTGAAACTGAATAACTTTTGCGTGGAAGCTCCGAATCGAGTGAATCCAATTTTGTTGGAAAGAGGACGACAAGAGCTTACACTACAAAAAGTCAAAATATTGAAACAAGCAAGGGAGATTGTGCAAAGGGTTGGAAAGGTGAGACCTTTCCAAGCGGATGAACCGGCAAAATCTCCAACACCGAAAACGCACAAGCTTTTCATCAAGACTCCGTTTTCTATGATCTTGGGCTTGTTTTGAAGATAATCACAAGCCCTACAAGATCATGCATATACACATCATAGTCTATCATGTGAGGAGGAAAATATAAGGAGAGAGTTTGACCTCTCGTAGAAGGGACAAACCGGTAAAACCTCCAATACCAAAAACGCAAGAAGATATTCATGAGTTCCGTTTTTGATGAACTAGAGCTTGGTATGGTGATGAACACAAGCTCTAAATTCTCACATGGATAAAAGCCAAATAAGAAACAATAAAGATGATTGCATGGATGCAAAGGTTTGAGCTCTCCACGAACGATACGATCAAGATACTCGGTTGAGAGCCCCTCTTGATAGTACGGCTATCTATCCTATAACCCGGTCTCTCACTAAACATAATGAGACCGGTAAAATAGAAACCCTATCAAGATCATACCTTTGCCTTGCGCTTAAACCACTTGAGGTCGATGAAGACGATCTTCAACTCCTCAAGACGCACCACCTTTCTTCATTGCGCTTCGCTTGGTGAAGATTCACATGACACTCCCCCATACACCAAGATGGGGAAAGCACTCTTCGGCATATCTTCACTTGGACTTGAGTGTCGATCAACCCGCACTTAGCCTTGATCAACACAAATCTTTTAGCCTTGATCAACACAAATCTTTTCTTCCCTTTAGCTTGACTCCAACCAATGGAGACAAGCAAGCTTGGCCTTGATCAACACATGATCTTGACACAAGTTAAAGGACAACCTACACATAAGGACAGCCTACACATAGAGCTCAATGCAAATATTAGTCCATAGAGATTGTTATTAATTACCAAAACCATGCATGGGATCAACCATGCACTTTCACATGTTGAATTAGTATTATTCCGAGGAGAGAAAACAAAACTAACACTCAATAATAATGGATGCCTTTTATGCCATCAATTTGTTAGTATATATATTACTTAAAATCAACATATTATGTAAGCTGTCTTAAGTGTTGACTTGAGATGTCAAAAGAGGATAATAAGTAGCAACTGATTCTAGCTTGATATTACATTATCTTACTCTTTGGTAACTTAAGGCTTCTTTGGATAATATATTATTTATAGGATTTTCGTGGGTTTGAATCCTAAGGATCCTTTCCCTATGGTAGCGCTTTTGTAGGACCTATGCCAGCTATTCTATAGGAATCTCAACAAGAACTCAAACCTCATTTTATTTTTCCTCTAAGTCCAATATATAGACTTTTACTCTCTTATAAATCATCTAAAATTGTGTATTTTATTTCTCGTGCATCATCTAAAGGTTCATATTTCCAAATTACCATGTTACAAAATCTTCCAAGTATCCACTATACATAACACTTCAATCATGTATTTTGCTTATTCATGCATTTTCAAAATTCTACAATCCAAAAAGGCCTCGAGTACTATCCAACTACTGACAATAGTTGACTATATATCTCAAGTAGAAGTCGAAGAGGTCGATAATTTCCAATTAAGTCGTAGGGTTATAAGGATGAATTATTCATCCACAATTTTAATGGTCCATAGATTTAGGATGAACAAAGAATCAACTCTAATTGTAATTCTTACATACATCCAAAAGGCACTTGAATTAGTGACACTCATTTCAATCCTTAATTGTTGCTGAATTACATGAAGTCGGATGGGTGTAAGCACTTCTCATGTCTATTAACACTTAAACCAACCATAATTCACATGATTGCACAAAGTCTGCACTCTATGTACCTATTACATGGCCAAAAATGATATTTTTGTGACATGTGTAAAAGAAGACAAATTCTAGTGCTCCAAAATGAGTTTTCACGAGACATTGTGTTGTCTTGTTACACAAGTCACAAAAAATATTCTATTTTCACGAAACATTGTGTACAAACATAGAATGTCCAGATGTACACCCAACATTTTTGTTTGAATTTTTTTAACATTTTGAAGTATATTTAAACTAGAATTTTCATAACAGGTGCATCTAGACCTATAAGTCAAAACGTCGTGTCCCCTAAGAAGTATAGATAGACAACATGGTTTTACTCCTTTTGAGTAAACAAGGCAATGTGAGGGATGGAGTTTTGGCTCGCGGGTGCAAATGCATTAGCATGTAAAAAACATTTTTGACGTGTCTCGAAATGTCAAAAAAATTGTGATCTTTTTTTCGCGCAACATCCTATATGTTCACGAAGTTGTTTCGCGACAAAGCGACATTTTCTGTGGCCTAAGTAAAAAGGAGAAAAATTGATGCTAAAATAAGCTTTTTTCGGGATTTTATGTTTTCTTTTTACATATGTCACAGAAAATGTCGAGACTTCATAAACACATAGAATGTTTCAATTTTCTTTTATCATTTCAAGAATTACTTTTAAATACCGGGTGCATATGCACCCTGTTCCCAAAGTGGATTTCACATGTGTAGGTACTCTTTTTTTTAAGCGACTTCTTTTCTTGTTCTAATCAGATTCGAATTTGACCCGCTTTCTCTGTACTAATAGCCTAGCCAAAGTCTGCGTGCGGCCCGGCCCGACTCCTCCCCGTCTTCTCTTCGCGAGTCGCGGCCTCGCAAACAGAGACAAATTTCCCAAATCTCGACGAAACCCTAACCCTAGATCGCCCACCCGCCCGCCATGGATCTCCTCCAGTCTTCCTACGCCCCCGGCGACGATGCGTCGCCGGGGGACGAGTCGCTCTCCTCACCGGAGTCTTCCCCGGTCCGCTTCCCCTCCAAGTCCGCCGCCCCTGCCGTCGACGAGACCGCGCTCGCGCTCTCGGCCGCCGCCTCCACCTCCCGCCCGCTAGACCCCTCCGTCCACCTCGTCCCCTTCAACCCCACCGCCGACCAACTCTGGGCGCCCGTCCTCGGGCCTCAGCACCCCCACGCTCCCATCTCATCCGCCTCTGGCAACCGTAACCACAAGCTCGGTCACGTCGAGGACGCCGCGCTCCTCCCGTTCCTCTTCGACGAGCAGTACAACACCTTCCACCGCTTTGGCTACGCCTCCGACCCCTCCGGACTCCACACCATTGGCGACACTCAGGCGCCCAACCCCGACACCGTTTACAACCTCCCTCCCTCCGAGCACAAGCGCCGCCGCATCCAGTCCAAGGAGGAGAACCAGGGTCCCGTCCCCCCAGAGGCTGACAACCCAGCAGCCGATGAGTGGATCGTCCACAACAAGAAGAGCCCCTGGGCTGGCGTTCGGGAGGGACCACCCGCGGAGCTCACGGAAGAGCAGAAGCAGTACGCAGAGGCACATGCCGCCAAGAAGGCTGAGAAAGAGGCACGCGGCGAAGGGAAGGAGAAGACAGAGGTCGTTGCCAAGACCACCTTCCATGGGAAGGAGGAGAAGGACTACCAGGGACGATCGTGGATCACACCACCCAAGGATGCCAAGGCGACCAACGAGCGCTGTTATATCCCCAAGAGGTGTGTACACGAGTGGGTTGGGCACACCAAGGGGGTCTCAGCTATCAGATTTTTCCCCAAGTATGGTCATCTGTTGCTGTCTGCAAGTATGGATTGTAAGATTAAAATCTGGGATGTGCAAGAGTCCAAGACATGTATGCGGACGTACATGGGGCACTCCAAGGCGGTGAGGGATATATCCTTCTGTAGCGACGGTAGCAAGTTCTTGAGTGCTGGGTATGACAGGAATATTCAGTATTGGGATACGGAGACTGGGCAGGTGATATCGACCTTCTCTACCGGGAAGGTCCCTTATGTCGTGAAGCTCAATCCTGATGAAGATAAGCAGAATATTCTCCTTGCTGGGATGAGTGACAAGAAGATTGTGCAGTGGGATATGAGGTCAGGGGAGATCACACAAGAGTATGATCAGCACTTGGGGGCAGTAAACACCATCACTTTTGTAGATAATAATAGGAGGTTTGTGACATCTAGCGATGACAAGTCGCTTCGCGTGTGGGAGTATGGCATCCCTGTGGTGATTAAGTATATCAGTGAGCCGCACATGCACTCCATGCCGTCTATTGCCGTACATCCAAACTCTAACTGGCTGGCAGCGCAGAGCCTTGACAATCAGATTCTGATATACAGCACCAAGGAAAGGTTTCAACTTAATAAGAAGAAGAGGTTTGCGGGCCACATTGTGGCAGGTTATGCTTGTCAGGTGAGCTTCTCACCTGATGGGAGGTTTGTGATGTCAGGGGATGGTGAAGGTAGTTGCTGGTTCTGGGACTGGAAGAGCTGCAGGAGATTCAAAACACTGAAGTGCCACAATGGAGTTTGCATTGGGTGTGAGTGGCATCCACTTGAGACTAGCAAGGTTGCAACATGTGGATGGGATGGCGTAATTAAATACTGGTAAGTTTTGACACTTAAACATATGCAAGTTCATTATATTTTATTCTGCTGCTGTGATTGGTTATACTTGTACCACTGCTCCATTTGTCTTTCAACATAAAATACACGGCTTGGTTGCAGTTAATGTTGTTCCTTCTAAGAATTCAACTATCACAGGATTATGCATTTTACCCGCTGATCTATGCTTTACTGGTGCTAAAAATTAAATGTGACCCAGATGATAGATTCTCACCACATCCATAAGAACTGAGTAAATTAAAAGTTCAGCTTATGCTGGTTAGTTGGGTGCAAAACTGGGTTAAATGAAAATTGCGCCTATACCTGTTTGTTGCTCATATGTTAGTTGTTTTTTGTTTTTATGCAATAGGGGTTTCTTCAGTTCACTGCCAATTGATTCTCATGGCAACCTGCAGATATGTTAATGCATTGCTTTCCTTTCTCGTAAAATTGCTCACATGTAAATTCCTACCTGGACAATTGGATGATTGTCGAGTTTATTACATTACAAGAATAATTCTTGTATGTGATCATTTTGTTCTTCCTTAAGTTGTTAAAATCCCTTCTGTCTAAATCGTGGCGATAAATGAAGTGACAAATTTCGATTGTTGATTGAGAGACCAACTATCTCCGTACCCTTGTTACTGCTTTCAACCTCGTTTTGGCTATAAGGTCACTTGATTTTTATCCAATTGTTATCTTTTCCTGTGGTGTGGTACTAACCCTTTTTTTATGCAACTTGCAGGGATTAAAGTTTTGGTGATTTAGACAGAAGATTGATCAAGATGCTGGAAGTGATTCATGACAGTCTAATTTTCAAGGATTCAACTCCAGTAGAAACTGTAAGCTCATATGCCTGTCTAGAAAACTTTGATGCCATGAGTGAAAACTAAAAACAGTATCACATTTTCAGCTACCATGTAGCTTGCTGTAATGTACCTTGTACCATACATAATGCACCACTCAGTTTTGAACTTTACCCTTCAAGTTCTAGGACTTGAGCAGTTTCAGTTTCTCTCTGTTTTTTTTATGCCAACTTTTTTTTGTAGACGAGTGTTTGTTGTGATGGAATTTACTCAGAATCTGGGAGTTGTTCACTGGGAAATCCCCAGCTGCAATGCCTGGGTATTCTGTTTGTAACAGAATAATATCGTTGATCCTTGGAGGCTTGGACTATGTTATTATCCTTGAATGCTGCTTGTGTTCCTGCTGCCGAGAGACAACCTTCCCTTGTAATGCTTGCTCGGCAGTTCATGGCATAGCTTATCTTCTGTGTTCACAAGTTCTTTTTGTTGTTGTTATAGCTTGGGATTAGGTTTCTGGGAGTCTGGCAATGCGGTTACTTTGTTCACTTGAAATTTGGTCAATGGTAATGGAGCTCTGCGCCTAAACATTAGAAGCATTAAAAATGACATAACAACAAAGTTCAAAAGGTCGCACTTTTGGGGCAAGTTAAATTAGCTCTGTGGAAGAAAATTCTATATTGGTTATGCATAGTTCTTTTTTAACCATTTCTCAGTTTCCAGTAGAGTTCTGAATTGATATGATGACACGTAGTAACTCTTTTTTTACAATACATGGATTTCTTACAAGATTGTAAGGAATCATAAGCAACAGGTGGCATGCTGTTGTGGGTGGTAACCTTGACCCTTGAGTACGAAACCCTTAGCGATCCCTGTCGACCAAGATTCTCAGATAAGAAAACGTCAACTCGTGACACAGTGTCATTCAACCGTCCATCGTCGGCACATGTGTGAATTGTACAGACGGATCAGAACGCAGGACAAAACACTGGGTGCAAGCGTGTCGAGGCCGACATCAAGACGCGTCACAATCCTATCAGACGCCACCAGCAAGCAAAATAGAACAAGATGGATCCCCTCCCTTTTCCTGGCTTCCAAGGTCAAAAACCCCCACGGGTATATATCCGCTCTAAATCTCCTTCTCCTTGGTTGCTACACATGTCCGTTGTAATTTGGCATCTTCTTTTCCTTCTCCATCGACTGATGCAACACAACGCCCCACAATTTGTATATGCTTTCCTTCACCTCTGCAAGGCAAATCCAAACTTTCTGCCCATGCAACCTTTCTAGTTTCTAGTTAGGACGACTCTTCCTTTCTCTTGGATTTCCCATTCGGGTTGGGTTATATATCTCCTGCAAACAACACAACAAGCTCATAGAAAGATCGTAAGTACATACCACTGCTGGTTGGTAAGCAGATACCTTAGGTAGCTTAGCCTAAGTATTATTATTATTATGGGGTCGTCGTCGACTGCGGCGGTGGTGCTGCTGTGGCTGGCCGTGGTGTTCCGGGCGCGGCCCGTGGAGGCGCTGGCGGCCAACTGGGGCACCCGCGCGCAGCACCCGCTCCCCGGCGACGTCACCGTGCGCCTCCTCAAGGACAACGGCTTCGACAAGGTGAAGCTCTTCGAGGCCGACCCCGCCGCGCTCAAGGCGCTGGGCCACTCCGGCATCCAGGTCATGCTGGGCCTCCCCAACGAGCTGCTCGCGCCCGTCGCCGCCAACGTCGCCGCTGCCGAGCAGTGGGTGCAGCAGAACGTCTCCAACTACGTCTCCAAGTACGGCGTCGACATCAGGTACGTGGCGGTGGGCAACGAGCCGTTCCTCAAGTCGTACAAGGGCATGTTCGAGGCCGCCACGCTCCCGGCCCTGCAGAACGTGCAGGCGGCGCTCGTCAAGGCCGGCCTGGCGCGCCAGGTCCGCGTCACCGTCCCGCTCAACGCCGACGTCTACGAGTCGCTCGACGGCCGCCCCTCCTCCGGCGACTTCCGCCCGGACATCACGGGCCTCATGACCAGCCTCGTCAGCTTCCTCCTCGACAGCGGCGGCTTCCTCGCCATCAACATATACCCGTTCCTCTCCCTGGACGCCGACGCAAACTTCCCCCGCGACTACGCCTTCTTCCCGGCGCCCGGAGCCCCTCCCTCGCAGGCCAGCGTCCAGGACGGCAACGTGCTCTACACCAACGTCTTCGACGCCAACTACGACACGCTCATCGCCGCGCTCGAGAAGCACGGCTTCGGCAACATCACCGTCGTCGTCGGCGAGATCGGATGGCCCACCGACGGCGACGCCAACGCCAACGCGGCCAGCGCGCAGCGCTTCAACCAGGGCCTCTTCGACCGCATCGTCGCCGGCAAGGGCACCCCTCGCCGCCCGCAGATCCCGGACGTGTACGTGTTCGCGTTGCTGGACGAGGACAACAAGAGCGTGGACCCGGGCAACTTCGAGCGCCACTGGGGCGTCTTCAACTACGACGGCACGGCCAAGTACCCGCTCACGCTGGCCAACGGCAAGGCCATCGTGCCGGCCAAGGGCGTCAAGTACCTGTCCAAGCAGTGGTGCGTGCTCCGGGCGGACGCCAGCCCGACGGACCCCGCCGTCGTCGGCGCCGTCGGGTACGCGTGCCAGTTCGCCGACTGCACCAGCCTCAGCCCCGGCTCGTCGTGCGGCAGCCTCGACGCGCACGGCAACATCTCCTACGCGTTCAACCAGTTCTTCCAGTCGGCCAGCCAGCAGAAGGGCTCCTGTGGCTTCAACAACCTCGCCGTCATCACCACCACCGACCCGTCGCAGGGGACCTGCCGCTTCAAGATCATGATTGACTCCGGACACCGCGGCCTCACCCAGGATGCGTCCGCCGCAGCCAGGGCGGCAGCGGCGTGGGGCGCCATCGTGGTGCTGGCGCTGCTTGCCATTGTGGCCGTGTGACACGAGTAGGTGACGCAGTTGTCAGTCAACAGCTAGAGAGGACCGATCAATTCTTTCGTTTTTCTCTTCTTTCTTCTTTATAAAAAACAGGGGAAACTGAACTGACGACTAAACGTGGGATAGAACAGGGGCATATGATGGTACATTTTTACATTTACCTGTCAAGCTCGTTCAGAAGGGATTATTGTTGTATATTTTTATTTGTTAGTGATGATTCTTCTGATGCATATACATGAATGGTACACGGATGTTGATAAATGATACTCCCTCTATTGCTAAAATTAAGACGTTCTACCAGTTCAATAAACTCCTAGGACGTGTTATATTTAGCAAAGCGCGCGCCGTCGGGATGTGCATGAGTAACGTTTTTTTCTTTCTATTTTCTCATGACGAGCGTGTCATCTGAAAGCACAGTTTGATCAATTAGCTACACATTGACACCAAACAAGTGTTCTCTGCCTAAGTGAACCTGAAACCGCTTGCATGTCCTGGCCACCTACCCGGTGACGATCAGACCTTGGGAGAGGCTGCTTTCTGTTGCACAACTTCCTTCAACTCTAGCTCGCCTCCGACCAACGCCGTGCCGTCGCTTCAGGACTGGCTGCTCTCGAGTAAGTTGTCCCTGCCTACGGCAAAGCAGAACTGCAGAAGAGCTGCGTTGTGCTGGTGCAGCTCGCATGGTGGACCACCTGGAAGGAGCGCAATGCACGCGTCTTCGACAACCTCATCACTCTTCCAAATCCATCTTATCTCTCTTTTCTGATCGACGAAGCCAAAACCTAGCAATGCTGGAAAGACCAAGGCCCTAGAGCTGCTCCAAAGACCAAGGGAACTGGACTGAGATCACCTGCTAAGCAGCTGAATTGTATATCAGCTTTGTTGTTCTGTTGTGTTGCTTACCATTTCTGCAACTTATTTGGTTCGGCGTCTCGCCAACTCTGTCTCCTCTTCTATTGCAATGAAAAGCAGGCCAACTGCCTTTTCGTCAAGAAATAAGTAAATCTTTCGGTGTACATACAAAACAGTAGTGTACTGTCACCAAGGCAAATAGGTCGTTCTGAAACAGCAAGCAGTAAAGATGCAGCGATGCAGTAAGTTGCACCTGCCACTAGCACACTTCATCATCAGAAAAAGACAGAACGCTGTAAAATTAAGATGAGAAAACCTTTTTGTGTTGCTTGAGTTCGGATATTGTACTACTCTTTAATAATAGAATCGCTTCCATCTTCAGAGTTATGAATGAATAACTGAAAACCAAAGCATCACTTGAACAGTAACCCAAGTTATTAGAGATATAACGGGGTAAAGATTCATCCAATTGTATGTCTCACAACAGTTACACATCAACACGCAATTTACCCCTCCTCAACTTGACTTACTGCTTCTTTTTCGATAAAGTGAGTTTTTATTACTTAAAGTTTAAGCATTACACCCGGCCTCTGCATAACTGAGATGCACACAGCCAATCCAAGTCCAACGGACAGAAGTAAAATCTAAAAAGGCGAGTTACATATCATAATGAGAAATTGTAAACACGCCTATGGTGGTGGAGGGCCAATCCGCAAATTATGCTGCCATCCATGGAGGGATAAAAAGTCCCTTGCCGCCGTCTCCAGCCTTGTACAGACCTCCGAAAACAGGTCCCGATGCTCCACACGTTGCAACGTAGACCACAGACGGAGCGTCGCCGTACTCCTGTAGATAACCTGCATAAGAGACGAATTTTTATCATTAAAAACCTTATCATTTCTACATAGCCAAAGCGACCATATAACGGCTAACGCTCCCACCCTAATAAGTAGCTTAAACCTACGCTCCACCCCATTCAGCCAATTGCCAAAAATATTGGCAATACTTCGTGGGGGATACAAGGTAGAACCTATTTGGATGATTGACCATATAGACCTAGCAAACTGACAATCAAAGAACAAGTGTTTAATAGTCTCGTCCTTATGACAGAAGACACACTTTTTACTTCCATGCCAATTACGCTTTACAAGGTTATCTTTAGTGAGGATTACTCCTCGACGAAGGTACCACGCAAAAACCTTGTTTTTTAGCGGAATATTCATCTTCCATATTTTCTTATTATTATCGACTGGGATATCCGGTTGGATTAACGCATTATACATAGAGTCCACCGAGAATTTACCATTAGTATGTAAATTCCAATGAAACTCATCAGCCCCCTCCGTCAGATTAACCAAAACCAGACGTTGTAGCAACTCATTCCAAGATGCTAACCTGGGACCAACTAGATCTCGTCTAAACGTCACATTAGGTGGGAAAGTTTCCATCACCTGTGCAAGAGTATCACTTTTGTGACGTCCAAGGACTATATTGTATATCGCTGGATACTGTTCACGGAGCGTGGTAGGACCTAACCACTTATCCTCCCAAAACCGTATCTCCGAACCGCTTTTAATGGAGAAAGATCCAAATGGGAAAAAGAATTTCTTCGTCGCCATCAGACCAGCCCAAAAATGAGAATCACCTGATTTCCATGAAATCTGTGATAACGCATTAGAGCCAATATATTTCCTCCGTAGAAGATTTTGCCAAACCCCATCTTCGGTAAGAAGCTTGAATAGCCATTTACCAAGAAGAGCTCTATTCTTGACCTCAAGATCTGGGATCCCAAGACCACCATATTCTTTAGGACGGCATACAACCTTCCACTTAGCCAGCCTATACTTCTTTTTCTCATTATCCCCTTGCCAAAAGAATCGAAGTAATCCATCCGATGCAAGACTCCTTTAGGCAATTGAAAGAAGGAAATCATATACAGTACCATATTACTAAGTACTGAATTTATGAGGACCAATCTACCACCAAGGGACAATAACTTTCCTTTCCAACTACTCAGTCTTTTTTCCAGTCTTTCCGAAACATGTTTCCATTGAGCATTTGTTAGTCTCCTGAAATGAATCGGGATACCAAGGTAGCTTATAGGAAACTGGCCTTGCCCACAGCCGAATAATTCTGCATACAAAGCAGCATCGTCTTGGGCATCACCGAAACAGAACAATTCACTTTTATGGAAGTTAATCTTAAGACCAGAAAGTTGCTCGAACGCTGCCAGTATGAGCTTTAAATTTCGAGCCTTTTCCAAGTCATGTTCCATAAAAGAATCGTATCATCGGCATATTGGAGGATAGACAGACCACCATCAACAAGATGTGGAACCACTCCTTCAATCTGACACTAACTTTTGCACGCTCTATGATTATGGCTAACATATCAGCAACTATATTAAATAGTATTGGTGATAATGGATCGCCTTGTCTTAAACCTTTTTTCGTTTGGAAGTATCTACCAACGTCATCATTGACTTTGATGGCTACACTTCCGCCAGAAACAAAGTTATGAATCATAGCACGCCACTCAGCCGAAAAACCTTTCATCCTGAGTGTTTGCTGCAGGAAAGACCACTTGGCTTTATCATAAGCCTTTTCAAAGTCAATCTTAAGGATTACCCCATTCAACTTTTTCCGATGCATCTCATGAACAGTTTCATGTAAGATCACAACACCATCAAGAATGTTGCGACCTTGCATAAACGCCGTCTGAGTGGGGCGGACAACATGATCAGCCACTGAATTAAGCCTAATAGTAGCAGTTTTGGTAAAAACTTTGAAGCTAACGTTTAGAAGACAGATAGGCCGAAATTGTTGGATCCTTTCTGCTTCATTAACTTTTGGCAACAAAATTATCTCACCAAAATTTAGGCGAAATATCTCTAGCTGTCCAGCATGCAAAGCACTGAACATCTCGATCAAGTCCATCTTGATTATCTCCCAGAAATTCTGATAGAATTCAGCTGGGAAACCATCCGGACCTGGGGCTTTGTTGTGCTCCATTTGGAAAACCGCCGCTCTTACTTCCTCCTCAGAAAAGGGTGCAGTAAGATGGGCGTTCTCCTCATCGGAAACTTGAGGGATATCATCAGTTCGAGATTCATCCATCGAGAAGTTCCCTTCCTCTGACTCTCCGAACAGATTTTTGTAATAATTTGTGATATACGTTTTGAGTTGCTCATGACCTTCGATCAGCCCCTCATCTTGATTAAGAGAATAAATACGTTTCTTCCTATGCCTGCCATTAGCCAGACTATGAAAATATCTCGTATTCGAATCCCCTTCCAAGATGAATTGGGCTTTTGACCGTTGATACCATTTGAGTTCCTCTTCACGGAGAAGACCAGCTATCTCCGCATTGCATTGATTTTTAATCTCAATCTCATGCAGGGACAGCGGTCGAACCTCAGCGAAAGCCTCAAGATCATCGATAATAGATGAAAGTCGAAGCTTCTCCTTTTTTAACCGACCAGCCATATGACGCGCCCAACCACCCAGGTGTTTACGCAAAGCGCGCATTTTGTTGTTCCACCTTTCGATTGGGGTCAGGCCCGGTACATGCCTATCCCACACATTCTTAACCATCTCAGAAAAGCCTTCCCGCTGTAACCATCCCAATTCAAATTTGAATTGGCGATTACCTTGCGGTCTAGGCGTCCCTGTAGTCAATAGTATGGGAGCATGATCTGACAGAGCCTCTATGCGTTCGAGAGCCCTTACCGATACCAATGGATATTTGGATTCCCAATTTGAATCCATCAGTACCCGGTCTAGCTTCTCGTATGTCGGCTCAGGGAGACAATTAGCCCAAGTGAACTGTCTCCCAATCATTGTAACCTCTCTTAAGTCAAGGCTGTCAATAACAGCATTGAATAAAAAAGGCCAATGAGTGTCAAATCTGCCTCTACTCTTCTCATGAGAGAATCTAAGCAAATTGAAATCCCCTCCTAAAATAATAGGATACGGATTGTCCTTTGCCAGATTGACAATCTCCCGGAGAAAAGCAGGCTTAAACTCGTCCTGGGCAGCTCCATAAACGGTGACAAGACTCCAAGTGAAATTATCAACTTTGTTGCGGATGTTAACTTTAATATGAAAGTCACCACCCGAACTAGTCAATACATCCATGGTATCTTTTCTTACACCGAGTAGTAAGCCCCCTGATCTGCCACGTGGCGGACGGGAAATCCATGTGAAGTCCACACCACCAGATAGACGGTTAAGTAGACTAGACGAGAAATCCCGTTTACCAGTTTCCGAAATGCCAACAAAATCCAACGAATGATCCCGAATAAAATCAGCGATGCGAACGTGTTTAGCCAAGTCACGAAGACCTCTGCTATTCAAAAACATGCCATTCATCGGGAAACAATTGGAGATTGTGACACTTTCGCCTTTTTCCGTGGCGTTTTATTTTTATTTTTTAGAGAGTCCGCTTTAGATTTCCGGCCCGACGCTTTAAGATCATATAATGAACTAAGCGTCGCCTCATCCAAGCCCCCCTCTGAGACCCCCCCAACCAGATGTGTAAGAAGATGGACATCAATTGTGTCATGCATCTCCTCTTCATCCGACTGAGATAGGTCCGACTTGCACAAGTCTTTTGGGGCAACCGTTAACCGGTCGAACTCCAAATGTCTCAGTGCCTTAGTCGAAACAGCAATTTTTTTATCACAATTACCTAAAGAAACTCCTACATTACTCAATTTAGCAGAAATACTTGAATTTGAGAATGCAAGAAAAGACTTAGATGAATTAACCGTACCAGCACCATCACCGAGCATGGAGGCCTTGCGACGCATCGCCTTCGCCAAAGCATCCTCATCTGTGCTAGAGGAACCGTCCGCCGCCACAGCATGGCGCACGCTCCTCCTCAGAGGCGTCGGCACAGGGGGAGGCTGTGTCGGAGAAGAAACCCCCCCCCCGACACCGGAGAACCAAGTGGCGACACAGCAGGAGTCGACGTAGGCTGTGGCACCACCGCCGACTCGACCGAAGCGCCGCATCCATGCGCCCCACCCGACCCAGCGCTGCACTGCAGCTCAAGGATGGGGACCGCCTGGACCACGTCCTCCTGCGCAACTCGAGGCCCCGCCTGGGCAGTAGCCGGCACACTAGCCGACCCGGGTGAATCCGGAGGGGACACCGGTCCCAGAACCTGCAGAGCAGCACCACCACCACCCGCCCCCTCCGACACCGAGGTAGCAGAAGACAGTGCCATAGCAGCCGGCGAGGAACCCCGCAACAGCTGAGCAACAATCTCCTTACCTCTCGGAGTTTGAGGGTTCGGATTAATGGGAGTGACCGCATAACCGAACAAGCCGAGAGAAGAGGTTCCCGGTCCTGTAGCTGACTGCACCTGAGGCATAGGGGTATCCTCCTCCACCGATTTCGCTGCATCCAAACCATCAGCCCCATCACGATTCCTATCCTCCAAACCCTTCCCATCGTCCTCCTTATCCTGACGCCTCCACACAAAAGGAACAAAGTCCGGCTCCGAGACATAATCAGCTGCCTCCTTCTTGAAGCGGAAAGCGTAACCCTTAAGCATGACAAACGTGTTGGATTTGATAGTGAGGGAATCAAACACTGCAGGGTCACGCACCGCAATCAAGATCCTGATGATGCCACGACGTCGAAGAGTTAGAAGATCAACATCCATGGTCTTACCAGCAAGTGTACCAACTGCCCAAAGACCAAGAAAGTGCCGAACAGTGTGTGGTACCCCAGTCACATGGACCCAAATAGGAGTCAACTCCTGCGACGGCACCACCTCCTCGGCCGTCCACACGCTGAAAGTGATACGAGCTCTCTGCATAGGAACTCCCAGCTCGAACCCATTCACTCTCTCCAAGTCCGCCATCGAGGGAAAGCTGACCAAAAAGGAATTATCATTGTGTGGAAGAGCCTCCCAGGACCACACAGACTGCACCGGGCAAATGCGCGCCGTCATAGACTGGATCACATCCGCAGACACCGGCTCCCCTGTCACTGTCACAAGAGCAATCGGCGTAACACTCGGAGCAAGATGAGGTTTGAAAACCCCGTCAGGTAGGTGGCTGAACATTGTTTCATCACTCCCAATCCCGGCCAAACCAGCATAGGGCTTTGGCAGCCTCAGAATAGGACATCTAGTAGTGGGGTGGGCAATCTTATCACATATGTAGCAGTAATGCGGCACCGTGCACTCCTTGGTATCATGGGATTCAACATTGCAAAGAACACACTTCTTCTTCTTCGCCTTTTCCACAGCAGCCTGAGCACTATCATCCGCCACGACAGCCAGAGGCACCTGGGAGCCCGCATCAACCACAGCAGCATCCGCTGATGAAGTAGCACCAACAGGACCAGCAGTACCTTGAGCAGCGGTCTCCTTCTTCTTCCTTTTGTTCGTCTTAGCCACAACAGCCTTAGGGCCAGCCCTAGCCCCCAACGCGAACGGAACAGCTACCGAACTCAGAGGGATGAGCTGAGGTGGAACAGCCACCGACGGAGCAACGACCGGCGCAGCCGCTCGAGGCACTACCGCCGCGGCAGGACCCGCGGCAGCAGGCATCACCGGCAGCCCCGTCCCTGGTCCGGCGTTTCTGCCGAAAAGGAGTCGAGGAGCAGTCGATGAAGAGGGGGCAGCGGCAGCGGCATTGGCAGTCCCTCGCCCACCTAGCGCAGCGGCGGGATGTCTCCCAGCCATGGAAGGAGCCGGCGACGCGGTCACCTCCGCGTAAGATTTGCGAGCAGTCGACGATGAAGGAGACGGATGAGCCGCGAACGAAGGGGATGATGGCGGCGCAGACGACGGGTCGAGGGGGCGATGAAGCGATCTAGCGACAGACGCGTGAATCACGCTAGTCTCCACCGGATCGGCCTCCTTCCACCTCCACAAAGCCCGAAACCGACGGCCAAGGTATTCCCAAGGGGATGGAGGGCTGCGATCGATCCCCACCCGGGCCCCACATCCAGGAATTTGAATCGCCTCCGCGCAGACGACGCGTTCTTCTCCGCCCTGATCCACAGGAACCGCCGGAGATGACGGAGCTCCGGCGATCTCCCTCGAAGGAGAGGCACCGAGACCCGCCGCCTCCAGAAACTGCCCCAGCACCGGCACCGGCGTGATCCGAGGTGAAGGTAGAGGACCACGCCACCCGAGCCGCACAGGCTTAGACATGGCGACACCTCCACCTCCCGGCGCAGAAGACGGAGACCGACGAAGCCGCCCCCGCTCCGACGAGCCACTGGACGTAGAAGACGATTCCGACTCAGCCGACCTCTCCCTTCCAGAAGCGGACCTGCGCTCCCAGAACCTAGATTCCGGTGTCGGATACCCGACCGTGCTCCAGAACTCCGCGGCGATCTCGCTGTCCGTCTTCCTCCCCCTCCGAACCACCGCAGTCCACCCGGCATCCGGCGACTCGGCGCTCGCCGGCAGAGTGCCCGGATCGTCAAGCACGTCCAAGGCGGCCTCGAAGGGCGTCTCCGACGCACAGTCCTCCTCCTCCGAGCATCCCTCCTCCGCAAGCATCGCAAACCTAGAGCCCGACCCCGGCGAGGAAATCGGCAGAGGGGCCAAGGTTAACCGGCGACGACCCACACCAGGACGCTGCAGAGCGGCCGGATCGCCGGCTGCCTCCTCCGAGCATCCCTCCTCCGCAAGCATCCCTCCCTCCACCGCCGGCTCTGTCCTCCTGTGAGTTGTCTTGATCCCTTTGTATCAAGCTAAATAATAACAATGGCAAGCAGTGAGATTCATAGCGTCAAATAGACTACAATAACCAGCCCCAGACATCAATAAAAACTCAACAAAAGGAAAAGAGAATTAAAATAAAGAGATCCTCACTTTTGTCCTTACCCCAAGCTAGCCCCAGCTAAAGCGTTTTTACATGTAATTCTTGTCTGCTCTCTGTCTAAAACAAAAAATGGATCTGAAAATGTTTCACCTTTGTATGCGACGCAAGCTTCCCAAGGAGAGTTGCAGAAGTATAGGGTAACAGTTCAATTCAAAACAACATGAACTAAAAGGAGCAGCAATATAATCAAATTTTGCCTCTTTACCATAAGCTTTCGTTCAACTCTGTTGGCATGGACAAAATGAAAGAAAATCTCTCCAGAATGTCTGAACCAATGAGAAAATGTAAAGTAACAAATGCCTTGAAGAATTTTACATGTATAACAAATGACTGAATTGCTGAAATCTGCAAAAAATTATATCACAAACCAAGTGAATCCTTTTTTACTAACTAAAGATACTTTATGAGAACATTTTAGTTGTTATGACGGTGTAAAAAATGCTGACCAAACCACACAAGACAAAACTCAAATAAAATGCAACCTAACAGCAGTAGGCAGGTCGACACAAAACAAAGCGAAAATTCAGATACAACATCGAAAGTATCTTGCATACAAAAAAGGCGCCTTCCATTGTAAGTCCTCGTCCCGCTCGTGTAAGTTAGCTACCTCAACTTCTCTATGCACATCGTTTGCCCAGTTTTGGGTGCCTATATTTGGGTGCCTATAAAATATAGTACTGCGGTGGACATTACAAGGGGAAACCCATTACAGTGAAGTGCTATATAATTAATCTTATCAGACAGTGAAGGGAAAATAATCTTAATCTGTCAAGTATATGCATAACATAATACAGCCTGAAATGTGAACTCCATGTAGATGGTAGGTAAACAAAAAAAATTCATATATGAACAATGTGAACTCAACAAGTATATTACCACTCCTTTACTCACCATTGCTTCTATAGAGAATTTGATAGAAGTGGAACAAGAAATCGCACAAATTACAGTCATATAACCATTGGAGGATTTACGCACTTGGCTGCCAACAAAATAATCGAGCTCTACATGTTCAGTTTATTGATATAAAAAAATTTTGCGATTCTGCAGGTCACAGGGGAAGGGGATGCACACCAGGACTAATTTCAGCACGTCCACCTCTGGCCTCCGCCTCCACCCGCAACGCCGCCGTATTCTGAAAAAAATCCTAGAAAATGTTTGTGCAGATCGAAAAGAGAGCGAGGTCAGCAGGTCCAGAGTCCAGACTAAGTCCTGATTGAAGGAGAGATACTATGAGGAAGTCATGCCTGGTTGATGAATAGGGTTCGCCACAGAAGACGATTCACGATGGAGGCCGCCACCCTTCGGCCTCACCGCTGTTCTCGCACGGCTCCGTCCTTGGAGGTGCACCGAGGGATGGGCGCTACGGCGACTTCGCAAGAACTTGGCGTCGGGGCATGCCACTTGGCCGCGGAGGAAGGCGGTCGTGGGAGCTTGGCGTACGGCTTACGGCGGATACCTCGGTTGGCCTGCGACCTGACTAATTAGTCAGATTACGTCTTTTGTTGAGATGATTGAGTAACATATACTAAAACTTGTTTCCAACCAAAAATGTATGACCAGTTCTTATGTTTCAAGATGGTCACCGATGTTGGACGGTACCATGTTCATCAATGTGGATGCAACTTTGTATTCATCTTCTTCACGGATGGGGCTAGGCGTCATGATCAGGAACCACAACACTATATGTCTGGTTGCTTGCAGTTAGGTCATTGACGAGATCCAGAACTAGCCGAAGCATTGGCCATTAGCCGTGCATTGACCCTTGCTCAAGAAGAAGGTTTTGACATATTTTGGATTCAAACTGCCTATCGGTGACTCAACACATCAAGTCCTTGGTGTGGGATCAAATTCGAAGCGACATCGGGGTGATTCAAGATACCAAAACGACCGCGACAACTTTCTCGTTTGTGATTTTTTTTATCATGTTGATGGATTGCTTAATAATCCAGCACACATTCTAGCTCGTAGAGCTGAAAACTTTATTTTTTTATTTTTTCTTGATGGGGCCGGATTGCATTCGTGGTACTCTTTGTAATGACTTATTTGATCGATAAAGCTCTGAATTCTATAAAAAAAATGTCCAACTAAAAAGTGATACTCCTGGCCTGATTATGCGTGAGCATCATTCCAAGGGAACCCCATGCAGGACAAGTGAAGGACATGTGGCCCCATGCTCTGGCCCCCACGCTTTCCGTCTTTTCTCAGCCCGTTAATTAACAGACACGTAATCACCACCTCACGGGAGCCGTCCGCTTCGGGATCCCAAAATTAGCGATTAATCTTCGGGAGGAGGAGCTACCACTTTCCCTTTTCCAATCCACCTCGGCGCCGCAGCACCGGTCGTCGCCCCTCCCCAATGACGCGCGGGCCCCCTCCCGACGACGACGGGCCATTCCTTTTTAAGCCGTCTATTTTCCCCGTCCCAGCCCATTTTCCGTTCCCGTCCCCCTTTCGACACACGAGCGTAGCGTTGGACAGGACAGAGACTGTGACATGTCGGCGGTTAGCTGGAGCATTCCGGCGATCCCGCGGGCCGTCCCGCCGGCGAGGGGCGGCCCGCCCGGGGAGGCCTTCCTGGTGCCCGCGCGGCCGCGGGCGGCCCGGTCCCGCGCCGCCGCTCCGAGGAGGGTGAGGCTCGGCCGAGCTGGCGACCGCCTCGTCGTGGCAAGCGCCGGCGCCGGCGCCGCGGAGGTGCCCGTGGCTGGCTCCGGAGAGGCCGCGGTGGTCTTCTCCGAGAAGTTCCCCTTGCGCCGATGCCGAACCGTAACTTGCTCTTCTTATGCCCCGTTCCGTGGATTCCGCTATGGCTGCGTCCTTTCTCCCTTCTGGCGTGGCTGGTGGTGAAATTTCATCTTGTGGCGTGTCCAGGTGGAAGGGAAGGCGTGGGTGAGGGTGGACGCGGAACCGGATGGGGACGGGAAGTGCAAGATCGTCATCGGGTGCGATGTGCAGGGGAAGTGGGTGCTGCACTGGGGTGTCTCCTATGATGGTGAGACTGGCAGGTATATATGCACACGCTGTCAGTGAGGTTTGTCTCGCGATACCAATGCAGCTTCACTGCCCCCAGGTTGATCCCTCAGCGAATGGTACAACAGGAGATGTCTGATTTGGGTTTAGAGTCATTTAGGGGAATGATGGACATGGTCATTTTCAAAATAAATAAATCAGATGGGCAATGCAGTTGATCCCAAGCACAGAAAACTTAGCACATTACTTTCTTTTAACGAGAAAAGTTAGCACATTACATGAACAAACATTTGTCGCATTATTAGGAGATCACATTGGTCCAAATATAAATACTTCAAAAATCCGTGTCTTCTTTTATTTGGAATATAATTGAAGCACATGCGGGTTAATCGTTTAATGTTTGCACAATTGAAAGGAGATGTTTGCATATATTCTTGAAGATCATGTTTTTAAACTCTATTGCATATTGGTGTGGGTTGTATCTCCTTGGTTCCTTTGGTGTTGTCTTTATGTCCTTCTGCCGTTGTTATTTAGACAAAGCATATTGTTTTCGAGGCATATTTAATGAAAATGTCGTGCTCCCTAAAATAATTGAAAATTGCTAATTGTCACTTTTTAATCTAATTTTCACCTTCAGTGCCCAACTCCTTGGTAAAATCTTCGCAAAAAGAAACTCCTTGGGTAGAAACTATTTAATAATAAATTTCATCTTATCCTCTTTATCTATATTGTTTCAGGGAATGGGATCAACCTCCTCCGGAAATTAGACCTCCTGGTTCAGTTCCAATCAAGGTTGTTCTAATCCTGTGAACCCTGCCCAAGCATTCAAAACAGTTTTCAGCTATTGACACTGCCATATGGTTGTCTGTGTGACACTAACTTGCTAGGAACCTTTTTCTTATTTTCCCTTTAGCTATAATCTAGAATTTAGGATTCCAATTGCTGAACAACATTTGAAACTTTCAGGACTCTGCAATTGAAACACCACTGGAGATTTCACACAATTCAGAAGGACGTGTGCTTCATGAAGTGCAAATCAAATTCGATAAGGACACTCCAATTGCCGTTATCAATTTTGTTCTAAAGGTTCAAACTGTTACACATTGCATTTCTGTCAGTTTATTTCCTAGGCAACTTGTATTTCTTAACTTAGTATACTAAATCAAAACTCTCACTATAAATATAAGACTCTCGAATTCATTTCCAATTAAAACTATCGCTGAAGGGAGGGTGTCAATTGGAAAGTTGTGTATGCATTCTCTGGTTTTCTAAAGAAAGTATATCGTGTACCACAGACATGCATATGTCCGTAATAAGGGCAATACGAAACATATGTCTCATCCGGGATGAATGTTTTGATTGATCAAATGATCAGTATGTTAAGTTCTGTGCATTGCTTTGGTTCTTTTCAGTTTTAGGGTTTATTCAGCTCCCAGTTTTAATGTCTCAGTTGATTGTTGCTTTGTTAGGAAGAGGGAACAGGTGCATGGTTTCAACATATGGGTGGGGATTTCAGAATACCTTTAAATGGACCCCTCGAGGATAGAGATCCATTAGCAGCAAAACAAGGTATTGGTGTATACCCAAGTTATTATGAGTCTCAAATGCCCATTATGTTCTCTTCGATTAGTTTTTACTGTAGTGCCTTAAGTCTCTGTATTTGAGTTGTTTGGTTATTAGGTTAGAGAAACAAATTTTCTTCGGCGGAAGTACTTAATACCATTGTGTGATATGCACTTATTTTGGCATTAGAACCCTGAGCTATGTAACAAGGAGATTTGAAATGCAACCATTGGTTACGCTTGCCCACTATGATGAACCACACAGGTTTGGGGATGAGTTTGTCACCGCGGGAGCAGCGAAACGGAAAACGACAAACAGCACTGACCGAAGGAGGAAGCGGTCGTGGTGAAGACAAGACCCTTACCCCTAACCCTGGTGCTATGGTGCCATGTGTTGCGATTAGAACTTATTGTATTGCATAGCCCAAAGGGACAAAATATATCACAGGGATTCAAGGACTACACCCAAATGGTAGACCCAATAAGAAAAACAATAATACCCTTAGAAAAATGAATACTGCTGCACTGAAATTTTGCTCCATTTCCCCCTTCGTTCATGGCAAAATATATTTCTGTAAGTATGTTTCAGCACACATGGGCAAAATGAACTCCCCTGTTTGTCATCTTAATTATTCTCCGACGTATATAACAATAACATATAAGCAATGGACTTTCACTTGCATAAACCAAGTAAATCCTCTTTTGAGAAATCATATTTGCGTGCAACTGTCATAAATCTGCTATTGTTGTCTTTGTGGATGAAGACCTGTTTTGTCCTCAAGTAAATTACTGTTTTGCAGTAGTCTTGACCGAAAATTACACGGCATTGGCTTTCAAAAAAGCTGAAGAATCTGATTTCTTGGGGTCTCAGTGAATGCTATCTAACATATTGAATTCTCTTATGTCTTAGGAGATAAACCTGAAGGATCAAATGCTCAGCTAAAAGAAACTGTACCTGAGGATAAAGATCCAAACAGAAAATGTATTTCACAGTTCTATGGGGAATATCCCATATTAAAATCAGAGTATGTTGAGAATTTTGTATCTGTTACTGTGACGGAAAACAGTGAGGCAGATAAAAGTCTCGTGGAATTTGATACTGACATTACTGGAGATGTTATCATTCATTGGGGAGTTTGCAAAGGCAATACCATGACTTGGGAGATCCCACCAGAACCACATCCACCAAAAACGAAGATCTTCCGACAGAAAGCTCTGCAAACATTGCTAGAGGTATGGAGATAATCTTGAGCCTTTGGTAGATGGAGATATAAATTGGATTGTGTTAAATTAAAAATACAGAATATACTATTGAGATTTCTCTGTAATAGCTATCATGCAAAGGAGTAAAATCACATAATGCCACCTGTATACTCCCTCACTCTCTTTCTCAGCGCGATGGCTGTAGAGGCATCCTGTGAGGCAAAAAATGGCATGACGACCGGAGAGTCGCAAGAGGTGCCTTTGTCATTGTGTGGTCAGTGGTAACCCGCGACACGAGCTCGACTAGTGCTGACCGTGGCGGAGAAGCGATGATGGTAGCTTCTCCTGTTCTATCATCACCACTGACGGGGGTGAAACGCGTATGAGAGTTTATCTGATTTTGATGAAAGTTGCAAAACTTGGACAAAAAGTTGTTCCGTTGTAATTCCACTATCTTCGGTGTTGACCTACTTTTTCCTCAAACCAATGTATTTTCTTGAACTTTTTTAGACCCAGTTGTTTGCTGTCAACTAAAATTATATCTTCAATGCACACAATAAGCCACATTTTTTTTCAGATTACAATTATTTGTTCTGGGAGCTCTACCATCCTTTTCTTTTTTGTTGAACAAAAAGTTGTTCCGTGGTAATTCTACTATGTTCGGTGTTGACCTCTTTTCTCTCAAACCAATGGATTTTCTGGAACTTTTTTAGACCCAGTTATTCGCTTTCAACTATCTTCAATGCACAGAGATAACAATATTTGTTCTGGGAGCGCTACAATTTTTTTCTTTCTTTCTTTCCTTCAGATCCAGTAACTTTAGCTTCCAGAAAAATCAGTTAACTATTCTGATTCACACATCTCACCTCATGCTGCAGCAAAAAACTGATGGAACAGGCAACGCTATATCATTCCTACTGAATGCAGACTACTCTGGTCTTGTTTTCGTGCTCAAACTTAATGAGGATACTTGGTTGAGAAATCTGGAAAACGGTTTTGATTTCCATATTCCTCTTACCAGAGTGGACCAAATTGGAAGCACTCAAGAGCGTCATAAGGCTGATGAACATAAACTCGATGACAAGTCTTCGCAAACTGATGGCCTGATCAGTGATATAAGAAATCTGGTGGTTGGCCTATCATCTAGAAGAGGTCAACGAGCAAAGAATAAAGTTCTGCAAGAAGATATCCTGCAAGAAATCGAGAGGTTAGCAGCTGAAGCGTATAGCATTTTTAGGAGCCCCACTATTGATACTGTAGAGGACTCTGTCTACATCGATGATCCAGAAAGCGTGAAGCCAGCTTGTTCTGGCACTGGATCTGGATTTGAAATATTGTGCCAAGGATTTAACTGGGAGTCACATAAGTCAGGAAAATGGTATGTTGAACTTGCTACAAAAGCCAAGGAGTTGTCATCCTTGGGTTTTACCATTGTCTGGTCACCACCACCTACTGATTCTGTATCACCTGAAGGATACATGCCAAGGGATTTATACAACCTAAATTGCAGGTATATTTGCTTGTGCAAAGTAATTATATTCATTAAAATAATTCTTATTTGAGGATACGAGACATTTAGTAGTATCACCTTCTTTATTTAATCTATTTCTGTTATGTGTCATAGTATTTCCTTTGCTGGTCCCTTATAAAAGATGTCAGGTCTGTAAATGTGCTAACTAGTACTGGGTTAACTATTTTGAGCTTGAGCAAAATAACTAAACTTGATTAACAACTCTTGCATGCCAAATGTCTCAGCGTAATTTTGTGCAAGATGCAAAAAAATTATGCTAGCAGTTATCCGTGAGATATGACATCTTCAAGTTGTATATTCTTTATCCCATAAGGCCTTTCCAAACTTCACCGGTAAGTACACAATTTATGGCTGTTGATCACTTATTTGTGCACTAAATATTTGAGACCTTATTTCGTTCCAAGGTAAATGCAAGCACTACCATGATACTGTTTGCTGCATGAATTGTTCATTCCATTGGTCATGAAGTAGAAATTTGGCAAACAAATGTCTCATCATGTACCCATCAGAGTTATTCGTGATTTTTCTTGTGTAATGTTGTGCCTGTAGTGTAATGCATGCCAATATGCAAACTGTGGGAAACTGTTCGGTGATTGCTGAGAAATAGATACGAGATTTTCCTTGTCCTAATGAATGAACTCAGTTCTGTACTGGATAACTGATGGGGCTATGTAGTAAATGGTGTGACTCCTATGTATTGTTCTGAATATCTTTCTACTGTCAGTGTAGAAACATGACCATGCGAGCACTTCGGGTAATAGATGAGAAAGACATTGCTAATCTTGCTGTAAAATTGTACTGAGCTTGTTTTCTTCCGAATTTTTCTTATTCTCGTCATGTGAGCTGATGTAAGCATTACCATGGTACCATCAATGTTTCAGATATGGAACCATGGAAGAGTTGAAGCAGCTTGTGAAAATTTGTCATGAAAATGGTGTGAAGGTTCTTGGTGATGCTGTCATAAATCACAGATGTGCTCAGTTTCAGAATCAAAATGGTATCTGGAATATTTTTGGTGGTCGTATTAACTGGGATGACCGAGCGGTCGTTGCTGATGATCCACATTTCCAGGTGACGCTTTCCTTGCTAACGGAACTTAATTAGAAGAGTTGGAATATATCATTCTTCAAAGTCCGTTTTTCTCTAACATCATCACCTAGTGAGGTTATTTGGGTCTTGCCTTGCGCCACTATACTTTATAATGAAAACACATACATAAAATGGGTTACATTATTCCTCCTCATGGATAATAATTTATTCCACCAATATTTTATCCTCAGTAGGGGCTTGCTGTAGTTATGCTTGATTCAATCAACAAAATGGTGCTTGAAGGTAGTCTCACTGAGTGACCTACAAATTCGGATTAACTCTTTGCCTTTTTTACTTGCATGCTCTTAACTTTCAGGGATGAAAATGAAATGCAAAAAATAGCATTCATACTTAAGTTGCATAAAGAACTTCATGGAACTTGACCTGTGTTCTAAAATAAAAAAAAAACCAGCGCCAGCAGCCAATTTAAAATTACTAGGTTGTTCTACATCTGTTACGTTATGTCTGTCGGTGTTGAAACTCTTGTGTTGTAGGGAAGAGGAAACAAGAGCAGTGGAGATAACTTCCATGCTGCACCAAACATTGATCACTCACAAGATTTTGTGAGAAATGATCTTAAAGAATGGCTTTGCTGGATGAGGTCTGTTGTCCTTTCATTTCTTGGCAAAAGCTCCTATACTTTCTCGTGCTTAACTCTCTATATAATGTATTGGCTGTTCAAATGTTATTATAGTGCAGCATCCACATACAAAAAATTTTGGTGACTCCGTGCATGCATATTTACGTGTCTAATTTGCAGGTGTTAGTTATTGTATCCTCAACTCTGGCGATGAGATCGCCAATTAACTGGTCTGGCGACTCTGAGCACAACAGAGATTGGGGATGAGGGATATGATCCGAGAAGGAGATAATAGGCAGATAAATAGATTTTAAATCAGGAGTTCCATTCATTCGACGCCCTTCCAGTTATACAATTTTCATATAAATAGTGCTTCATACGACCACAACCCAGTAAGGCCTGCTTCATTCAAAAAAGGAGGAAGAAAATTCAATATGACCCGACACATGACCCAGCGAAGACATTCAAGAATAAATTTAAAGCTCATTGAGCCCACTTATTTAACATGTTCCTTCCTTTTTCATGATCACCTCTCTTGCCGATTCCTGCAACTTCCTCTTCCCCGGCACAGATCTCCCCAATGCATGCTTCTAGCATGGCAATGAGGTTGTGTGCCAATTTTCTTGATTCACATCGCATATTCTCTGGAAAGATTGATTTAGAATAATAACAATACATGAACGCGTAATAATGTTCTATCTTCTCTTAAAACTTGTCGTTGTGGATATAGTTCTCTTAAGACTTGGGATGTACATTGACTTCTCTGTATTTCTCATTCCCTATACCTCTTAGGAGGGTAGTAAGTTGTAACTCGAACTCTGCCTTTTCAATGAAAGAAAACACAAAAGTCTCTTTGCGTTTTCTCGGAAAAAAAACTTCAATAACTTTGACTATTAAATCTTTTTATATACTTATACATGATAGTTGAAATCATATGCGTTGATTTTTTCTTGAAAAGTTCTTACTACTATATTTTGTTGGGTTTTACAAGTATACATTAGTGGTAAAGTTATTTCTTGGAGACTGTCGACGTCTAAAGCGAGAAAGTTTACAGAACTAGAGTATACTGCAGTCTGCTTAGCTCCTAATGTTTTTTAGAATAGATGATCTGGGATCCTGCAAGAAATTAGACTAAATGATATGGGGCACTACTTTAGAGTTTAGACTGCAAATTCTGATCAGTTTGTGGTGAGTTTGAGGTTTATGATTCAAGGGAAATCAGTGTCAGAGTCCAGTTATACCATTAGCACTATAAAGAAAGGGTTAAAGTTCTGAGGGATAACACACAATTTCTTCAAATATTACTACAGACATACCACCAGTCTATTATTTTTTTAACCGCACCCCCAGATAGAAAATGATTATCTTGTAGTTTTATGTAATTTTCTTGTGCTTGCTTGTTAACAAAAGTCCCAGGTTTCCCTGCAAGTGTAAATAGCAAAAGGAATCAAGTTATTACAGCAGTTTTCTCTCAATTTGAATACAGAAGCTATTTGTTGAATGAGCAGCATATTATTAGGAAATGCTATCTGTTTGTTCCTACTACTCCAGTATGGGGGCAAGCTGACTAATCTTAATGTGTTTGGTATATTTTCCATTAACTATATGATATGAATTGAATTGTAGTCCATCGGACGTGAGTTCTGCAGAAATGTCAGTATCACATGTTAGTTGTTTTGCTTGCATGGCAGAGATGAAGTTGGATATGATGGATGGAGACTTGATTTTGTTCGCGGCTTTTGGGGTGGATATGTCAAAGACTACTTGGAAGCAAGTGAACCATACTTTGCAGTAGGAGAGTACTGGGACTCTCTCAGTTATACTTATGGTGAAATGGATTATAATCAAGATGCTCACAGGCAGAGAATTGTTGACTGGATAAATGCTACAAATGGAACAGCTGGTGCATTTGATGTCACCACTAAAGGAATACTTCACATGGTAAGATTTCACAGAAATTTACTATATTGCTTATGGGTGGTTTTGTTAACATTTGTTTTCGTAAGCATCATGAAGCATTGCCTGCCTGCTTGGTTGAATTATGCCTTGTAATTTTGTTTTTTACAGGAGGATCTGTAATGTTATGAATTAATAATTGAGTATTTTCCCTACAATCAGTTATCAACTTTATTGTGAAATTCAGATGCAAACCCATTGTTGTTTGTTCACCGGACGAACTTGTGTACTCCTTTCCGGGTTTTTCTTCCTCCTATTGTTTCTGCACCTGTATTATGGATTTTCCTTCTGTTGTACAGGCACTGGAAAGATCTGAGTACTGGCGCTTGTCTGATGAAAAAGGAAAACCGCCTGGAGTATTGGGTTGGTGGCCTTCACGTGCAGTCACATTTATAGAAAATCATGACACCGGTTCCACTCAGGTACCAGTACTCTCTAGATACGTGAATCAATGTGTCATGGGCATTGACCCAGCCCCTAGCAAGTTTAGCATGTGACACAATGTTGGCCATATCGCCCTAACACTACTATTGCTTAGAACCCTGGACTGGACATATCCTAGTCTAATTGTACTAGTTGAATAGGAATAGTCAAAAGTTCATTGAGTTTACTTGCCATGCTACCTACGTATCCTGCTATCTGATGCATGTACTCCTATTAATGGTCAGGTCGTAACTCCTTATTTCTTAATGTTACTCAATTTCTCTTTATTGCTGAACTCTCCTGAATATGGAAGTCTCTAATCTTGAGAGTTCTGATAAAAATAAATTGTGGTCCATTTACAGTCTAAGACCATCACCCTCCCAGATTGCAATATCCCGAATCTAAAAAGTTTGCCTATAGCCTGTCTTACTTGACCTTCTTAACAATGTTTTCGCTATATGTAGGGCCATTGGAGATTCCCCTATGGTATGGAACTGCAAGGATATGCCTATATCTTGACGCATCCTGGAACTCCTACAGTCTTCTATGACCACATCTTCTCGCACTTGCAACAAGATATTGGCAGATTAATCTCTGTCAGACGCCGCCTAAAGATTCATTGCCGCAGCAAGGTATATGACATGTACAAAAAGTAACCGAATAAATTCCTACTGTCTTTCCCCTTGTACACCATGTTCATACATGTGATGATAAAATTTCTTTGCGGTGATATATTATATCTGTATACATGATTTATAGATCAAGATACTCAAGGCAGAACAGAATTTATATGCGGCTGAGATTGATGAGAAGGTAACAATGAAGATTGGCAGTGGACATTTTGAGCCATCTGGTCCCATAGACTGGACTGTTGCTGTAGAGGGGCATGATTACAAGATCTGGGAAGCCTCGTCGTCATAGACTGTGTCGCATCAGTTCAGACGACAACTACTCAGTATATTCTAATAGCATATAGCTAGGAAGAGTTGGCATCAGAATGCAGTGGCTGGTGCCAAGAAAAGGCGATTGCAATGGCAATGGCAGCATTTGTCCTGCAGCAGAAGTGAAACCATATGTATACAATTGAGCACTTTTGTGTCTATTGCAGAACCATTATTTACCTCTGAAGGCAAATTGCCCGCTTATATGCAGGGGTACCTCCATTTTGTCAGATCTATGTAAAACCATATAGATTTACCATTTACAGTTAAGTACAGATATTCAAGTCCACTTTGTTGGATCTATGTAACATACATTTACAATAAAGTACATATGTAAGTATAATTTTTGGTGTGGTGTATTCACATATAGAAGCATATTTCAGTGTATTCCAGTATATATACCTGCAAGTATAGCTCAGTGTAATGCATGAAGCGGCACAACATCATGGTTTGGAGAAGCAAGTTATATCATAACGTGAGAGGCCTATCATTAAAAGCAATTGCAAGATTAAGTTGGGAAACAGAAACATCGGCAAACTATCCAGAATCACTGATTTGGTTCGAACAAGCTATGGGCAATTGGGCAAGACGAAAGGACAAGTTTGCAGAATCGAGATACCACGTCGAACCAGAAGGTTAATCAGACTCATTTCACAAAGACCACCTTAAGACCCAGCATCATCCTAAATCTAGAGAAGGGATCAGCATCATCATCATCATCATCATATCATCAGGCCTTAAGACCCAGGGACAGCCCAATCTTGGAGCTCTTCTCGATCGCGTTGGTGTCGAACTCAGTGGAGATGGTCAGCAGTGACTTGGGCCTCCACTCGTGCTGGACGAGGGCACTGACCATGCCGAGGTTGTTGTAGCGCGCCTTCACGGTGGTCAGAGGGTCCAAGGAATGCTGAAACCCAACGGTGCCCGTGTTCTCCTTGCTCGAGAAGCTGCGGGTCAGTTCCACTCCAACAGCGGTCTGTGTGTTCACCATCCGGTAGCACGACCCAGATAGGCTGTCCCCTTTGTTGTTCCTGAAAAAGAAAAGTCATTCACGATTCATACATAAAAGGCCATATATTTCATGCGTCGACGTAAGCAAGACAAAACAGATCTATAAACATAGCTCTTGAACAATTTTATACAAAACGTTTAAGATTGTTCCAAAGAAGGCAGTTCAGAGATATCCATTTTCGCATCAAGTAGAAGAAAGGTCAAGTGGTGAACAACAATCAATAGTTTCCTTAAGTAGTTTACAGTAGAATCTTTTGGAAGCAACAACTTACAGCATCGCAGCAACAAGAAAATCTCCTTTGTTGAAACTCACTCCAGCATTGTACTTGGTCAAGTCCCCAGTTGCGCTATCATAGGCAACATCAGCACCAACAGCAAGAGCTTTGTTGCCGACCACAGCAGAAAAGTTGATTAGAGGTTTTGAGTTCATGCCAAGACCGAGACTGACACCAACGTAATCATGCAGGTACTGGAGTTCAGTCTGCAAGTACAAGGTACAGAGTCAGAAACAAAATCATTCTCAAGAACAGAACACCAAACAAAATCTGGAAAACATGTTGAAGGTGTGTACCTTTCCAGCTTTCTGATATGGAAAAGGAATGGTTACAATTTGCTTCATGCCAGGTAGACCAAGATCCTCAGTTGTGGCTGTGATTGACACCTGAAAAAAGGAAACATTAATTAGTCAGTAGTACAGAAACACTTGATTAAACTTTGGTTTATCGTCATAATGTGGAAGACTTTTCTTACAATAACATTTGACAAAGAAACAAGGATACATCCACAAACGTACTTGAGAGTCAGAATTTGCTTTCACATCCAATTTGACATTGTTGTACTTAAACTGGGTCTGGATCTCGCTGAGGATAGCTTCATCTTTCTTTGTGCTTGTAGTAGTGATTGCCTATAGAGAAAAACCCACAACTTAACATTGGTTTATTGTTTCCTATCTAGAACTGAAAGCTTAAGACATTAGGAGCTGAACTTTACAAAAATCTCCAAGATGAGAAAAGTATTCACGCCAAGTGCAACAAGAGTTCATGAAATTATTAAACATATGCACGAAAGCATGATGAATTACAGTCATTTGGTCTGCCTAACATAAAAGAAAACAGATTTTCCACTTTAAGGTTTTGGAATTTGGACAATGTCAGTTAACAATGAACTATAAAAGAACTGAAAAAAAGTGTGATTGGATCAGTTGTTTGTCAGGCTCTATCACATAAGCAAAACAAAGTATCAACTCCTAGCCTCCCAGGGAGAAGCAATCGGCTCTATAAAATAGTGACGAAGTGAATGACCATGTTAACAATAGTCCTACTAGAATAAACAAATACACAATCTCGAATCCAGTATTAGTGTTGTCACATTCTAACTGCTAGCTATCCGACAGTTATCTATCTTCATCTACCTACTCCCTGATGACAGTATCAGCAAAAATCAAGTTGCAAACGTTAGAAATCCTACACAGCTGTTAAGTTAAATCAACATCGTTCTAGTTAAAAAACATAACATGAAGTTGTCTGGTGCTGCAAACACAATCTCTGAAACCAAAAATAAATATAACAAGGTAGAGCCCAAGTAGATATAGGATCAAAATGTTGATGCCCAAATGGTCCAAACATCAAATTCTAAAGATACAGAACACTTCATATTAATAATGTATTAATACAGCACTTGTAGACAGTTAGATAATAAACCAGAATTCAGGGCGTGACACCTGTTTAATATCAGGTTTGTGCTTCGTGCGTCCTAAAACCGTGTTCATTACTTCATTCACATGGTGAAAACTGTAGATACTAAAGCATCATCCTATCCACTAGTTTTAGATCAACCAGTCTGCTCCAACACTAAATGTTACTGTCCTCAGGCTAGAATCCACGAAAAACTATCAATATGCATTTATCAACGCGTGCACAGAAGAAACTCGCATACAACATCACTTTAACATTTGAAATCATGCATAAATAATTGCAGGTTCTGTCCAAGCTGCATTCAGCACTCCAAATGACATAATTATAAACACATGCGCCCATCATCATCACAGTAAAAAGACCACAAAACTAGCACCATTGCACCGACACAAAGTTCATGCCTAACGAACATTATCAAACTTGAGTATCTGAGACAGGGGACTAACAACGATTGCTGAACTAAAAAACTCAATATCACGCCTCATCCACCAACTAATCGAACGCAATCTGAAATTTCGTGCAACCCTACTCAACTCAAATCGAATCAGGCCCCGAAACTTTATCAGAACGATTAACACTTCGATATGGTAAATACGACCATCCCAATCTGCGCGTGCGCAAGCAAACAAATAAAAATAAGAAAAAGAATCCTCCCGAGTGCCCACCAACACCACTTCACTTCGTCCCAAGCCTAAAGCCCCACCCAGCCACCTAAAATCGAACCAAAACCATTTAAACTACCATCGGATAACGCGAACAAGCATTCGACAGGAAACAACGAAAGTCGAGCAGAGATCGTTAATATACTCACAGCTCCATTTTTGGCATAAGTGGTGAGGGTAAACTTCTGGTTCGTGTTGAAGTCCTCGCTCAGAAGATCTGCAAAACCACCGAGAACAGAAGCAGCAGAAATCAACAATTAGTCCCTTTTTGGGGGCAAAGGGGAAGCGATTAGTCGATTAGAAAGGCCAGATTGAGAAGAATCAGACGCCAAAATCCCACAAAACCCTCAAAAGTAACACAAAAGGGGAAGCGCTCATGCTGACCTCTGGCCTTCTTGCCGATCTCGGAGTAGAGACCAGGACCGATGGACGCCTTTGGAGGAGCGTCGACCGGGGCCGCCATGGAAGGAGCGTCGACCGGGGCCGCCTTGGAAGGAGGGTCTACCGGGGCCGCCATGGAAGGAACGTCACCAGGGGCTGCCATGGAAGGGGAAAAGTTCGGATCGAGGACCAGACAGCGGCGGGGGCGTAGAGGCGGAAGCGGCCGGCGGGAAAGGTGGTGGGGTGTGGTGTGGATTTTGGGGGGAGGAGGGGGGGAAGCGCCTGCTTATAACGGCGTGGAGAGGGGAGCGCCGTGAGGCGGCCTGTTGTGAGATGGACGGCGCAGATGCCTTGCCGCCGGGTGTCCGTTATCTTTTTCTTCAAGAGAAAGAAGCTGGGTAGCTTGTGTTTCCTTGGAGAAAGGGTTGATCGGGTCATTGGGTCACGGACTTTGAGTTGATCCCTATGGACCGTCTCTCTCTAGCATACTTGAGCTATCTGCATTTTTTTTTGAGGACAGACACTGGGAGAATTTAGTGCTCCTAACCAATCAAATGTCCCACGAGCAAGAATGATGATTTCCATAAAGAAAGGAATACTCCAGCATGCGTTTTAATTTTTTGCGCGAATACTCCAGCATGCGTTTTAATTTTTTGCACTGGAACTGGGAGTTTTATTAATCAATAACAAGGTTACAATCAGCAGCTAGAAGGTCTACCAGAGCATCAAGGGCATCCTGCAACCACAAGTCGGTCTGGTGCTCCGCTCTCGAAAAATAAGCTAGACGATCTGCAATGAAGAACTCCCTACCTCCCCTTAAACTCTCCTTGACTTCATTAACTAGATGGCCTATCTGGGACTTGTTCTGACCTTTCTCCTTTAGCGCCAGTGCAAGGTTTTGAGCAATCAGTTTGGATTATAAGAGGTTGTGTCGTATAAGTCATCGCTGCTTGTATGCCATCTCTGACAGCCAACACCTCGGCCTCAAAAGCCTCCCTACAATGTGAGTAATAGTTGCATGAAGCTAATACAAAGTCTCCGTTCGAGTCGCGGATTATTGATGTCGTCCCAGCATTATTATTACATGCATCATAAGATCCGTCGACGGATACCGGCAACCATCCATCCGGAGGTTTTGGCTAGCTTGCAAACCCTGTATCTTGCACGGTATCCTTTACCTGACTTTTCTTCCCATATTCTCCCATAACAGCTTTGCCTTTAATCAAGTCTCTCCTGTCTCTTGCATCAATCTGCTCCAAAGAATTAATATAGCTCTGTAAAAAAATCCTGGATGCTTCAATTGGCGCTACCTTATTGCCATGCACTATGTCATTTCGACACTACCAATTCTTCCAAATAATCATTAGTACTCGTACTCTTTCTTCTTCTACCAGCGTTACTAGTAAATCAAAAAGCCATTCATGTCCCGTGTTTATGATATGTTCCTTCAGAGGAATAGTCCAGACCTCCTTCATCGCATCCCATAAAGCCGCAGATCTCAGGCATGATACCCATCCTCTTCCTCACATCCGCACCGCTGGCACGTACTAATTATCTCTATATGTTTTCTTAGCTTTGTCTCTCTCGTTGGTAGGCCTCCAACAAGTAATTTCCAAGCGCATATTTTAACCTTCTGTGGTACCTTGATTTTCCAGAACATCTTCCAGACTGGCCTGTCCCCATTTGGTATAGAACTCGTAGATATCCCACTTTGTATTTGAAATTTCTCCTCAACCCCCAGATGGTATGCACTACGGGCAGAAAATAAGCCAGATTTCTCCAAACCCATGCAATAAACTCTTGTGGTTGTCTAGTAGACACTCGAATTTTTAGAATCTCTTCAATATCTTCAGGGATAAAATGTTCCTGGAGATGCTTCTCATCCCATGAGCCATCATGTAGCAAGAGTTGGTCAACTCTTGTATAACGACAGTTACCTTTGTCTGACAAGGTGTCCGTGAACCATTCCCCCTTGGTATCCATGGATCCCTCCATATTCTCACCTTTCGACCATTGCCTATACGCCAGTACCACACCTTTCTTTAATAACTCCAGCCCATATTCAATGCCTCTCCAAACCGGCGATGCATTTGCGGGAAACACCGTATCAAGCAAATTCCCCCTCCTGTAATATTTTGCTTTTAATAGTCTTGCACACAAGCTATTTGGCCTCTCCAACAACCTCCACGCTTGCTTAGCAGGCAAAGCTTGATTGAAGATCCTCATGTGCCGAAAGCCTAATCCCCCTCGGTTCTTTGGGCGAATCATTTTTTCCCATGCAACCTAATGGGTCTTATGCCTTCCATCCTCCACTCCCCACCAATAACCCCTGATCATCTTCGACAGCTCATCGCACACTGACATTGGCAGTTTAAATACACCCATAATATATGTTGGAATAGCCGGCGTGACAGATTTTATTAGTGTCTCCTTCACAGCCACCAACATCAACTTTTCACCCCAATCCACCATTTTTTACTGAGTTGTTCCTCCAAATTTTGTAATCTACCTCTATGTATTCGTCCTTCTGGAACACGTGGGCCGAGGTATTTATCCTCGAACTGTTCTGATTGAACTTGCAGAATGTCTTTTATTTCTCCTTTAATTTCCTCCGTGCAAGCATCACTAAGTATATACTGCATCTCGCTCGATTGATCAACTGTCCGCTTCCTAGAGCATACCGCTCCAATATATTCTTCACCAAGGTAGCTTGCTCCTGATCCGCCTTGAAGAACATGATTGTATCATCCGCAGGAGCCGATGGGCAAATGACCACCGACATGAGACCCGTGCTAAACACAACCTCCTGTATTAAACTCGTCAACGAGTCAGCGACAAATAAGAATAGAAAAGGCGACATGGGATCACCTTGCCATAGGCCTCGTGACGGGAAAAACCAATCTAGCATTTTTCCATTGAACTTCACAGCAAAACGTATTGTAGTCACACACTGCATGATCCACACACCCATTATTCCGCAAAGCCAATTTTTAACATTGCTTTTTCCAAGAAAGACCAATCCACTCGATCGTACGCCTTTGACACAATCCAAAACTTATATGCCTAGGCTTGTCGTCGCTGGATTGCGCTCTTGTTGGATACGAGTGCAACACCTCAAAAGCAATGGTAGCAGTATCCAAAATAAGCCGACCAGGGACAAAAGTGCTTTGAATTTCTGATATTATTTGATCCAAGATTGGCTTAGCCTATTCACCATACACTTTGACACGATCTTGTTAAAGCACATTGCATAGTGTGAAATCGGTCCTAAAGTCCTTCATACTTTCTGTCCGGTTGTCTTGGTATTAAAACAATACTTGTCTCATTAATACCCTAGGCATATGTCCCGTCTCAAAGAAAATCTGGACTGCCTGTACAATTTCACTCTTGAGATGTTGCCCAATTCTTTGATAAAAACATGCTGGCAGCCCGTCCGGTCCCGACGCTTTAAGTGGGCCAATTTGAAAAGGGCATCACTAATATCTTGCTCAGCAAATATCTTCGTAAGTGCTATATTCATTTCCCCCGTAACCTTTCCTTCCAACAGATCCAAATTTCATGTGAGACAAGGGTCGGGTCTTTCGTATACAGCTCCTTAAAATACGACGAAGTCATTCTCTCTATATCTGTAGGTACGGTACAGTTTTAGCCATCATCCCTCTTCAAACTTTTAATGTGGTTATTCCTAGCCCTTCATACTGCCTATTGGTGAAAATATTTTGTATTTCTACCACCCTCCTTTAACCAAGATATTCTAGATCGCTGCAACCAATCATTTCCTCTCTGTATAAAAGCTCATCCATCCTGTCCATCTTCGTCCGAATGGTGGCCCGGTCTGCATTTGTTTGGTGTAGTCCTGCCAACTCCCCCGTAGGGTCTCTAGCTAAAGCCGAACATGGCCAAACTTCCTTTTACTCCATTCACCCAATTCTTTCAACACCTGTTTGAGCGATCCAGCAACATCACCCGAGTGTCCATCCTTTTTTGCACTATCCATTTGCAACAACTTCTGGCAACGCTGCTTCCCACTCCCACATGATCTCATACCGCATGACCAGCCGATGCGGTACCGCATCATTCTGCTCCAGCCGCAGAAGAATAGGTGCATGATCAGACTGTGATGACACCAGGTGCTCAACCATAGCCATTGGGAACCGATCCTGCCACTCCACATCTACACATGCCCGATCAAGACGGAGCCTCACATTCCTCTCGCCTTGCTGCCGATTATCATATGTATATGGGAATCCCATGAAACCTATATCAGATAGTTCACACGCCTCAAGAACCTCCCGAAAGGCCCTCATTTACCCCTCCGGCCTAGCAAGACCCGAGCAATGTTCAAGCTGCCACATTGCCTCGTATAAATCCCCCAACACCAGCCACGGGTGAGGCGAGACCGCACGTAGTTCCAACAACCTCTCCCACATCAGATGTCGATTTTCTACTCTTGGCTCTCCGTAAACAAATGTGGCTCTCCACACAGGTCCATCATGTTTCTCTTTCACACATATTCAATGTATCTCTTACTCTTCCCCAACACTTCAACGAATAGAGATTCATGCCAAAACAGAGCTAGACCTCCACTCCTTCCATCGCTGCTGACTTCGGCAAAGCCTTCAAGCCTAGACGCCAATGCAACACCTCCATTCTTTCCTCTGTCTGCCTCATCTCGCATAGAAAAACGAGGCCAGGGTTATGTTTTTTGCACAAAGTCTGTACCTGTCGAACTGTCCGGCAGTTCCCCGACCCCAGCAATTCCAAATAAAAGAATCCATGAGGCCCGGTGGTGCTCCTCACAATACCTAGCCCTAAGCACTTGCACGTAGACCACCCGCAAAAGAGAAGACCAAGCTATCTCTCAAACACCTTCGATCTTTGCCCAGATGGAGACTTGCATGCAAACAAGAAACCAACGCAATATCCAGCTGCTCCAAAACACCTCAGCTTCTCGTCCAGATCGGAACGCTACCACGGAAACTCACCGCCGGATCAGAACGCTACCACAGAGCCTGCGTTTTAATTGATCTGCATTCGTTGTCTACTTTGATTGTGTTTTAGCAAATTAGTTTACTTTTTTTAAACAGTTTTGCTAATTCTCAATCAGCTGAGAATTAAGTTAGAGCTACCACAGTCAACTCCACAACCATTGGATTATTGTGTCAAGATTCATGCAGTCGGCCCTACCCTAACCTTATCTTTTCCCATCTCTCCTCATCCCTACGTTTCTCTCCTTCCCAACCCGAGCTCGAGCTGA
>QRDG01000350.1:362418-456188 GCA_012064385.1 Puccinellia tenuiflora
TTGCTCCGCTTATTTGGGAAGGGTGGGCTCCGGGCAAGTGTCGATTCTTCATTTGGACGGCGGCATTGAACAAAATCCTCACTGCAGACGCGCTGCTCCGCCGAGGCTGGGAAAACACCCACTTCTGCCCACTCTGCATGAGAAATCTTGAGACGCCGCTCCATCTCCTCGTTGAATGTATGTGGTCCAGGCAGGTGTGGGCTCGCTTGGCCTCGCAATCTAGTTTGCATACCTTAAACCCCACCGTTTGGACCAATGCCACAACGGTTAATGAATGGTTGCATAGAGGCATGGACACGGTTAACGCTGCTGCCCGCAAAGGAGCTCAATCCCTCCTGATGCTCACGAGCTAGGAGATATGGAAAGAACGAAATCGGTGCATCTTCCAGAGAGAGGAACTTTCGGTGGTTGCCCTTGTTGCTAGGGTTCGTGATGAGGCGTTGTTGTGGAACATGGCGGGCGCCTCTATCCCTTTTGATCCCAGTTGAGGCATGTCTCTCCGGTGATTTTTTCTTCTCTTTTTTGGCTACCTCTGTACATACTCTACTTTCTAATCAATGAATTTAGCAGCCATGCTAACATTCAAAAATATATGAGTTGGACGGAACTTGCTGCCATCTGCATATGCTTCAGGAAGTACGTGTGCTGTCGTGCTGCTGTTGATTTGTCTTCAATTCAAGAATTGGCGTTCATCAGTTCACCCATCTTGGCAAGCTTTGGTGGTGAGTGGTGACACTGACATAAGTGAGTTGTTTTCTAGGGACAACTCCTGAAAATTTGCACACTACTGGCCAATAGGTATGTATGACATATAATTATTTTTACTTCGACAAAAAAAACTTGGAAGAAGCACTGTAATTAAGCAAGCTAATATTTTTCTCACAACTTACTCAATTTTGTTTTCACCTACATGGCTGCATCGTCGTCAAGAACAGCAAGGTATGATGTCATGGTTATGATTTTCTTGAGAATATTGGAGAATACCGCATCCTTTGTGTTGTTCTTGATGTAGGCCTTTTGCACTTTACGATCAGACATCTCGTGGTTTAATAATATTTGCATCTACTTTTACGGCGGAAACATGGTAGCGACAAGTGGTATATATGGTGAGCATATTTTTATGTCTTTGCTGATTTTTAAGTCGTACAAGTCTACGGTAATATATTGTTACTTTCTAAAAACTGTTTTAGTGCTCAAGAAGTCATCACCGTTGTACTTATATATGTGTCTTCTTGTTCTGTATATTTCTATGTGTTAGCTGATATATTCAGTATGAAGAAAATTGCACTACTCTTTTGGTTGTGACCAAATGGGTCTCACACCACACACAAGTTTGTTGTGGGTCTGCTTTTTTCATCCATGCTTAAGAAATCTATGGACAAGACCAGAAGAATTTTAGGTGGTGACAGTGTGTTTGCTTAGAGTCCTTGATGGTTGATGACATCGGAAGCACGGTAAAGCACGTACTAATGGTATCCTTATCTCTATGACCCATAATTGTTACACGAAAATATATGATCATTATAAATTTGTTCCTAACTATTACCTCCTTGTTTAAAATATATGCTTTTAGCCTTTATGTATTCTTAAATACTTGTCGAATTACATTTGAATTACAATTTAAGTCACTTCTTTTATAAATTGTCCTAAATTGATGCCATAAAAAGAATCTAATAGTATAAACACATATTTTTTGAAACATATGGACCACTAAATTTGTGCTAATTTTAGTGATTTAACAATTTCAATCATTATCCTCCTTATCTGTTGCAGCCATTCTTCTCCTCGAATTTTTTTAATGGTCACATTAATCTGATCCTTTTATATAACATTATTATTGCTATTCACATGATTCCAATCCTTTTATAGACCTTAATTATTACTATTGATCTCTATCGTGAATCATATCGATTTATTGCAATTAATGTCTCATTATCTTTAATATAAATTTATTGTAATTAACGTGTCCTCATCTTTACGAGTTACACATATCCACTATAAAAGGATCATCATATTCCTTTCCTTAGCACACTCAACAATCCAAAGGGGACGCAACAAGCACCACCTGTACCAACTCAATCCTAGCGCTAAGTTTGTAACAGGAAATGAGGGGCACACAGATTCTATTTCTCGCTTTCGCCCTCCTAATGCTATCATCAGGTATCTACCCGGTCACTTCCGTGCGCTTCGATGTTTGGCTATCTACACCCTAGTAGTGCATGTGAATTCGTGGCATATGTATAAATTGCATAATTGGTCTAATATACATATTCTTTTCCTTTCAATACACAGCTATGGCAACTTCTAAGATTGTATGCAACACTATAATCAAAGACGGGCCATGTAATCACAAAGATTGTCTATCTTACTGCAAGAAGTTCATCCCTCCACCGGGTGGCCCATCCGCCATGTGCGTACCCGAGGGATGCAAGTGCTATATCTGCGGAGGACTGCAGCCAAACTTAATCTAACCAGGTCAAAAATAGCATACATATGGATGTATCACCTTTCCACAGTAGCTCAACAGATGAATAATTCTTATTCGAGCAATGTGGCCTAGTACGGAATAAAATCATTTATAGTACCAACAATACAAAAAAAGTGTCGACAATGTTTGCATGCGTACCAGTGATAATGAAAAGTGTCGGCAATCTCTTGATGCTCATAGAAAAGTTAATACTAGTGTTGAAGAAGCATGTGCTTGTCGTGAACCATATGTTTTCTTGTTGTCCTTGGTTTGGGGTCTTTTGAGTAGTCATTGGGGAGGAGACGGACTCGGAGACCTTACGCCACCGGGGATGGCGGAGGTTGCAAAGTCAAACACACGTTGATGAGCACGGAGATGACGCCCTCGCCCCACGCATCCTCCCTACCAGTGTCGTAGGCCCCATGTTTCTGGATCGGTAATGCTCGCCGCTGGCAACACCATGACACTTCTGAGAGCACAGAGGCTACCATAGAGGAAACTGATGTTCCATGGGGTACTGAAGAAAGCCGGTCCATTTTAGGGTCCTCGTCATAAGCTCCCAGCGTCACAACTGACTAATTACTTTTGACACCATATGGCCATATATTATTCAATAAATATTTCATTAATTTTATAATATTGTGCTCATAATTGTGCTATAAATATGTAGAGTAGTCTATGGGGATTTGTGGAGAATTTTCCAAGCAAAGGAGTTGTTTTTGTTCTTTCGAATATTGGACTTCAGTTTCCCATATTTACATTAGAGTTTTAGGGGTAAAATCCTAATAAATTGGATCAAGAGTGGAAAATAGAATTGGAGAAATATACCTTTGTTTCATAGAGAGAGGATGTTCCGACGCCAACATCATTCACCAAAAAGATAAAAATAAAGTCCATTAAACCCAACTTGTCCATTAAAACCTCCAGATCTTTAATGGCGCCACCCGCAAATCTCGTATCCATTGTTGACCCATCGTTGGTATTTATGCGTTAGCCGCCAAGAGAAGATCATATAGTGACCACCACGATGAAGCGGTTTTAGGGAGGCGTCGTGATAGCAGTAAGATTAATATTGATATACCATCATCAACTTTGCATCTAGAAATGATAGAAGAAATTATAAGACAATATTATGTATAAATCAAAGGTTTTCACCCGGAGCTAAGGTGGAGGGTACAGGCTCACGATAACGCCTCCAAGGAGGGGAACGATGCTTGGGAGCTCCTCTGTCGTCGGGAAAGGCTTTCGCCAGAGAACTGATCACCTACCACAAGAGATCCCATCGGTCACCAAACCTCACAAATACCCAGATGTGCTACCGCGTCCCGCCACAGCCACCGCTCTAGCCAAGGAAGTTGAGGGCGAAGTCGAAGGAGCAGAAACAAGACGCTAACCAAAGGGCCGGAGGTCCAAAGAAAGGTGAGGTCGTAGGGGTCAAAATCGAGAACGCCTAGATCTCGACGGGAGTGGCCACAACGGCGTCCCTGCACCACGGCCATCTTCCACGCAACCATATCACCCTCCTCACGACCAATGAAGGTGACCAACACCTACGCAACGCTACCCGCCGAAAAGGTGACACCGTGCCCTAGAGCTCCACTCGAGATCCAGAGAAACCAACCCTCACCGAGCACCCAACAGTGACGACAACAGGTGTGCATCCAGCTGCGGCACCGGCACACCTTCACCACCTGCAACCAGACTGACACCGGCAGAGAACCTCACGCGAAGACAAAAACATACACCTTTCAGATCGGTGTAGTCCCGCAATGGACACAACAGATCCGGCAGAGGAGGACGAGGGTCAGGCTCGGGAATCTTCCACCACCGCGAGCAACCACTCTGGTCGCATATGCGAAGCGAGGACAACAACAGATCCATGCGCGTGCGGGATCCACCCAGCCACATCACCGGAGAAAGGGATCTTGGCTGCATCGCCCGGCGAGCACAACGCCGGGGGAGGTGCCATCTCCATAGATTCGAGCTCACCACACGTGAAGTTGAAGCCGTGACATATTCGTCACCGCGCTTGGAGCTGAGCCAGGAGAGAAAGAAAGAAGGAATGGAGGAGGGAGCGGGGAGGCCTCACCACCGCCGCGGCAGGAAGGCGGCCGGCGGCGACATCGGCGAGGGGTGGGGCTCGTGGGGGGTGGCGGAGGGGGAGGGAAACCTAGGCCCCCACGAGTCTCCTAGAGACCGGGGGTCCGTTCGTTCCTCCACTGTATATAAATGCGCAAATGGTTTGACGACGCTTCACTTATGGAACCAATCTTTGGAAAAATTCCTACCGGTTGACGTGCTCCCTCATGATTTGTCCCCCACACCCCCCCACCCCCCCCCCCCCCCCCCCCCCCCCGAATTTCTCCGGGTGGGCCAGCTCACCTTCTAATCAAATTGCGACACCTCCTCCCATAACCTTTGGTTCGTAGATGTGGCATTTACTCATATAAATGATAGCTTAAATATTACTTTGTTCGTTTAACACGGCGGCTTGTGATGTCGTGCAATGATGAACATTTCTACAGTGGAATGAAACATTGCTACTCCAGAACTATACATTTCTCTTGGAGCATGGATTCTTCTGAAGGAGAGCTGGCTTCGATTTGTGTTGATAACATGAGATATGTTGCTATGTCTCTATTTCCGATCCAGCATTTTCTCCTGCGCGTGTCCGGGACTTCACCACTGAAACAAAAATACGGATTTTCCTTGAGGTCGATATGTTGCACCACAGAAGGCAACACGTAATGACACTGAAAACTGGGAGTAGGCAACAAACACCAGCCAGATGCGTTCCAGGAATGAGGACTAAATCAGCAGTTCAGGGCAAGCTAGCAGACTTACAGAAGCATCAACCTCTTCGTTCTGCAGTATAATCTTCAAGGTATCTTCAGTGATTTGGTTCTGCAACTGAAATTGAAGACGGTAAATCAGCATCTAACAGTTTTGCTTGCTTAAGTTTATGAACAAACTGAACACATCAGGGGCACTAGACCAATAAACATACTGATAGCGTCCTCTATATCCTTCCACTCACGAGTACACAATATCGAGTTTATAGTCTGGATTACAAGGATCAATCGGATACAAGGAGAATTGGGGATGGGGAAGAACAGCTACAATAGATGAGAGGGAAGTAGGTGAGATCTAGAGTCGGAGTCGTTCGCCGTTATCTTGGTTGCCGTGTCGCTGCCGCCACCTCCCCTTCTTATACTCAGCGTGTCCACTCTGGGCCAGCATAGCGCTTCGATGGGATAAGGCCTCTGCGTGACCTTCTGACTGGGCCTAATTCTTCCGCGGCTTTCCCCAGCTCCTGGCCCATCTCCTCTTCCTGTAGCTCTTCCGGCAATCCCGCCTCCAAATCCTCCTCTGGCATCAACCTTGCTGGGTTCCTGACATTCCCCCTTTCTTTACCACCGGCTTGTCCCCAAGCCGGCGCCGACGGGTACTTGGCCTTGATCTCGTTGGCATCCTCCCATGTCGCCAAACCTGCAGGCATACCTGACCACTGGATCAACCATTGCAAACTCGGCGAATTACCTTTCTTGTATTGTCGCTCAGCAAGGATGGCGACAGGTTGACACTGCTCATCTGTCTGCTCTGGCAATTCGTGGAGTACAGGTGTATTCGCCTTCAAAGCCTTTTTAAGCTGTGACACATGCACAACAGGATGAATCCTGGACACCTCAGGCAACGCCAATTTGTAAGCTGAAGCTCCCACCCTCTTGATTATCTGATAGGGGCCATAGTAGCGGAAAGATAGCTTTTGATTTGCCCAAGTTGCCACTGACTTCTGTACATAAGGTTGCCATTTCAGGTACACGGATTCCCCCACAGTGAACTGTCGTTCAGATCTCTTCTTGTCCGCTTGGTTCTTCATCCGCAGCTGCACCCGTACCAAGTGTTGATGCAACACATCGCGCATCTGCTCCCGTTCTCTGAGCCATTCTGCCACGTCTGGGACTGCGCATGACTCCAGTCTGTCTATTCCGAGATGCACCGGTTCCTGCCCATACACCACCTCAAATGGCGTTTTCCCCAGTGAGGAGTGTTTTGTTGTGTTATACCAGAACTCTGCTAACGGCAGCCACTGCAACCATTTCTTAGGACACCCATGAACAAAGCAACGTAGATACCCTTCTAAGCACTGGTTCACTCGTTCTGTTTGGCCGTCGGTCTGCGGGTGATAAGGTGAACTGAACTCCAACACAGTCCCTATTATCTTATGCAGTTCCCTCCAGAAATGGCTTGTGAAAATCTTGTCCCGGTCCGAGACAATAGATTTGGGCATACTATGCAGTTTGAACACATTGTTCATATATGCTGTCGCCACTTGACTAGCTGAAAATGGGTGAGCCAATGGGACAAAATGTGCATACTTGGAAAAACGATCCACCACCACTAAGATGCAATTATACCCTCCAGACTTAGGCAACCCTTCGATAAAATCCATTGACACATCTCTCCAAGCTTGTTGTGGTACAGGCAAAGGAGCAAGCAAACCTGGGTACTTTACCCTTTCAGGCTTGGCTTGTTGGCATATCTCACAGGTCGCCACAAACTCCTTAATTTCTTTCTTCATACGAGGCCAGGCAAACAACTTCTTGATACGATGATAAGTCACAGGGAACCCCGAGTGCCCTCCCACTGCACTAGCATGCAATGCGTGCATGATTTTTGTCTTCATTGGTGAGTTTCCCTGTAACCAGATTCTGCCCTTAAAATGTATCACCCCTTGCTGCAAGGAAAACGGACCCACTTTGTCTTTCACAGTTAATTCCGCTAATAATTTCTTGGCTTTATCATCCTGCAGGTATTCAGATACCACCTCCTCCAACCATGTAGGAGTGCAGGTAGACAAGGCTAGCAACTCTTGCTGGTCTGTGGGTACCTTGCGAGACAACGCATCTGCCACCTTGTTCTCATAGCCCTTTTTGTACACAATCTTATAGTTCAGACCCAGCAGTTTTGTCAATGCTCGATGTTGCCATGGAGTAGACAACCTCTGATCATCTAAGTGTGTTAAAGCTTTCTGGTCTGTCTTGATTATAAATTCTCCTCCTTGCAAATATGACCTCCACCTGTCTACAGCCATTAAAATGGCTAGGCATTCCTTCTCATATGTGGATAAGCCTCTGTTTTTAGGGCCCAAAGCTTTACTCAAGAATGCAATTGGGTGCCCTTTCTGCATCAATACAGCTCCCACTCCATAGTCACAAGCATCTGTTTCAATTTCAAATTTTTCTGCAAAGTTTGGCAGTGCTAGTACAGGTGCTGAGACAAGTGCCTTTTTCAAGGTTTGAAACGCTTCTTCAGTCTGTTGGGTCCAAGAGAACACAACTCCCTTCTTCAGTAAATCAAACAAGCAACGGCTGATAATTCCAAAGAATTTCACAAACCGGCGATAATACCCCACCAAGCCAAGAAAGCTTCTCAGTTCTTTTATATTGGTAGGTACTGGCCAGTCTAAGATAGCTTGAATTTTACTACTGTCAGTGGAAACTCCATCAGCACTTATCTCATGCCCCAAGAAGGCCAATTTCCTCTGTGCAAATTTGCATTTGCTAAATTTCACTTTGAGTTGATGTTGCTGCAATGCCATAAACACCTGTTTCACTAGCTGCACATGCTTATCCCATTCAGCTGAGTATATAAGTATATCATCAATAAATACTAGCACCCCCTTCCTCAGCCAAGGAGCCAAAATCTTATTCATTGTGCCTTGAAAAGTGGCTGGAGCTCCTGTCAACCCATAAGGCATGACTTTATACTCATAATGTCCCCTATGAGTTTGGAAGGCTGTTTTAGCCTCATCTTCTTCTCTCATCCGTATCTGGTGATAACCTGATCTCAAGTCCAGACTGGTAAAATAGGATGCTCCTTGCAGTTCATCCATTAATTCTTCCACCACTGGAATGGGATACCTGTTTTTAACTGTGATGGCATTCAAGTGTCGAAAATCAGTACACAGTCGCCAACTAAGGTCCTTCTTGGCCACCAACAACAATGGGGATGAAAATGGACTTGAGCTAGGCTGAATGATGCCATTCTCCAACATTTCTGCAATTTGCCGCTCTATTTCGTCCTTCTGTTCAGGGCTGTACCTATATTGCCTGACATTCACTGGCTGAGCCCCCGGTATCAAGGGTATAGCATGGTCAAACTCCCTTTTTGGTGGCAAACCCTTTGGCTCCTCAAACAGTTCTGCAAATTGGTCAATTAAATCTTGCATCTCAGGAGGACACTGCTCCAGTTTCTCTTGACGTATGGGGTTCAACAGGAAACAATACCACACATCATGCAATTCAGCCAAATTCAACAACTTGTTGCCAGAGATTTCTTCACATTCTGTTACATTTGGAATTACTCCCTGCAGCTTAACCTGTTGTCCATCCATGGGAATTACCATCCATTTCCTACTCCAGTCCACTTGCATAGGACTATGAGCTTGCAACCAATCCATGCCAATAATCACATCATAACAATCTAGAGGCAGCACCTTGAAATCTGTATGAAATGTAGCTCCCTGGCACTTCCACTTACATTGAGGCAACATCCCTGTCCCCTCCAGCATTCCTCCATTGGCCACTTTAACCTTCAAATTCCTCTGTAATGGTTGTACTCCTGTCAATTTGTTAGCCAACTGAGTACTAACAAAACTGGTTGAGCTGCCTGAATCCACCAAGATAATCACTGCATATTGCTGGAGTTTCCCTTTCAATCTCATGGTGGTACTTCCTTCAATACCTTTCAATGCTTGCTCAGAAATTGCTTGCAACTCTTCAGTGTCAGACTCACTGTCCTCTGTCAATTCAGGTTCCTCTTTATCTTCTAATGTCAACATTTGCAACAGCTCCTCCACCACATGTAGTTGCACTGTCTGACCACATTTGTGTTGCGACCCCCATTTTTCTCCACAAGTGAAACACAACCCTCTGGCTCTTCTGTAAGATCTCAATGCATTCACCTTGTCATTGGAATACTTGGACCTGGAGGCCTCAATTCCCCTTTTATCTTCTGCATGAACCACAGTTCCCTGTTTCACACTTCCTGACAGAGATGTATTGGCCTCAGGAGCAACCTGGTATGGCCTCACCCAATTTGAGGGCTCCCTTCTTCGCTGGTCCTTCCTCTTCGAGCTCTCCAGCACTTCCTCCTGCAACATAGCCAAAGATCCAGCAGCATCCAAATCTTCTGGTTGTTGAATTACAACTACTGCACGGATTTCCTCCTTTAAACCATCCACAAAAGTAGTGGTAAAAATTTCAGGATCTATGGTAGGGTTGTGTGCTAACATCTGGTGCATCAGGTTACTAAAATTTTCAATGTACTCCTGTACTGAACCTGTTTGAGTTACATTTCTTAACCTCCTAATTAGCATCTTATACTGGTTTTTCCCAAACTTATCACATAGGCAGTTACAAAACTCAATCCAGTTCATAGGTTCAATTTTATCCTCTACTGACTGCAACCAGAGAGTGGCCTGACCCGTGAAATTCATCACAGCCAAGTCCTTCCAGTAAACCTCTTGGATTCTACTCAGTTTAAAATACTTTTCACAATTACGTTTCCACCATTTAGGATTGTCTCCATCAAAACCAGGAATCTCAGAACGAGACCCCAAACCAAACACAGAGCAGTTGCCTCCCCCTACCGAATCGAAATCCAACGCCCTCGTAACACCACTAAAATTCATAGGAGGAGTGTTCATACCATTGTCCGGAGGCCTAATATAGGACCCCCGGTGATTCGCTTGAAGGTGGTGCCCATCGGGGCCTGCAGCTGCAACTCCTGCGTCCGCCCGCGTGGTCGGTGCTGGCACCACAGGTTGGGGCAGAAGAGGTGGCTCGCGCTGCATCATGGTGACCACTCCATGGCCAGGCCGAGCGGCCGCGGCTGTGTGCAGTTGATGCACAGCCTCATGACCAGACCTCGCGACCGCAGTGGTCACTTGCGCATCCAAGCGATCGATCCGCTCCTTCAATCCTTCCACCGCATCCGTCAATTCCCCCAGCGCGTGATCGACTTGGGGTTTCTAGGTTCCCGCCATCTCGGACTGTGAGATCTGGATCTCATCCAATTTCTCCTTCAGCGCCTCCGCATCTTGCTCTCGCCGTTTCTCCGCCGCCATCATGAACTCGTAGATTTGCTTCATGGTCATCTCCTTCTCCCCAGCCATCACTCGATTCCCTTCTGTTTCTGAACGAAATCCAATTCCTACTCAGTTGGGGTACACCGTAGTGTTTTGCGCAGGATTCTCGCGAATCCCACACCCTTCACCAGAGTTTTACGGATTCGAATCGCGTCCAGCAACGTGCTCTTCCCTTTGGATCGGAACAGCTCTGATACCAACTGATAGCGTCCTCTATATCCTTCCACTCACGAGTACACAATATCGAGTTTATAGTCTGGATTACAAGGATCAATCGGATACAAGGAGAATTGGGGATGGGGAAGAACAGCTACAGGAGATGAGAGGGAAGTAGGTGAGATCTAGAGTCGGAGTCGTTCGCCGTTATCTTGGTTGCCGTGTCGCTGCCGCCACCTCCCCTTCTTATACTCAGCGTGTCCACTCTGGGCCAGCATAGCGCTTCGATGGGATAAGGCCTCTGCGTGACCTTCTGACTGGGCCTAATTCTTCCGCGGCTTTCCCTAGCTCCTGGCCCATCTCCTCTTCCTGTAGCTCTTCCGGCAATCCCGCCTCCAAATCCTCCTCTGGCATCAATCTTGCTGGGTTCCTGACACATACTTCTATTTACTTTTTCACTAATGTACTTATATTTGCCTCCTTCTCTGACAGATTTCGAGGAGTGGGTTAATCCTTGGATTCATTGGTGATTCCATCATGAGGTCAGTCATATTTTGAGTGTTTGCTCTGATCAGGATGACTGTAAAAAAGAAAAAGGTTTATTCCTTCACATTCTTTCTCTCCTTCCTTCGATGTACCAGATTTGGACTGAGTTAATCCTTGCATGGGTTGGCTAGTCCATCGTGATTCATGAGGTCATATTTTGATTTTATGGGTTGACCCAGTTCCTCTTTTTTTTATCTTACTTTTTGCGTTTCTGTGATCACAATGACTGCACAAAAGAGTAATTCATTCCAAACGAAAGTTGACATATGTGTTCACTATTTCTAATATACTATGTGTGAAAACACTTAACGACCCTAACAGTAGAATCTGCGAAAAATGAGAAATGAGCCGCCAAGACCAACACTTAAGGACCCTGAATAGGATCCAGAGTTTTAAATTCCAATGTAAGTGTAATTTCTGCTGGCACTATAAACATACTAAGATGCACATTAAACTTAGTAACTAGCGTGTCATTTAGGTGATCATGCCATTTTGGCCAACATGACTAATGGCGCTGTTGGAATAGAAGAAGTGCAAATGAGGCCAAACTTGCATCAAACTGGGACAAACTGGAGAGAGGCGTTTTTGGCTCCCAAGCTCATATGCTCCTGCTAGATTAAAATAATTTTAAAAAAATAGTAAAAAAAATCAAAAAATCTGAAACAAATGGGCAACAAACATATATAAGTTTTTTACACACGTGCAAAGTTTCAGTACGAAATGACTCTTGTGGTGCGAAAAAACAAAATCACTATTTTAAAAATGTATTTTTAAATCTCATTTCGGTCACTGATTTGCTTTTTTACAGAGCACCACAAATGTCATTTCGTTACGAAAATTTGCACGTACATAGAAAAGATGTATATGTTTTTTGTCCATTTTTTCAGTTTTTTATGAAATGTGTTACTATTTTTTAATCTCGCAGGAGCATACGAGATCGGGAGCCTAAATGAATTTCCGGACAAACCGGTGCTACAAACATATTTCTGTTGTGTTCACTGTAAACATAGTACATTCACATCAACACTCAGCTTAAAATATCACTATTATTTTCAACTGTGAAGTCAACATAGGTGTTCTACTAACATAAATACACAGAATTGTACAAGCTTACAGAAAACTGTACCTTACGGGCAATAAATAGATCTTGGGCTTCAGTGTTGCCACAGAAGTGGTCACAACAACAACAAAGCCTTTCAGTCCCAAACAAGTTGGGGTAGGCTAGAGTTAAAACCCATAAGATCTCGAAACCAAGTCATGGTTCTGGCACGTAGATAGCTAACTTCCACGCACCCCTGTCCATGACTAGTTCTTTACTGATGTTCTAATCCTTCATGTCTCTCTTAACGGACTCATCCCATGTCAAGTTTGGTCTACCACGACCCCTCTTAACATTCTCAGCCCGCTTTATCCTTCCAATATGCACCGCCGCTTCTGGAGGCCTACGTTGTATATGTCCAAACCATCTTAGACGGTGTTGGACAAGCTTCTCTTCAATTGGTGCTACGCCAACTCTTTCACGTATATCATCATTCCGGACCCGGTCCTTTCTTGTGTGGCCACATATCCATCTCAACATGCGCATCTCTGCTACACCTAGTTTTTGGATATGTCGCCTCTTGGTTGGCCAACATTCTGCGCCATACAACATCGCAGGACGGATCGCCGTCCTATAGAACCTGCCTTTTAGCTTTTGTGGCACTCTCCTGTCACAGAGGACGCCAGAAGCTTGGCGCCACTTCATCCAACCCGCCTTGATCCGATGGCTCACATCTTCATCGATATCACCATCCTTCTGCAACATAGACCCCAAATATCAAAAGGTGTCTTTCTCAGGTACCACCTGCCCATCAAGACTAACCTCTTCTTCCTCCTCCTCCTGCCTAGTAGTACTAAAACTGCACCTCATGTACTCAGTTTTAGTTCTACTAAGCCTAAAGCCTTTCGATTCCAGAGTCCGCCTCCACAACTCTAACTTCCTATTAACCCCCGCCCGACTATCATCAACTAGCACCACATCATCCGCAAAGAGCATACACCATGGGATATCTCCTTGTATATCCCCTGTGACCTCATCCATCACCAAGGTAAAAAGACAAGGGCTCAAAGCTGAACCTTGGTGCAGTCCTATTTTAATTGGAAAGTCATCGGTGTCGCCATCACTTGTTCGAACACTTATCACAACATTATCGTACATATCCTTATTGAGGGTCATGTACTTTGTTGGGACTTTGTGTTTCTCCAAGGCCCACCACATGACATTTCGTGGTATCCTATCATAGGCCTTCTCCAAGTCAATGAACACCATATGAAGGTCCTTCTTTTGATCCCTGTATCTCTCCATAAGTTGTTGTACCAAGAAGATGGCTTCCATGGTAGACCTTCTAGGCATGAAACCAAAATGATTTTTGGTCACGCTTGTCAAACTTCTTAAGCGATGCTCAATGACTCTCTCCCATAGCTTCATTGTATGGATCATCAGCTTAATTCCACGGTAATTAGTGCAACTTTGAACATCTCCCTTGTTCTTGAAGATTGGCACTAATGTACTCCGCCTCCATTCTTCGGGCATCTTGTTTGCCCAAAAAATGAGGTTGAAAAGCTTAGTTAGCCATACTATCGCTATGTCTCAGAGGCCTCTCCATACTTCCATGGGAATACCATCAGGGCCCATCGCCTTGCCTCCTTTCATCCTCTTCAATGCCTCCCTGACCTCAGACTACTGGATACGCCGGACAAAGCGTCTACTGGTATCATCAAAGGAGTCATCTAGCTGGAAGGTAGAGCTCTCATTCTCTCCATTGAAGAGGTTGTCGAAGTACTCTCGCCATCTACGTTTGATCTCTTCATTCTTCACAAGAAGTTGGCTTGAGGCAAAGAATGTTAATAAAAAATACTTAGATTGTACACAGAATGTAATTTAATTTTTACTTATTCATGTAAATAATAGCACAAGAATTATTCAGTTCACATTAAAGGGCAGGAAAAAAAAGTAAAACAACCAAAAAGGTTAGTTGTACCTATGTTACAGAATACAAAATTGTCCTTCTCATACATAACCTTCTAGCTCTAGAATATTTGACCATTTTTTACTTCCCGCCTTCCAAAATATGAGAATTGTACTTAAATTTTCCGTATTACTAGCACATGAAAGATGAAACTATCAAGAATAATTCTATATACGGAAAAAATAGCTCTCAAATATCTGCAAGCAACCAAGCATTCATCAAATCATTTTTCAGGCTCTTACCCCGTCCATTCATCATTAATCCTGGAGCAGTTGTCACGTCAATAGAACTATAAAACTGAATGGTAGAGCCCCATAGTTGTTCATTGTGTAACTTTGTTTGGCTAAAAAACTTTAACAACAAAATTGCATTCCCCACCAGCTGTCTCACTGATATGTAGACGTGATCCCACACCTTCAGTCCCAACTAAGAGGTCAATTTGTATTTAGATGAAAAAAATTGTATATGCAGCTAACAGATATGTGTTTATAACCTGAATATTAGCAAGTGATGCTGGCACAGGTTATCAACATATGATTGGGTACGATTTAGGTACAATTTTTCGATCAAGTAAAGTTACCTGCAATATTCTGTTCATTTCCTTCTCAAAAGCCCGTTTAACCTCAGATGAATCAATATTGCCACTTTCATAATCAACAACTAGTTCTTCCATATTTGTATATGTCCTGTATAAGGTAACAGTTCTCACAAATGATGGAATTCAATATTGATTCATAGCATTATATTTAAATCATAGTAGATTTACTAGCACTCAATTCTTTGGTCATAGTAGATTTACTAGCACTCAATTCTTTGGTGAACTAGCAGAACCTAATTAAGATTGTGCTGACTGACTATTGAATGTAGAATGTGATGGTATTGATAGGGTATATGCAACTTTTTGCATCCTAATGGTAAATTTTACAGAATCAACCTCAAAACAAACAGGTAGAAGTAGATACTGGTTCATGAGTGAAAGAACATTATTTGCTATTAGCATTCTCTCCGTTATGAACTACGTCCAGCTTCCCAAACCGTTGTTCCATGCTTGCATATGTCCTATACAAGACAACAGCCCTTAGGAATGCTGGAACATAATACTGATTTACAGCATTATACTTACATCATGGTAGATCTGTTTGCAACAAAAGCTTTGGTTGACGGGAACCAAATTTTTTTTTCGAGAAACCTCTCGAAGAGGGCAGGGTGTTCCTGCATTCCGTATAGATAGAATAGAGTTGACCCAGTTTATAAGAAAAACCGGGCCCAAAAACCATACAATCTATACAATACAAACCAAATTAAGTTGTGCAGACTGGCTATTCAATGTAGTGTTACAGCGATGGTACATATATGTATGCATAACTATATATACAGTTGTTACACACAGACACACACATCCTTACATATATATAACTTGTGAATTCTAGTGAATTAGAAAGTCGATCTTTCACAGTAAGAAGGGACATTACTTGTTATCAGCATTCGCTTCCTTCTGAACTATCTCCAACTTTCCAAACCAAGGGAATATAACATATTTGATGTAGTCCAAACAAGGATTACACGTTGCTACTTTTGGAGGGCAGAAAGCCCGTCGTATTTTTCTATTTAAATCATCCTGCAATAAATAGAAGAACATTTTACAAACTCTTCAAGTATTTCATACCAAACAATGAACATGAAAGCTAAATATTGTTCCAAAAAACTAATCAGATTGTCCACCAAAAAGCATGCTATTGTTACATATAACTCAACAAATGGAGCAAATAAAGCAAATTTGACATGAAGCTCTTATACTACACAAGAATCTAAATTTCTTTTAGTTCAAAGATGGCAATTGCAATATACAACCTCTTATAGTAGTATCTTTTTCTAGAAGCTGAGAGAGGAAGTACAGTACAACTTGACAGCAAACACTACTATACTCTTGGACAGACTTGGGAGAAAGATATTGCATTATTGTTCACCATAAACCAAGATTGTATAAGTTTACTGCATGATTACATTTTAACTAAGCAATGACGAATTAGCTGCAAGGAACATGGAATATTTGTACCTCCAGAACTCTTTAACTGAAACAATTGTGCAAATTCATCTTGAAATGCAAAACATACAGTATGATATAAGCAGAGTTAGCACTAAAGGACAACCATCTGCCATTACAAGATGACAACATTGGATACCTCCTCATCGTGCATGAAGATAGTCCTTCCTGGATCCCTCAAGTCCTGAAAGTCAGGGTCTTCTAGTAAAATAGGTAGCATATCTGTGCTTTAAGCTAAGGATATATTGCATAGAATATCACCACCCAGCGGTCAAAGCTCCAAAAAGTAGAGCAACAAACTGGATGACACATCAAAAACAAATATAAAACAAGAAGAATGTCTCAATCAGGATACTGTGCAGGATAATAGCTGGTTTGGTTTCCCTACTTATATCTTCACAATAAGAGCAACTCCAGCCGTTGCGCCCCCAAGCGCGATATGCCGGCGAAAAAATGGCCGCCTGGGGGGACGCCGGCATCCTGGGGGCGGTCTGTTTCCCAGTAGCCCCCCCAACCCAGTACACTCCAGCAATTAGGTGGGAAAAAGTGAGAGGAGAGAGGAGAGAGGAGAAAAGAAGGAGAGAGAGGATGGTGGGAGGCTGACTGTGGGGTTGCTGCATGCAAAACGAGTTGCCGGCGCCCCCAGGCCGAACCCAGCGCTGGGTTCGGCTTGGGACGCCGGGGGAATCTTTTGCTCTAATCCGGCGAAAAACGACGTTCTGGGGGTGCGACTGGGAGGATTTTCGTCCGCCGGCGACCAAAAAGTGCTCCTGGGGAGGCTTCTGGGGGGCCGGCTGGAGTTGCTCTAATCTCTGGCTAGCATGGTAATGTCTCGATTATCCATGCTGAAGAGCCAGATTTCCGCCTGCAACTACAAAATGAAAGTATTTTGATCTCTTGGTCAGGGTGAACAGATATACTCCTAAACAGGCTGCTCGTAACACAAGTTTGTCAAACTATTTTTTGTTTTGCCATTATGAACAATTCCTCTACATGGGGACACAGTGATCACAAAACCAGTTGCAGATATGCGAAAGAAAAAAAATGCACGGTCTACAGTAGAACATGTTAAGCTGAAAGGATTGTGCAAAAGGAAAATGCATGGTCTACAGTAGAACATGGAAGCAGAAAGGGTGCTTCATTCAATAACTGGCTTACAGTGACTTACCCTGTGACACCTCACTACTGCATTGTTGGGGATATTCCGAACAGGTACCATCACAGAAGTGACTAAAGCCAGCGTACCAGGGTGGCCCATAGAGGTGGTAAGCCGGAATCCGACTTATCGGGCGGCCCAGTACGATGAAGCACGGGAGGCCCATACGGATAAGGGAAGGTTCCAGAAGGCGGCCTGCAATGTGGATGTCTTAGCCCTCAAGGCAAGGCCCAAGCCAGATTAGATTAGAACTCTGTAAATTAGTCGGTTAGGTTGCTTCCTGTAATCCCTAGGTCCGGACGCCTTTATAAGCCGGCCTACGGGACGCCTTAGGGCAAGAGAAGACACAACCTCATAGACGCTTTAACTTTCGCTGTAATCAGCTCATATGCCTTATAATGAATTATAGCAGCACATAGGGTTTCGCCACCGTCGCGAGATCCAAAGCTGGGTAAACTCGTGCTCATCCCGTCACCGGAATCGCCTACATATCCTATACCCACCACCCTACCTAGCTCGATGGCACCCCTATCGCGGCTAGATTCGACAATATCACGACATGTGACGTGGGCATACCCTCCGGGCACCCCACCATTGGCGTACCCGATGCGGCCCAGCCGAAGGCCCACCTGGAGGCCCAAACGAAGCCCAAGAAGCCACAACTTGGAGTACAAGACAACTCATGTAAACCCTACTTGGCTGCATATATAAAGCCAGGTAGGGGCACCCTTTAGGGAGACGAGGGGACACGGGACACACCACACCCGCCACCGGCGGCAACATAGATGAGATCCAATCTCCACCACCATAGCCTCCGGGCCACCTTGTAATCGTCATCATCAATATAATCAGACAAGCAGGATGTAGGTCTTTACCTCACAATGAGGGGCCGAACCTGGGTAAATTTTGCTTGTCAGCCGTCCGATACTACCAGCGCGCCAACTTCTCCCTCTATACGAAACCCAAGGATGCTATCCGAGGGATTTGCCGTGGTAACCCCACGTCAATTGGCGCCGTCTGTGGGAAGAACGCGCGCTGGAATCACGGTTTCGGCGGCTTCATCGTCTTCGTCAACAACGGCAGCCAGATCGCGTCTGGCCAACTCATCTACTTCGTCGCATTCGACTTCGTCAACAACCACTATCCACGACTCGCCGGTCTCATCCGCGATTCCGCGATCCAATCTATAATGACAACGTCGGCGACTCACTGCCACGGATCAACGCTCGGGGGCTGACCATCAACAACTCCCCCGCGTGCATTTAATCGGATTGGTAAGATCGGAAATTTCGTTTCGTGCCAAGGCCCGATCTAATCTGGCAGCGCCAAACAAGGATGCACACCCGAACAAAAATTAGACGCCTTGGCAGGCGAAGCTGATCGCTCGCTGTGTTCGCGAGTCTCCGAGAGGACCGATCGATCTAAGAAGAGCTAGCCTGCTCCTGGTCCAGCGGGAGTTACGAGGCCAAAATCAAGGTCAAGAAAAAAGAAAAGGAAGAAAAACAAGCCACGATCCTTCATGAAGATTCGCAAACATCGACTCGCCGCGATCGAGTTCGGACCGCTCAGGCCATGAAGCGAATACACAACGAGTATGGCGGGCAAACCCGACTCGCCGACTCCGCGTCTCCGCCCTATCACGGACAATTACGACCATCGTCGACCCTCCGCGGTCAAACTCCACCCGCGCGGCCGCCAGCTTTGGCTTCGTTGCGTACGACTTCAATGATAGTTGGCGATCGTCATCGACTCGTCGCCGTCGACTCCGTCCAATCGCGGACAATCGCAACCGACACCGACTCCGCTGTGGACATCAACAACACGCCGTTCCGGCTTAATCGCCATACAGCCTACGCATCATCAACAGATAAGTTGTTTTTTAATATTTAAATTCTTCAGTCAATATATAATCTGCTTGGGCCGCACGCACCCGACACTCGGGGGCGGCGCCCCACAAGGTACAAGGATTTTTCCTTTCAGTTATTGTAGATGTACTACTCGCCGATTCGATAAGGTCGGACTCGAGGGTTGGACATTGTCGCCCAAGTATAGCCAAGCATCGACTCCTTCAACATCACATCCACTCCGCTGCGTCGACTCTGTCCGCCGCGTCGAGTCCGCTACATCCGCTTCGCAAAGAGCCCGCTCCCTAGAAGGGTATTACGTACCCTCGGGGGCTGGGGTTTCGACATCAACAACAACAACAAACTACTCCGCCTCGTCGACTCGATAAGATAGACTCGGGGGCTGAACGTTGCAGTCGCCCCTCGAGTCTGTCGCATCTACTCCGCCGCGTTAAATGTGTCCGCCGCGTCGAGGTCGCCACATATACTCCGTCGCGTTGACTCCGTCCGCCGCGTCGAGTCTCTCAGTGACACCCGATACTACATCGGGTCAACGACACCCGATACTCGGGGGCTGCTGTACAGGCCTTACAACCACATCGGCTCAGTGGCATCCGATAACTGAAAGACTAAAGGCACTCGACAGGTTGTCGACTCCGGTCCAACCCAAGCAAAAACAAAGTAAATTCCTGAGATGAATCAAACACAACTGACCCTCGGATGCTGCATTTACCGTGCAAAGGTAAGTCCCACCGATTCATCGTGTAGGGCCGGGACTGACAGCAACAGCTGAGGTGCCTGACAACTGTGCCATGCCAACAGGCGTGATGAAAATCCCGACGGACGCGTTGGGTACCCTATAAGCTCAGTTCGACTCTGTAAGACCTCAAATATGGCCGGAGTCGAATGGACAAGCTTCCGGATTCGAGCCCGGGGACTCGAGTCTGACGTAGGCTGGTAGAGTTTGTGCCCAAGAGCACTTAACTGGTCCCGATACTGTCGAGTGAACCATGCCTTCCATGTCAAGCATCCCACGACTAAAGCGCCCTATGATACGGGTACGAAACATAATACTTACAACCAAAAACAACATTACTTGAACACTCGAGTAAGGGTTGAGTCCCTACCAGACTCTTTGAGTCCTACACTCCCATCGGGAGCGCATTCGCGACGTGCTCGAAAGCAAGGAAAATTGAGCCAATGCCCAACTATATATAGTTGAACATAGCCTCGGAGGCTACTCCCATCGGGAGCGCTGGTCGCGCACCCGACGAGAATTGACTATATTATAGTCGCGAGTCATCAACTTACCAGACACATCGACTACGCCTACTCGACATGCTGCTCCGAGTCTCTGCCCGATTCTTCGAATCGACCAGACACTGGGGCTACTGACGTGGGCATACCCTCCGGGCACCCGAGCATTGGCGTACCCGATGCGGCCCAACCGAAGGCCCACCTGTAGGCCCAAACGAAGCCCAAGAAGCCACGACTTGGAGTACAAGACAGACTCATGTAAACCCTACCTAGCTGCATATATAAAGCCAGGTAGGGGCACCCTTTAGGGAGACGAGGGGACATGGGACACACCATCGGCAACATAGATGAGATCCAATCTCCACCACCATAGCCTCCGGGCCACCTTGTAATCGTCATCATCAATATAATCAGACAAGCAGGATGTAGGTCTTTACCTCACAATGAGGGGCCGAACCTGGGTAAATCTTGCTTGTCAGCCGTCCGATACTACCAGCGCGCCAACTTCTCCCTCTATACGAAACCCAAGGATGCTATTCGAGGGATTTGCCGTGGTAACCCCACGTCAACATGCATGGTTTGCTAGTAACTTTGTTTAGGTGCACTTCAGAGAAAGAAAGCAAAACATACCATATGATCTGGTTTCCCAGATCCTAGCTACACGCCTACACACACGTAAGACATTAAACTATTTTAGGGACTTAATAGGGTCATAAATTATAGTGTTTGTGTTGTGCTCGCTAATTTTCTTGAACAGACAACCATACTGATTGATACCTTTAACATCTCTAATATTAATGTTATCACCCGTTTTTGGCAGGTCCTGGATCAAGCTTACTCGGAGGCGATGGTGACTCGGTGGGATCCAGCAGTGGGATCTAGCAGGAGCCAACCCGACAGGAGTTAACTCGGTTTTACCAGAAACCGGGTCATAGGTCCAAGATCACTCGGAAGGAAATAGGCGACTCGGGAGGCTCGGAATGACGACCCGGCAGGAATATCCCGGTTCGGCCAGAACTCAGTTTGGTCGAGACCCGGTGCAGGTTCGACTCGGAACATCCTGAAAATTCCAGAAGATGCCAGAGTAGCCAAACACGAGGTGATCTTGCAAAGCCCAAAACGGAAGTCGGTGGCCTTAGAAGGAGTTCGAGAACAATCCGGAAGGCAAGTTTCCAATGAGAACCGGAAACAGCACTTGCAGTTTGAATTCAACACGACGTCGGCCGGAAACTTGCCTAGTTTAGAAATAGGAACCGACATATGCTATGAGTTGTAATCCGTGTAGAACTACAATTGCTTGTAACGGAAAGTCCAACTGCCCCACTATATATATGTAGGGGGTGACGGCCGATTGAAGCTAAGCAAACAATCGACAGTCAATACCAAACCCTACTTTTTACCCTCAAACCCTTGTTCCTGCTTCCGTTATTCGGCGACTTCGCGAGAGTTCGACGAATATCGACAATAGAGTTGAGAGCGGTCCAATCCGGCTTAACTCAGCCAATCATCGCCGGCCACCTCCGACGGGGTCCCTCCCGAGGTGCTGGGGCGTCTGGTTCGAAAAGCACCGGATCATTGTCTTGCGTATCGCGCCTTGATTCGGTCTCCCGCGGGGCGAGTTGCGGAGTATCTCCCCCGGCACCGCGGGTACACGAGGACGTGTTCGTGTGACGCGTTTTAATCGCAACAGTTAAAGTAGGCACAACTTGCTTCAGTCACAGTGGGCACTTGTTTCTTCTCTATGAGAGCACAAAAAAAAGGTAGTGATGTTCTTTGTTAAAAGGATACGATACATCCATTATGAAATAAACCAACCTTCTGGCATAATATAGCAGAGACCTGCATGCAAGGGTAAAATATCTCAGCAGCAGGCAGTCTTTGTGGCCCATATGGTGCCTTGTTCCAACAAAACCTGCTCAGAAGACAATAGTTTGTTACAAGAGGGATGAATGATCTGAAAATGCAATGAAGAAGTACAAAGCTTCACAGGTGCAATACGAGTTAAATATATAATGAATAATGTAAACAAGAATACACCTTGCCATTATGTTCATGGTGTATTTTCTTGAAACTTCCACCGCAAGTGGCCAGTAATCAACGGAATGGTGATTCAATTCGTCTGATAACCATGCAAGCTCTACTCTATCAAGGTCCATACCAGCTGCTTTCCACATCTCAATATTGTAGTAGCCAATGGTCCGTATTTTCTTCAGGTCAGTTCCAATCTTATAGTGTCGTTGCAGAAACCAGTCTGAATCAATATTTTTACTGTGAAACCAGCTTTGACCATCTTATTGACATAGATTGTCTTCATAATCCCCTGCAAGATGAGAACAGGCCCGTGCAACAATTAGTTTGCAGACAATATGTTACATGAGAAATTATTATTACATAGAAACATAAGCAAAACGGCGTCTTGAGCACTGCCTAAGATGAGAGGTGCATCATCACAATACTATATAATAGCATTTGCCTCGAACCCATGAACAATCTATAAGATCTGTGCAAAATGCTTTCCCAGTAAACTCTGAGCAGTACCTGAAACTTAGCATGGACATGCATATTGCCAGGTCTTTCAGCTTTATCTCCACGACCAGTTCTATGTAACGTGTAATATGACACACCTTATGTTTACACCAGCCTCATAAATCCACTTACCCATTTAATTTAAATGATATACTGAAAAGATTCACATTCTTTTTAAATCTCTCTACGGCCCACTGGTTATGCATTTAAACTGATCATATATAGAAACATCAAGTATCATCTTCTGGTTTTACGTTAAGTTAGGATACACAAAGGATGACCCTGCTAATAGAAGACAGAAATTTGGTGCTGGATGAGAAAAGTAGTGGTATGAAAGTCTGCTGGGTAGGGAAGATGCTATAAAGCTAAACTTACCAGATCCAGAGAAAATTGAATCTGATACCATCCTTCCTAGATACTAAGGTTCAGTAACAAGCATTCGGAAGAAAAAGGAAAATGCTACAGAAGTTTTTCCCACTACTATACCTGCTCTGTGTCCATCATGGGTGATGGTTCAAACCAAACATAGCAAATGGGGGCAGGCTTATTTTTCAGCAGGAGTTGGAGCTCATCCTCGTAGATGAACTCCTCCCCAATGCTCCTCAGAACTGCAAACCGTCCATCAGAACTCGTCTTCATGGTGTCCCTAAAAGTGAACGCCAATTTCAGATGCCCTCAGTACAACATATTGATATGGGGCGAAGCCAACTAAAAACTTCCATGCGAGCATATTCTTAACTTACCTGTGAAGGTCCACAGTGCCATCAGCTGATCTATTCATCGTAGAAATATTGGATTGCTCCGCCTCGGTTTGTTTCGAACGTACAAGCTTGCCTGCAGTAACATAAGACTGTTGGTAAACAAGATGTAAACTGCAATTTGGAAAAGGATGATTGAACAAGGTGTTAGAGTTAGGCTATGTGGGAAGGTGTTCTCTATTGCTGCAAAAGCTTCTTACAACTTGTAGTACATAGTGGTATATATAGGAGTGCAAGGTCGGTTTGGACCTGCTCTAGAGTTTTCTACATACAGCTTACTATAACTAGTATCTAGAGCTTTCTACAGCTATCCTAGAGCTTTCAACTACAGCTAGGTGTCTACAACCTTCTCCAGCTAACCAGCCTAAGGCTTAGTCTAGAATATTCTAGTAGAACATTCTAGCACCTATTGGTAACTCAGCAAGGATTACTCTCACAATTCTCCCCCTAATCCTTGCTCTTCAAGCTTGGCTTGACCTGGACCATCCCAATTCGAGCACGCAGCTCCTGAAACTTCACTCGCCCCAACGATTTTGTCAAAATGTCAGCGAGCTGATCTGATGTTTTGATGAAGCTGGTGCTGATACTTCCGTCTTCCAAGCAGTCCCTGATGAAATGATACCGAATATCGATATGCTTGCTGCGCTCGTGGAAGACTGGATTTTTGGCTAGTGCTATGGCAGACTTGTTGTCCACCTTTAGCTCAACTGTCTCAGCTTTTCTTCCTTGAAGTTCTCCAAGCAGTCGAGCCAGCCAAATTCCTTGATTTGCTGCAGTTGTGGCTGCCACATATTCTGCCTCACAAGAAGACTGAGCAACCACCTTCTGCTTGACAGATTGCCAACTCACCAAGCAATTGCCGAGGAAGAACAGTGTGCCACTTGTGCTCTTCCTGGTGTCAATGTCACCGGCGAGGTCACTGTCACTGTAACCAATCAGCTGTGCCTCCTTTGTCTTCCGTTTGTAGTGAAGACCATAGTGGATCGTGCCAGCGACGTAGCGAAGAATTCTCCTCACAGCCATCATGTGCTCCTTTGTTGGTCGTTCCATGAATCTACTGACGAACCCAACAGCAAAGGCCAGGTCTGGCCTGGTGTGGACGAGGTAGCGAAGGCTGCCAAAAATTCGTCGGTACTCCGTAGCGTCCACCTCTTCTGCTGTACTTTCACGGCTCAACCTGAGCCGCTCCTCCATTGGAGTGTGAGCAGAATTACAGCCTTCCATTCCTCCTAGCTGAAGGATACGCGAGGCATAGTGTGCCTGGCATAAGCTGATGCCGTCGCCATGCTGCTGGACTTCGATTCCGAGATAGAATGACAACAGTCCAAGGTCGCTCATTTGGAATTTTGTCTTCATCTCATCCTTGAAGCTCTCTATTGCTCCTTTGGATGAACCCGTGATGATCAGATCATCCACATATACTCCAATGAGCAAGTTTGCATCACCGTTGATGCGCCGGTAGATTGCATGCTCGTACTCGCTCTGTTTGAAGCCCATTTCTTTGAGCGTGCAATCAAGCTTCGCGTTCCATGCTCGCGGTGCCTGTCGCAGGCCATAGAGGGCCTTGCGCAGCCGCAAAACCTTTCCTTCTTCTCCTTTGACGACGAAGCCGGGTGGCTGCTTCACATAGACCTCCTCCTTCAACTCTCCATTGAGGAAGGCTGATTTTACGTCCATGTGGTGGACAGGCCACCCCTCCTGGGCAGCCAGAGCAAGCAGCAGCCGAATTGATTCCATGCGAGCCACGGGAGCAAAGACTTCATCAAAGTCTACGCCGGCTTGTTGAACAAAGCCACGGGCGACCAGCCGCGCTTTGTGTTTGATTACTTCACCGGCTTCATTTTTCTTCAACTTATAGACCCATTTGAGGCCTATTGGTCGATGCCCGTGTGGCAGATCCACGAGTTCCCATGTCTTGTTTCGCTCCACCGCTTCGATTTCCTCACGCATGGCTGCCTGCCATGCCTTGTCACCCTCAGCTTCTGCGAATGAGCTCGGCTCCCCCGTGCTGGCTAAGTGTAGCTCAGAGTCGAGGTTGCGTGGTGCAAGCCCAGGGACTAGTTCTTCTCCAATAAGATTCTCGACCATGCGATAGCGAATTGGTGTGTCGCCATGTGCATCATCGAGTCGATCATCATCATCTGCTAGTGGCGTGACAAATTCCGGAGTTGCTGGGGTTGCGGCACTTACTGCTGGAGTTGCAACACTAGTTGCTAGAGCGGATGGAGGCGATGGTGGGGCGCTGGCTGAGGAACCTTGAGCCCCATGTCTCGACAACCTGGGTCCGTCTTCTCCTGAACTGGACACCTGGCTGGGCTCCCTGATGATGTACTCTATGTCAAAGTTGCTGCCGGAGTATCCGCTGCCTTCTGCTGCCCAATCCCAGCCTTCCTCTTCATCGACGGCACTGGCATCGAAGTACCAGCCCACAATTTGCTCGTCATCGTTGCTTGTCCCGAGGCAGGCTTTTGCCTTCGGTTCGTCAACATGAGGTGGAGCATAATTTGGAGCTGTAGTGGTGATGTCCTTCACTACTATGGCTGGAGTTGGAGCGACGCTTAGTGGCGCATACGGAGCTGTAGTGGTGCTGTCCTTCATGGCTGGAGCTGTAGTGGTGCTGTCCTTCATGGCTGGAGCTGGAGCAACGCTTTGCTGCAGCACCATGGCTGGGGCTAGAGCGTCACTTTGCTGGACCACCACTGCTGGGGGTGGAGCATCCTTTTGCTTGACCTTCACGGCTGGGAGAGGAGCATCGCTTTGCTGCACCATCATGGCTAGGGCAGAAATGTTGCTTCGCTGCTCCTTCATTGCTGGGGCAGAAATGCTGCTTTGCTGCTCCTTCATGGCTGGGGTAGAAATTATGCTTTGTTGTTCCTTCATGGTTGGGGCAGAAATGCTGCTTTGCTGCTCCTTCATGGCTAGGGCAGAAATGTTGCTTTGCTGCACCTTCATGGCTAGGGTAGAAATGTTACATACCTGTGCCATGAGAAGAGTAGGCTCCTCATCATCTTCCTCTGCTTGCGCCAAGTATGCCATGTTTCCGCTTCTCCTAGGATGCCAGCAGTCCTTGGCCCAATGGCCACGACGGCCACAGTTGCGGCATGTGTCGTTGTGCGGTCCGTCTCTACTGGTTGCACGATCGTTGACGCCTTCTCCACCCTTCTTACATGGTGGCCGTCATCGCTGCTGTGCGCCACCACGTGCAGGCCTGGAGGAGCTGCCTCCTCGGCGCTCCTTCATCTTTTCTAGCCACTGCTCCTCGGTGAGCAGGAGCTTGCCCTGCTCACACAGCGGCTCTGGTGACTCGAGACGATCCTCCGCTGCCTTCAGCCGACCGGTGACCTCCTCCAATGACATCTCAGAAGTGTCGAGGAGGGTCTCGATTGCCAGGGCAATCTGCGAGAGCCTAGGTGGCACAACCCGCAAGAATTTCTCGACGACTTGAGTTTCGTCGATAGGTGCTCCGAGCATGGCGAGGTTTGTGACGAGGTTGGTGAGGCGCAGCGCGAAATCGTCAACGGACTCCCCGTCGCGGAACGAGATCATCTCAAATTCCTTCTTCAGCTGCTGCACCTTGCCCTTCCGCACGCGGTCTGAACCAACACGCATGGCTCGGATTGCCTCCCACGCCTCTTTCGCTGTCCGCTTGACAGCGAGGCCGGGCACCATTTCTGGTGGCACAGCTTGTAGGATGGCCTCCAGCGCCATTCGATCTTCTTGGAAATCATCGGCGCCGAGCTCGATTGCATCCCTGATGCCCCGAGCCTGCAGCTTCACCTTCATGAGGAGGCTCCATTCGGTGAAGTTCGTCCGCGTCAACGTCGGGTAATTGCCGCCGCCAACTTCCTTCACGACACGCTCGACAACGACCTCGCGCCTTCCAGCGTCACGGTGGCGCGGTCGTCTCGGTGGTGGTGAAGGGGAATGGCGCCGCTGCTGCTGAGACGGACTGCGGGCAGCACCCTGCTGAACCTGAGCAGACATCTCTCAGGATCCTCTCCTCACTGGGCTGATCCTCTCCTAACTGTGGCTGAACCTCTCCTACCTTGGCTCTGATACCAAATGTTAGAGTTAGGCTATGTGGGAAGGTGTTCTCTATTGCTGCAAAAGCTTCTTACAACTTGTAGTACATAGTGGTATATATAGGAGTGCAAGGTCGGTTTGGACCTGCTCTAGAGTTTTCTACATACAGCTTACTATAACTAGTATCTAGAGCTTTCTACAGCTATCCTAGAGCTTTCAACTACAGCTAGGTGTCTACAACCTTCTCCAGCTAACCAGCCTAAGGCTTACTCTAGAATATTCTAGTAGAACATTCTAGCACCTATTGGTAACTCAGCAAGAATTACTCTCACACAAGGCGCAATACATAAATCCTCAATTTCGAACCCCAACCAAGCCGCAAGTCGCACGGGGCTCTGTATATACAACTCAGGCGGCCTGCAGCGCCTCGGAAGTGGAGCCGTCACGGTGAGAGAAAGTGGCGAGCTGGCGGTGGCCGGCCGGTGGCTGCCTATGGCGGGCGAAGTAGTCGGTGGCGACGACGGAACGTGATCAGCGGAACCCACGCCGGCACGCCCCATAAGCCTAAACTCCCCACAGGCCTCTGCCCATCTTCCACTAAGAAGGCAAGTACAGCCCAGCTCAGTCCAACCCAGCCGCACAAAACCTAGCAACGAAAGCCCAAACGGGCGGCCCATCGGATGACGGTAAAAACGCTCACCTTTTCGCTCGGGGAAGGGAAATGTCCAGACTGAGCAGTTGTTGGTTGGTTCGCTGCTGCTAGCTTGTGTGCCCTCTCACGCCGACGAGCATCCCCTCCCCTCTCATCTCCGGTGCCAGGTTCGGATCGACCCGCTCCTCCCGCCCTTCTCATTCGCGTCTCATTCTGCGCGCCGTCGCTCGCTTCTTCTAGATCTGGGGCAGCCTTAGCTCGCGAGTGTTCGTGGTCGCGCTGCTCCTGTTTTACCCATTATTCGCTTGGCGGCGGTGTAGATCTGTTCGCCTGAGGCGCTCCGGTGCCGCGATTCGTAGGCGGTTTTGATTCCTAGTGTCGTGCTGAGTAAATGTTTGAGCGGTTTCTGAAGCAATTCCAGTGCTACTTTTCCAGATTTATTATTGCTGCGATTTACTGTAGTATTTTAGAACCCATTGATGACTGGTTTAGGTCGCGCTTACTTAGTCAGACGAACTGGTCATCCGCCGCATGCTTGTAATCCGCGCACGTTAGATTTAGTCTTTGCGTTAGGCATGCCTGGTTGCGCCAATGCGAGATGCGCTGTTGCTGGTGCATGTGCATCTTATTTTATTTTCTCTGGCAGCAAATTTTCAATAGATCTTTATTTTCCTTTTGGTTGGTATGTCATGATGTACTTCGGTCAGACCAGGACTGTGGACATGGATGATACTAAAATCTGCATATGTTATGCTGCTTACTGAGAAACATCAATCTATGTACTAGCCATATTGTGGTTTTTTTTGTTTTGTTTATAGCTGGTGCTTATATATTTGCTTCGCATATGGCTTATAGCTAGACTGTTAGAGGAACCGACTGTTGATGTACTTACTTTTGGTTTCAGGTGTTAGGCAGAGGTTGTCAGGAGCTTGTAATCATGGCCAAGGGATGGATATTCTCTGCTTTGTTACTGGTGTTTCTTGTTACGGCTCCCGTTTGTGAGGCGTTCTACTTGCCAGGCAGTTACATGCACACATACCGGCAAGGCGAGGAGATAGGGGCTAAGGTGAACTCTCTCACGTCCATTGAGACAGAACTGCCTTTCAGCTACTACAGCCTCCCATACTGCCATCCCCCAGGCGGGATCAAGAAGAGTGCTGAAAATCTGGGGGAGCTCCTTATGGGTGACCAGATTGATAATTCCCCTTACCGTTTCCGTGTTAACGTCAATGAGTCACTCTATCTGTGTACCACGGGCCCACTTGATGAGGGTGATGTGAAGCTCCTCAAGCAGCGAAGCCGGGACCTCTACCAGGTAAACATGATTCTTGACAATCTTCCTGTGAGGAGGTTTACTGAGCAGAATGGAATGACCATTCAGTGGACAGGCTATCCAGTTGGTTATATGCCGGAAGGTAGCTCTGATGTATACATCATTAATCACCTGAAATTTAAGGTCTTGGTCCATAAGTATGAAGGAAGTAAAGTGAGGGTAATTGGAACTGGAGAAGGAATGGAAGTGATCTCAGACACTGAGACGGATGCCAAGTCTGGGTATGAGATAGTGGGATTTGAGGTTGTTCCATGCAGTGTGAAGCGTGATCCTGAAGCCATGTCGAAGCTTACGATGTATGAAAAGGTTGATGCTGTGAGCTGCCCTGTGGAGTTGGAGAAATCTCAAATGATCAGGGAGAAGGAGCAGATTACTTTTACATATGACGTTGAATTTGTAAACAGTGACGTCAGATGGCCATCACGGTGGGATGCATACCTGAAGATGGAGGGTGCGAAAATTCACTGGTTCTCAATTATGAACTCACTGATGGTGATACTGTTCTTGGCTGGCATTGTTTTTGTCATATTATTGCGGACAGTGAGGAGAGACTTAACTAGATATGAGGAGCTGGATAAGGAGGCCCAAGCTCAGATGAATGAGGAACTCTCTGGGTGGAAGCTGGTCGTTGGAGATGTCTTCAGAGAGCCAACCTCATCAAAACTGTTCTGTGTCATGATTGGTGATGGGGTTCAAATTCTGGGTATGGCAATTGTCACAATTTTCTTTGCTACCTTTGGATTCATGTCTCCTGCCTCTAGAGGAATGCTGTTGACCGGGATGATATTCCTTTACATGTTACTTGGAATTTTGGCTGGGTATGCTGCTGTCAGGCTCTGGAGAACTGTAAAAGGAACTTCTGAGGGATGGAGGTCTGTCTCCTGGTCAACTGCCTGTTTCTTCCCTGGCATTGTCTTCATTGTCCTAACAATATTAAACTTCATGCTGTGGTCAAGAAATAGTACTGGAGCCCTTCCGATCTCACTTTTCTTCACTCTTCTGTCCTTGTGGTTCTGTATCTCTGTGCCACTTACACTTCTAGGTGGTTTCCTTGGAACAAGGGCCAAGCCAATTGAATTCCCTGTTCGAACCAACCAAATACCAAGAGAAATCCCTGCAAAGAATTACTCATGGCTCCTCATATTTGGTGCTGGAACTCTACCTTTCGGAACACTCTTCATTGAGCTCTTCTTCATTCTTTCGAGTATCTGGCTCGGAAGATTCTATTATGTGTTTGGGTTCCTCCTTGTGGTGCTCCTTTTGCTGGTTGTGGTATGTGCTGAGGTATCTGTTGTTCTGACCTACATGCATCTTTGTGCTGAGGACTGGAGGTGGTGGTGGAAAGCTTTCTTTGCCTCTGGAGCAGTGGCATTTTATGTGTTCCTATATTCTATCAACTACTTGGTGTTTGATCTCAGAAGTCTGAGTGGGCCAGTTTCTGCTACACTATATATTGGATATGCTTTCATCGTCTCTCTTGCCATTATGCTAGCTACTGGCACTGTTGGGTTCCTTACATCATTCTCTTTCGTTCACTACCTTTTCTCATCAGTCAAGATCGATTGAAGGCCTTACTCATGCCAACCTCGAAGGATTGTACGCACAATGGTTTGATCATGACACTGGAAATCCATGTACACACTTGTGCCATTCTTAATGTAACATATTACTGAGAGTCTTGAGACTATTGTACCACAATGCATCTGGTATGTTCTAGTAGGTGTGATTTTAAGCTTGTGATATATTTTCTTATTTGTGCTCCAATGTTTGTTGATGCAAATGCTCTTATCAAAGTCGTGAATTTTGCCATATTATAGTGCTTATGCAACTGCTGGTTTCGTTCTTTTTGCAAGATAGCTTTGTTATGGGAGAATTATTTTATCTTTGTAATGCAATCGTTCTGTGCAAAATTGCGTTTCTCATGGATGCTAGTTTGTCCAAGGTTGGATACAGCATATAATTCAGGTTTTCGTAATTGAGCATGTTTTATGTGATCCCTTGATAACTAACTGCAGAAATGTGGTATTGTGTGGTCACCTATTTCACCAGTCACCTGTATTTATAGTGTCTCCAGCTTCCATTCGGTTTGCTTCACTTCCCTTGAATTAAAGTTGGTTCTGAAATCTGCAAGAAACAGTTCCATTATTCTGAAATGCACTTTACCCGATGCCTTCCCACATGACACCATAATTTCGATGGCTCGATGACCATATCGTGTCCTGTTTTGTGTTCCCATTTTTTGCTGTCGCATAATGTTAACAGGTAGTCCTAGAACCATGAGCCACTCAAATGTTAACTATCGTTGCATAATGTTTGGTGGGTCAGAACCAGGAATTTCCACACACACAAGGATCGTATGTCCCCGCAACGGTAGAGCTCCAGTGGTCTCTATCGTTAGGCGACCTCTTCAGCTTCTTCATTGGGTATCACCCTTCAGTCACCACTTTCTGTGTACCTATGGCAGCTGAAACTTCATTTCATTTGGAAGGTGCTCTGCTCTATTCAGTAACCACCGACCAGTGACCCGTCGTGTTAAGGAACTAACAAAATGTCCCAAACTTTTGCCTTGTTTCGTCTGGAAGGAAGTCGCTTTCGTTGCTGTCAGTGTTGCTGCGCAGTTTTGGCCCCCTTGACGTTGCGCTGTTCTTCTCAGTCACAACCATCAGGCCAAAGTAAAATGCACAAGTGTATTCGATCTTCATCGTCTTCTACGGCTCTACACTTGTGCTTTCTCCTACGAGAGCGTCTCCCCTTGCAGCTTGATTTAGAGAATACAACAGACGCAAGTCGATGTGCAGTGGCAAGATTGGGCATGTGCCAGTTCAATACATAATCATGTGTAGTCGTTGTGAGGAGTGTGGCTGCGTAGTGTACCCTCCAAGGAACGTGGGGGCCCTTTTCTTCCTGAAGTTAACGTGTCCCTTTTCGTGCACATGCAACGCACCTCTCACCCTCTTTTGTTTTCTTATATTAGTATATAGAGAGACTTCATTTTCTTTCGTCGGTTCTTCGCTCGTCGGTTGACGTCGCGGCTTCTTCACACCAACCACGAACCCTTTTCGCCACCGGCAATCACGCATGATTGTTCGCCATCAACAAGCGATCGAGCATCACGACGGCAGGTTGGCGATCGCCTTTGCGTAGCTGTACCACCATGGGAACGAACGCATCTGAGTTCTTCTATGTATGGCATCGGTACCCCCAACAACATTTTTTGGACGTTTTCTGGGTGGCTGTCGTCTTGGTTACATGTCAATTTGCACATTACTGAATACTGATTTCTTAGAGAAGAAAAAGGAAAACATACGACGGTCCAGATCATCTGCAATACGATACTCGCAATACCGTACCAAGCTGAAAGAGAATACCCGTTCTGGCGATTCGCACGGCCCACATGTCACTGTCCCAGTTAGGCTCCCCGCCACCCTACCGCACCGAACCCACCCAAGGTGGCCAGGTCAAACGAGGGACCGAACTGCCACACGTGGTGCGAAGCATCGGCGACGCCCAGCACCAACCCTGCCTGGACTGGAGCGACACCAAACTGACTGGCCCACGGTCCAATAAAATTCTTAAACACAAAAATATCTAAATTGCATCGTAATTCCACCAAATTCAAGCACGCCCCGTGTAGAGAGAAACAAAATGCCGAGTAAAATACCGGCAAATTGCCATTACAAAAGCTTCTACAATGCGCATAAATTAGATCTTTTACGTATTTGATAACGCCTGCGAAATAGATGAGCGGGATTCCTGCAAATCTAGAGGAAATAATCCTTCATGAGCATTTCATGATCGAGAGCTCAATTCAGAACGCACAACCGACATATTTGGGATCCCGCCCGCTTTGTCTTCTTCTTCTACTCAATTCTCTTTTATCGCGAGCATGAAGAGGAAATCCTCAATCCCATTATACTGGAGCAAAGCGCCCAAATAGGAATCGTTCAATGAGGAGTCCTAAAAAAAGAATGCCACAATCGACATACTCATGAAAGAATTCATCTACAAAGATTTATTAATCTAAAAACAACAATTCGAATCCGAGTGAAAAGTAAACAAAGGGAGAGAAATTTACCGCGGCATCTAAGGACGGGGCCGAACTCACCGGAGAAAGCACGGTGGGAGACAGGGCCGCGAGCCAAGATAGTGCCAAGTTGGAGGCTTCAAAATTGGCCAGCGCCAAACTCGAGCACTTCATGGCCTTAGATGGTGGCGCGGCGGGCGACAGGGACTATCTCGAATCGGTGACGACAGGTGGTGGTTGGGAAGCTTCTTTTGAAATTTCACGCACGCCAAGCCCTCGGCTTATATACGAGAAACACTAAAATTTGGCGGGTACCCGAGGCTTGTTTTTCGGTTTTCCTTAAAAAATACGGGTAATGCTAATTTACGACATCTTGTCGGGTGCCATTTTTCCCCTAAAACGGCAATAAGACTGTTATTATGCTGTTTCAAGACTTTTGCGAATCGATTAGAGTTGTTCTAACAAAGTTTCTTAAAACATTTCCACAAAAATCATCTAAATTACATTGCAATTCCACCAAAATTCAATCGCGCGGCGTTTAGGTGTAGAGAAGAAAAAAAAGTGTCGCGGGACGGGGAGTATAAAGATTGGCGGGCTCGTGCCGCGTCTCGTCCTCCTCGATTTTGCCGGCCGAGCGTTTACTTGCAAGATTCTTCTTCCTTCTTCTCCTCCTCGATCTCGAGGGCGGAGAGAGAGGTGGCCTCGGGGTCTGGAGCGAGCGCCCATGTTTTGACCTCGCCCAGGTTGCCGCCTCCTTGTCCTCACCACGCCGCGTGATCCAGATCTGAGCCCGAGGTGAGAACCCCCGCTCCCCCATTTCCCTCTTCCTCGCGTCGTCCGTCTTGGTAGCGGATCTGGATCCTCAGTTGTTGTTGTCGTCGGCGTCCCGTTCATTCTGGGCCGGGTTGGATTACAATTTACAAGAGGGTTCGTCGCGCTGCTTGTCCGTATAGTTCGTTCTTCCCGTTGGTTATTGTTGTCGATTTCGGGGGATTGATTGGTATGGTAGATCAGGTTCCATCTTCACGGTTGTTACTGCTCCGCGTTTCAGAGGATTGGCCGATATATGCTGGGTTGGTTTGTTCAAAATTAGTCATTTGGCGTCTCGTGATTCGTGTACGCCAAGTTGTAAAACTCTGTACTAGCTTCGTGTGTCTTAACTTTATTGGGTTTTTTTACTACTCGACGATCATCTGTGTTGATTTCGTGCATGCATATTTGTGATTGGGTAAACGAGCACTATGTTTGATGCACATGCTTGCTGTATTTCATTATGTGTATATGTTGCTATCTATGTCCTCGCAATTATTATCAACTGAAGAAAAAAAGAGGCGATTCTGTGAAATAAACTGATATCTGTCCCTTGTGTACATTTTGCTTTCAGGTGGAGTTCTTGATTGATCGGCCGCGAGGAATTTGTTGCCGCGATGATCTCTAAGATGTCGTCGGCCCGGTGGATCTCGGCTTTCCTGCTCGTCCTTCTCATCAGCCTGCACCCCGCTGTTGAAGCCTTCTACCTTCCGGGCACATTCATGCACACCTACGAGCCTGGCGAAGCCATTGCGGCTAAGGTCAACTCGCTCACATCCATCGAGACCGAGCTGCCCTTCAGCTACTACAGCCTTCCTTACTGCAAGCCGCCAGAAGGTGTGAAGAAGAGTGCTGAGAACCTCGGCGAGGTTCTCATGGGTGACCAGATCGACAACTCGCCGTACCGCTTCCGCGTCAATGTTAATGAGTCTGTGTACCTTTGCACCACCGACCCGCTCACCAAAGAGCAGGCCGAGCTGTTGAAGAACCGGGCGCGGAATCTGTACCAGGTCAACATGGTCCTTGACAATCTGCCGGTCATGAGGTTCACCGAGCAGAATGGGATGACGATCCAGTGGACTGGATATCCGGTCGGGTACAACCCGATGGGGAGCAGTGAGGATTATGTCATTAACCATCTCAAGTTCAGAGTTTTGGTCCATATGTATCAGGCGCAAGGTGATGTTGTAATCACAGGTGAGGATGGCGTTGCGATGGTTGAGTCTGACCGCAAGAGTGGCTTCCAGATTGTTGGTTTTGAGGTTGTTCCTTGCAGTGTGAGGCGTGATCCTGCAGCAATGACCAAGCTCAAGATGTATGAAAAGGTTGACTCTGTGAGCTGCCCGCTTGAGCTTGAGAAGTCTCAGGTGATCCGTGAAAACGAGCGGATTACATTTACCTATGAGGTTGAGTATGTCAAGAGCGACATCAAGTGGCCATCAAGGTGGGATGCATACCTGAAGATGGATGGTGCCAAGGTACACTGGTTCTCAATCATGAACTCGATGATGGTTGTCTTCTTCTTGGCCGGTATTGTGTTCGTCATATTCTTGAGGACTGTCCGTAGGGATCTGACACGTTATGAGGAGATGGACAAAGAAGCACAAGCTCAGATGAACGAGGAGCTCTCAGGATGGAAGCTTGTTGTTGGTGATGTCTTCAGAGAGCCCTGCTGCTCAAAGCTGTTGTGTGTTATGGTCGCTGACGGTATCCAGATCACCGGTATGGCAGTCGTTACAATTGTGTTTGCTGCTCTCGGTTTCCTCTCACCTGCTTCTAGGGGAATGCTCCTGACCGGAATGATCATTCTCTACCTCTTCCTTGGAATTATTGCTGGATACGTTGGTGTCCGTGTCTGGAGGACTATCAAACAATCCACAGAAGGGTGGAAATCTGTTGCTTGGCTGACCTCCTGCTTCTTCCCTGGCATCGTTTTTATCATCTTGACAGTGCTGAACTCCATCCTGTGGGGTAAGAAGAGCACTGGAGCTATACCCATTTCACTCTTCTTCACCCTCTTGGCCCTGTGGTTCTGCATCTCAGTACCACTCACTCTTATTGGAGGCTTGCTAGGCACACGTGCTGCAAGCATAGAGTTCCCTGTCCGTACCAACCAAATTCCACGAGAGATCCCCGAGCGCAAGTTCCCTTCATGGCTGCTTGTGCTCGGTGCGGGAACATTGCCTTTTGGCACCCTTTTCATCGAGCTCTTCTTCATCCTTTCTAGCATCTGGTTGGGGAGGTTCTACTATGTCTTTGGCTTCCTGTTCATTGTCCTTTTCCTGTTGGTCATAGTCTGTGGTGAGGTTTCTCTGGTCCTCACCTACATGCATCTTTGTGTGGAGGACTGGAAGTGGTGGTGGAAAGCCTTCTTTGCTTCTGGCTCCGTTGCTTTCTACGTCTTCCTATACTCTATCAACTACCTGGTGTTCGACCTCAGGAGCCTGAGCGGGCCAGTCTCCGCGACGCTCTACCTTGGCTACTCCCTGATCATGGCTCTTGCCATCATGCTGTCTACTGGTGCCATTGGCTTCTTGCTCTCATTCTACTTCGTCCATTACCTCTTCTCATCTGTTAAGATTGACTAGAAGTGTCCATTCCTTCTCCCTGCAATAGTGTCACCAGATTTTGGTGATAGTTATCCCTTAGAAACACAACAGAAATAATATCAAAATGAAATATCGAAACATGGCAGTTTACATGGATTAGCACAGTTACTCCAGCTTATGTTAATTTTTTAGACATGTTTGTATTGCTTCGGCTATGTTATCTTGCCCTTTTGTAATACTATTATGTTTTGCTTGCTCCGTGCGTTTGTGAGCAGCAATTTTGTTGCTGGGAAACTTATTAAATATATGGGACATGACAATTCGGTTACAGTATCTTGTGATCTTGTCCGAGGTACTGTTGTTGGTCAGATGTTCTGATGCTTGTGTATAAATTAGTAATCCCTACTTGATGATACTACTGGTATCTATTAGTTAAATTTGTAATCAGACTGTCATGTTCAATGGTTGGTGGTTTTACACTTCCTATCAGGTTATGATGTTGATTCATTCCTTAGCCCTTTTGTGGAGCTGTAATAAGCGAACTTTATTACCCTGACCTATACAGCCATGAAAGTCCAGCAGCGTGATGTTTGGACATCCCCACTTCCCCAGATTCTATTGCTTGATCTGCTCCTGTCCTGATAGGTTAAAAAATCACATAACAGAAAGTAGTACTCCATCCAAGTATGATATATCTAGAAAAAGAAGAAGATTGTATTTGCTAACAGAATTGCGGAGAACTAGAGATTGCACATTGGATGCAAGTAGTCGGAGAAGCTCGTTCATTCTCGATAGAACCAATATCGATTAAATGTTCCTCGACAATAATAAGTTGAGCTTATTAGGTAGCATATGTTTGTTCGCACGTTGTATGTGAAGATTTTAGGACAACCCCATCAATTCTACTATTATCAAATGGGCAATAGGACTGTCGAGAGAGTGTCGTTGGAGCATCCAACCGTCTCAAAAGTCATGTCGTGTGGTTTTTGAAGATGACATTTTTTTAGAAACTCTTCAGTTCACATGTTTTTGACAAGCTTTCCTACATTTTGGATTCTTTGAACTGTGTGGCCCACGCATCATAGACAAAAAAGGAACATCGTGTTTATTTCATTGTTTCGTCGTGCCCCTTTCAAAAAAAAAATTGTTTTGTCGTACACAAAAATCTTCCGCAAGTAATGCGTTTTGAATTCTTTTTTTGCCACTAGTGTTCAAAACAAACACCGCTTAAAAGCCTGAGTTTTGGACGGTAGGAATGAAATTGTGCATGTTTTGAGTGTCAGAAAGGAACTCGGTGTTCTTATTAAGTGGCGGAGCTCTCGGTAGGGCGAGGTCGGGCGTCCGCCCTACCTTGGCTCCCGACAGAAAGTATGGTATACGTATCGTAACATCGCTGAATATAGCCCTAGAACGTACGCTGGTATCAACGGATCGTTGCCTCGTCTTCCTGATCGATCAAGATAGCCAGCCAGGGCACCGTACATCGGGCCAATAAACCGAGCGAGGGAACTGCTGCCGGCGGCGTGACCTCTAGGTTCAAGGTAGCCGGGCCGGGCAGGAACGGCAGCGGCCGGCGGTACTCAGACCGCTCGTCAGCGGGATGGGCGGCTAGGCTTGGGCAACGCCGCGACGGCGCAGCTGAACGGCGGGAGACTTTGGCGAGTAGGAATTCAAGAATCAAGATTAAAAATGGAGAGGAACAAAAGGGGCCAACAAAGGTAGAAATGTAAAAACAATTCTTCTGAATTTGACATATTTATGGGCAGAATACTTGTATATAATCTGATGAATTTGTCTATTGTACATTGCAGATTTGACAATTTATTTTGTGCCGCTTGCTAGTCGCGGTACCTCTAAACCAAGTACATGAATCTGAAGGTATCAGGTCACCATTAATATTTTCCTCGTGTAAATAATCGGTAATTATGTTTAGAATAACATAAACTATAAATGTTTCTAGACAGTTTTGATTTTTTTCACAACATTTTTATTTTTATGCTTTATTAAGCTCGCCCGACCTCAATTTTTTTCGTCCTCCGCCACTTATATAAGTATGTTCCAGCGCCTACCGAGCATTAACATTTTGCAGGTTTCTTCTAATCGATGAAGATAGGAAACTACAGGTAAGCATGCAACAGCATTTGAACATTGCGTACCTGCACGTTCCGTTCGAGTGTTGCACGTTGCAACTACCGTTTTATTTTCAGTTGGCGGTCGCCTCTTCAGAAACAAGTAGAATGTCGAAGATCGGTTCGACTCTGTTTTTCAGTCGACAGAGTAGCGTGTTATGTTGAGCTGGCGGTCGCCTGTTCAGTTTGTATATACATGCGGTCCACGAGCTGATGTGGTGGTCTCCGGATTGGGTCAGCACCCCCCTGACGTCGTGCCATTTTTTTTTTTTTTGTGTACTTCTCCACTACTAAACCAACCAATCAACTGAACATCAAACGGAGAGGACGCTATATTACAATTTACAAGGGATTTGGTACCAACAAAGTCTTCCGCCTCTTTACATGAAGCTGACATGGACTAGCCTAGTCTCTTGGACAAACACATAAAAGAGAAAAAGAGAAGCAAGCAGAAGAACCATGGAAGGAGGAGGTGGTGGGGGCGGCGATCACCAAACGGAGCCGCTGTTCGAGAAGTTCTCAGAGTCCTCTTACAATTCATCGGAGCAGCGTCTAGTTCAAAGAACCGGTAAGCCTTCGCAGCATCTGATCAGCTAATCCATCGCAAATCATAATACTGTATGTCTTGTTCCCTTTTCCTGATTCTTCACAAGCTACGCATATACCATGTGCTTCTTCCAAGTTCCAAACCCCCATCTCTGAAGCTTCTGCTCCAATTTGTTGTGTTCTTTGCATTATCCCCTACAGCCAGGAAGCCAGTACCTTGTTCTTCCACATGATCGATCCTATGGATCATCTGGGTTTATATGCATCCAACTTGTAAATAACAACCCATCTTCCATGGCATAATCAGCTTGGATTTCTAGAAGGAAGCCCGCAGCGAACATTCATGTTCTTGGCACATCCAGCTCCCCTTCAAGTTCCAGAGAGAAAGTAGCTAGCTAGCTAGTTTCGGCAAAACTGCCAGGCAGCAGACGGGTCACCGGTCACCATCACTCCACAGGAATATTGTTGTAGATTGAATCGAGCTCAAGGTCTCTATGGATAAGGATGGTGGATTTCTGGAAATCTCTTCCTCTCTTTCATTCCTTCAGCAAAAATATATACAAGCTCATCTTTACACTTTACCCCCTATATAACCCACACCTTACAACTCAAGACTCACAACACTCCCCCTCAAGATGGGGCAAATATATCTATGAGCCCCATCTTGTTACATAGCTTTTCGAACACTACAACACTCACACCTTTAGTCAATACATCAGCAAGCTGATCTACAGTTTTGACAAAACCAACTTGAAGTGTTCCCTCATCTAGTTTTTCTTTGATGAAGTGTCTATCAATGCCAACGTGCTTTGTCCTGTCATGGTGAACAGGATTATTTATCAAGTTGATAGTGGCTTGATTATCACAGTATAGTTGGAGAGGTGTATTATCACATAACTTGAGTTCAGCAAGCAAGAGTTTTAGCCACATTAACTCACATAGACCTGAGGCCATTGCCCTAAACTCTGCTTCTGCTGTAGACCGTGCAACTACACTTTGTTTTTTACTTCTCCAACTGACCAGATTTCCACCTACAAACATACAATAACCTGATGTGGACCTTCTATCGTCCAGACATCCTGCCCAATCAGCATCAGTGTAACCTTCTACTCCCAAATGTCCATGATTTGAGAACAATATGCCTTTTCCTGGACAACTTTTGAGATATCGCAAAATTCTATTCACGGCATTCAGATGACCAGACCTAGGATCGTGCATGTATCTGCTTACTATACTCACTGCATATGCTATATCTGGCCTTGTGTGTGATAAATAGATTAGGCGCCCAACTAATCTTTGATACCGCCCCTTATCTACAGGATCACCAAAATCTGCTATAATCCCATGGTTTTGTTCAATCGGCGTACTAGCTGGTCTACACTCAAGCATCCCAGTTTCAGCAAGTAAATCAAGAACATACTTTCGTTGTGATAGATAAATACCTTGAGCACCATAAGCAACTTCTATTCCCAGGAAGTAATGTAAATATCCGAGGTCTTTAACTTCAAATGATTTTGCCAATCTCTTCTTTAGACACTTGATTTCTTCATCATCATTTCCTGTAATCACAATGTCATCGACATAGACAGCAAGTATAGTAATCTTATTACTATTGTGTCTAAAGAAAAGAGTGTGGTCTGCATTACTTTGCTGATATCCCATGGCACATATCTCCTTACGTAATCTCCCAAACCACGCTCTCGGTGACTGTTTGAGGCCGTAAAGAGATTTTTTAAGCTTGCACACTTTACCCTCAGTTTCATTACTATTAAATCCTAGAGGGATAGCCATATAGACTTCTTCTTGCAGATCTCTGTGAAGAAATGCATTTTTCACATCCAATTGAAATAGTTTCCACTTACGGTTTGCTGCTATTGATATCATTGTTCTAACAATATTCATTTTTGCTACTGGAGCAAATGTTTCATCATAATCCACTCCATAAGTCTGGCTATATCCTTTGGCCACTAGCCTGGCTTTATACCTTTCTACTTTCCCTTCAGGTGTTTGCTTTACAGTGAACACCCACTTACAACCCACAATTTTCTTTCCTGCAGGAACTGTGGTAAGAACCCATGTATTGTTTTTATCAAGTGCTGCCATTTCTTCCAGCATTGCTGCTCTCCATCTAGGATCTTTCTTTGCTTCTTGCCAGTCATGAGGTATAGGAGCTATGGAGTCTAGAGCAGCTATAAATGATCTATATTCAGAACCCACCAATGAGTATGAAACATGATTGGATACAACATACTGGGACAGTTTTGATGGCAAATTTCTTGCAGTAATACGAGGTTGCTTTCTATGGGCAATAGGGACATCTAGGTCATCATGTGTAGGGGAAAATGTACCTTCATGTGAAGTTGAATCATGCGGCTCAACTTGTGATTCAGAATCATGTCCCGAAGTCAGGAGTTGTTCTTCTTGAGCTTGTTTCTCTCCGATCTTTTGCCTTCGTGTATACACTTGTGGATTCCGTTCTTCATTTGGTTTTGACCATCGTAAATCCCCATGAAGTGAGTTTTGTGGCTCCCCCTCTCCATGTACTTGCTCGATCTCTGTTGTGTTCATGTCTTCAGGTGGTATCACTCCAATCACCGCCTCACGGGATGCTTCATGGTTGTCTTTCTTCTCATTATCCTCCCCCGCCTCACAATCTGAACTAGGAACATCATTAGACAATAAATCAGGGAATACATCGGTTAAATCAGTTGGTTCCCCATAAAATGGCTCATGCTCTCTAAATACTACATCCATACTCACAAACATTCTCCTTTCAGATGGACACCAACACTTATAACCCTTCTGCTTACAGAATACCCCACAAATACATATCTTAATGCCTTTGGATCTAGTTTACCAACCGAAGGTCTATAATCCTTCACAAAACATGTACATCCAAATACCTTTGGAGGAACCACATAAGTAGTTTTCCCTGTAAGACACTCAATTGGTGTCTTGTAGTCAAGCACTCTGGATGGCATCCTGTTCATCAAGTATGCTGCAGTCATCACTGCTTCACTCCACAAAAATTTAGGCACATTCATGGAAAACATTATACACCGAGCAATTTCAAGAATGTGCCTGTTTTTCCTCTCCGCGAGGCCATTTTGTTCAAAAGTACCAGGGCAGGTGGTTTGATGTATAATTCCACAATTTGATAAATAATCATCAAACTCATTATTCACATACTCAGTACCATTGTCAGTACGAAGTATCTTTACACATGCATTGTACTGGGTCTTAATCAAATTGTGGAAATCTATGAAGCACTCAAACACATCACTCTTATTTCGCAGGACATAAACCCAAGTAGTTCTAGTGCAACAATCAATAAATGTGACAAAGTAGCGATATCCATTTAGAGATACCACTCCACTTGGACCCTATACATCTAAATGAATAATTTGGAATGGAACATTACTTCTATTATCATACGACAAATAAGAGCTTCTAGTTTGCTTTCCAAACTGACATGCATCACATACCAATTTCACCTTGCTAACCTTATTGTACAAACTAGGATATAGTCGACCCAAAATAGCAAAAGATAGATGGCCCAACCGACAATGTTGGAGTAGAAGTTCTTCTAGCAGCGGGGTACACACTGCAGCAACCACTGTAGGCGAGATATTACTATCTAAGTAATATAATCCATCATGCATGCTCCCCGTCCCAATCCTTCTTCCAGTCCCAAGTTCCTGGAATAAGCACCACGTAGGAAAAAATATAGCAGCACAATTTAGTTCATTGGTGATGCAACTTATTGACAGGAGACTAATTGGGAATGCAGGAACATGCAACACCGAGGAAAGCGACATATTTGGGCTGAAATTAACCATTCCAACCCAACAACCAATTGTGTTGAGCCATCAGCCAATTTTACACTTCCCCTTTTTAAATCAGGAACATAGTTATAGAGCTCCTTATTAGAGCCGGTCATATGTCTAGAGGCGCCAGAGTCAATTAACCACTGTGCACCTGCTGCAAGATTATCACCACACCCTGCAGTATAAGATGAGTTACCAGAGAAATTTGCTGATGACGATGTTGCTAGTGCTTCTGAAGATTGTCCAGCACCAAGGTTCAGATTCTTGAATTGATTCCACCTCTCTAACTCATCAGCAGTCATCTCAACAAGAGTGCAAGCATTCGCTCTTCCTAGTGGATGCACACCTCTTCCACGACCACCACCACGGGCATCAAAAGATCGTCCGCGGCCTCTACCACGCCAGTCCTGGCCTCTGCCACGGCCTCCCCCAATCAACTGTGGACACGCTGCCTTTAGGTGTCCCGGGTCGCCACACTCAAAGCACTTTCTTTCCTGACCAACCCTCCGATAATTATCACCGCCTGCTACGAGAAAGGCAGAGCGCTTCTGTGACACATTCTGTCCAGCTGGGTCTACTCCCTCGAGTTTCAGTCGTGTTTCTTCACTCATGACTGCAGAAATCGCCTCCTCCAGACCTGGCAATTTGCCTTTACCGCTACCATATAGTGCAGCCCTCCGGTTTTCAAACCGGAAATGAAGACCATTTAAGAAATCCCTAACACGCCTTCTTTCAATCCACTTGTTAAATTTTTCAATGCATTTGCTGCACTCCATTTCAACTGGGTCAAAGTAGTCAAGATCACTCCACAACCTCTTTAGCTCCGACACATACTCAACTACTGACTTTTCACCCTGACGTAACTCTTGCACCTCCCTCTGAATTCTACATGCGGGCATCTCGTTTCCGACTCCAGAATAAGTGCCTTTTAGAAGGCGCCAAATTTCAGACGCCTCTTTAATCCTTTCAACTTGTTTAGCAATTTGAGGAGCAAGAGAACTCAACAGCCATGCTCTTACCAGTGCATTGGTCATCTTCCACTTCTGCCCCTCCTTTGAGTCTTCTTCCACCGGTTTCACAACTGTGCTGAGTATATAGCCTTCAAGTTTCCTCGACACCAAGATTGTTTCGGCGTGCTCAGCCCAGCTTGCATAGCTTTCGGATCCCTCAAGTTTTACAAGAGGCATCTGCAATGGATGTACTTCTTCTCTGGCTTCAACTTCTGGTCTTGATCCTCCTCCCTGTTTGCTAAGTGCATCAAAAAATTTGCTGTACTTCTCATCTATCGCTTGCAACACCGCTGCAAGTTCACCGGCCAACGTTGCTCTGATACCATGTAGATTGAATCGAGCTCAAGGTCTCTATGGATAAGGACGGTGGATTTCTGGAAATCTCTACTTCTCTTTCATTCCTTCAGCAAAAATATATACAAGCTCATCTTTACACTTTACCCCCTATATAACCCACATCTTACAACTCAAGACTCGCAACAATTGTAGCATCACTTGACAGCATCATTAATTCCACTATGGATCGCTTGCTTGCACGCACGGGCTGGCTAGCTAGACATGTCAGTTTACCGCCGGAATTCTCATCGATTAAGTTAAGTAACGCGTGGAGTTTTTTCGATGGACAGGGACGGTATGGACGGCGATGGCGCACATCATCACGGCGGTGATCGGCTCCGGCGTGCTGTCGCTGGCGTGGAGCGTGGCGCAGCTGGGCTGGGTCGGCGGCCCGGCGGCGATCGTGTTCTTCGCCGGGGTGACCGTGGTGCAGTCCTCCCTGCTCGCCGACTGCTACATTTCTCGCGACCCGGACGAGCGCGGCGCCCTCGTCAGGAACAGGTCCTACGTGCAAGCCGTGAGGCTCTACCTAGGTGATCATTGCTGCTGTCTCTCTCAGCCTTAATCCTTATTATTATTATTATTATTATTTGTGGTATTTTTAATGGGCGCATTTACATTATTGGCCCTGACTCTGGTGACAAGTACGACATGCTTGCAATTGCAGGTGAGAAGAGCCGGTTGTTTTGCGGTTTTTTCCTTAGCATCAGCTTGTTTGGGAGTGGCGTGGTGTACACTCTCACCTCGGCCAAAAGTATGAGGTAAACTATGTACTCTAGTTAGTATAAAGCAGCTAATATACATGATCTCGATCAGCCGTTTCAAAGAATATACATGATCACAGCCATGCGCAGTTGTAAGAATGGTGGCAAATACAGACGGACAACTTTTCGTGTCAAGGCAGACAACTGTTTATTGTGACATCCACTAATTATTGTCTTATTATTGCATAGTGGACTAGTGGGTCAGTGATGACCAAAGCAAGTTCCAAAGAGATACCAGCGAGACAAATTTTATCACATTCTATTCCAGTTCTATTTGACTGGGTTATTACCACTAATTCTAAGTCAGGGTTTGAATTGCTCTGTCAGACATGAGTTCCTGCAATCGACAGTGCCTCATGTTGTTAAAAAAAAAGCAGTCTATCATTTAATTTTCAGGGCAATATATAAAGCAAACTGCTACCACAGTGAAGGCCACGGCGCCGCGGCGTGCTCCGCCGCCGGCGGGGGATCAGACGTGTACTACATGGTCCTGTTCGGCCTTGCTCAAGTGGTGCTGTCGCAGATACCGGACTACCACGACATGGCGTGGCTCTCGGTCTTCGCCGCCGTCATGTCCTTCTTCTACTCCTTCGTCGGCTTCGGCCTCGGCGCCACCAAAGTGATCGGTACGCAATGTACAATGAACTACTAGCAGGAACACCCTGCAAGAGGCAAAGGCAGGTGACAGTCAAATTCCTCTTTCAGAAAATGGAGTGATCAAGGGAGGGATCGGCGGCATTGCCCTGGCATCCACGGCGCAGAAGGTGTGGCGCGTCGCGCAGGCCCTCGGGGACATCGCCTTCGCCTACCCTTACTCCTTGGTGCTGCTGGAGATAGAGGACACGCTGAGGTCGCCGCCGGCGGAGAGCGAGACGATGAAGACGGCATCGAGGGCCAGCGTCGCGGTCACCACCTTCTTCTACCTCGGCTGCGGGTGCCTCGGCTACGCGGCGTTCGGCGACGCCACCCCGGGGAACCTCCTCACCGGCTTCGGCTTCTACGAGCCCTACTGGCTCATCGACCTCGCCAACCTCTGCGTCGTCCTCCACCTCCTCGGCGGCTACCAGGTGTACAGCCAGCCGGCCTTCGCGCTCGCGGAGCAGCGGTGGTCCGGTGGCGACGCCGACGCGTCATGCGTCGACGTGGAGGTGCCGCTGCTCGGCCGGAGGCGCGTGAACGTGTTCAGGCTGTGCTTCCGCACGGCGTACGTGGCGGCGGCGACGGCGGTGGCCGTGTGGTTCCCCTACTTCAACCAGGTGGTCGGGCTGATCGGCGCCTTCACCTTCTGGCCGCTGGCCATCCACTTCCCCGTCGAGATGTACATCGCGCAGGCCAAGGTGGCGCCCTGGACGGCGCGGTGGCTCGCCGTCCGGGCCTTCAGCGCAACATGCCTGCTTGTGTGCGTCTACGCCTCCCTCGGCTCCGCCGTGGGGGTGTTTGGCTCCGAGAAAAGCTAGACGATTTCTGCAACAACAACAAAAGGATGTGGTTGCGTCGTACATATATGCGGTTTCGTTCGATTAATCTTCTACAGTTCGGAGCTGCAGCAACATGATTCTTTGCATGGCCTAGGCATGTCTTAATTTGTGGGCATCAGGCTCTGCCCTGTTCGAGACAAGTATCTGCATGAATGGGCAAGTGTACATAAGCAAAACAGCAATTTCATGGTCTTGATCGGTTAAGACCTGCGCCGCTTATGCCAAGTTTCGGTTTCAAGTGCATCAGTATTTTTTCAGCTAAACAGGACAATACAATTCAGGCACATGGAGCACTTCACCAGTCTAAACTTCACAAGGCATATAGGTACTAAAGAACCAATGTGGCATTACTAACAGTACCTCAATAGCTTTATCTTCAGCTCTGCGGAATATACATGTCCATTCAATGTGATAATAATACAACATGCCAAGTCACACGGAGCACTCGGTACTCGTCTGGTTTAAGCAGACTCGGTACAGAACTATCAAATACGTCGGAGTATATCCGATAAACTACAACAACACATTGTACAATCCTCATTTTTACAAAGCCATGAGGCAAAGCTAAGATTCAGTAACGAGAAAAGGTTTGAAGTCATCCAGCATGAATTACAAAAATTGATGCTTTTTGGGCAAACTTTGACAGGGATACGGTGAGGTATATTAATCTAGAAGAGCCCATTCCAGTTCTAACTCCATCTCACCTGATTCTACGTTCTGCAGCTTTAGGAGCACTTCCTGTTTTACCTTTCCCGACGCAATATTGACAATGCTATCGTTTAACAGGCAATTGTCTCTTGTCATGAACCACCTTCCAATCTGCATGTCGGCATGACGTGAAGGGTCTCCAAAGGCCATGGCAGCTGTGATCATTGGTTTCAGATCTATCTCTGCTTCCCCCATGATATCGTCCGCAGAAAATGTGTCATGGTCATACACTTCCTGGAATTAGCGAGATTCTATGTTATTTGGACGGAATGAAAAATAAAGAGCCCATGCCTTGTCTGCTTTGTCATTGAGCACGGTTTTATTAAAGAATTTCTTCTCTCCCATATTTGTGTGCTTTTATGGTGGACTATCATTTTACACATCAATAAATCTCTATCAAGAACTATAAGGTGTATGCTGCCATACCAGCCCATTGACCATTGGTGCACATGAAGTTCCCAATGGATAAAGTACTAAGGAATCTAATATCTGAATTTTTATGCTTTCACTACACAGAAATTTCAAAAAATTGATAACTCTTCATCATGAAATCATCTCTCTTGTAGTTGGTTCATCGACTACATTAAGGACTTCTCCATAACTGACAGTGATGCAAGTAACAGTTCTCGACAAAATATGTTGTGGTTATTCACTTGAAACTGGAAATGGTTGATGCGATCTAGACAACTATTTGTGAAACTCTCTTTAATTTTGCAGTATTTGAGTACTGGCAGTTAAGCAGGTCCGCAGTTGTTTGATCCTGTATATATATAACTAAGTAAGGTTGTTTTTATACAACTAAATCAGACAAATACCAGTAAGCAAGGTTGTTTTTATATAACTAAATAAGGCATATACCAGTAGGGCTGGAATTCGAGCCGAGACGAGCTTAAAACAACGAGTTAACTCGACTCGGCTCATTTAACAGATTGAGTTAAGATATGAAACTCGACTCGGTAAACTCACGAGTAGCTCGTTTAACTAATTCTAAGTGTTTAGACAGGAGTCCATATGATTAAAATTTGTAATTCTCTTATTAATTTGGAACTAGAACAATTATAATCTTTCTACAATTACACATCTATACTCATAGGATAGATTAATGCTAAAAGATAGCAAATCTACTCCATTATCGATGCAAAAAATGTAGCAATTTGGCAATAATTTATGAAATTTTCAAACTTTGTATTTGAACGAGTTTAATAAGCTAAACGAGTAACTCGTAACTCGCCTCGTTTAGCTTGGTCAACAAACGAGCTCAAATCTAAAACTAGGCTTGACTCGTTGGGTACCAAGTTCGAGCTGAGTCACGAGCTACTCGTTTAGCTCACTGAGTTTCGAGTTTCAAAAGGTTTGCACTTCTTTTCTGCATAAACGAAAACGTTACTCCCGCATTTGTTTCGATATTACATGTGTTGCCTATGTGGAGAAGCAAAATAAATAATGGGGAGCAAATACCCCCTATGTTTCTCAATACATTGCATGAAAGTTTTAGTCAAAGTCAAATTTCGTAAAGTTTGACCAAATATATAGGAAAAATATCAACATCTATAATATCGAATCGATATTATGAGAACCATCATAAAATATACTTTCATATAGTATGCATTTGATATTTTAAGTGTTGATGTTTTTTCTATATAATTGGTCAAACTTTACAAAGTTTCAGTTTGACAAAAACATATATGCAATGTATTGAGAAACAGAGGGAGCAGTGAATATCAACTTACAAGTTTTAAAGGTCCATAATTTCGAGGAACTGGTAGATTAAGGACTTCATTCCATACGGGGTTGAGGTCACTTGCTTTAACCGTTGTCTGAGCCTTCTGCATTAAGAATCAATTGTTGAATGTTTTCAGCAATAGGTCAGTATAGCAATAAATATAAAAGATGAAACGAAGTTATACCTTTTCTCCAAGAGTTAAAACAACATAAGGATCGCTTGTTAGCATATCTCTGACAGCCAACTGAGAACCTTTTACCACTTTAATGTTGAGTTGCCCAACAAATTCTCTTGAATCTTCCTGTGACCATTTGCAAGGGTAAGGTTGATTGACTGGTTCACTAAAATTATGGAGCTACATTCAAATATGCTCCACTGCACTTGCTATGCAGAAAAAATTCAGCACAAAAAGAGAAAGAGCTGCATAAATCTCTAACACCGTATCATGTATGTTTCAGGACGACAACTTACCGGGACACGCCTCCTTGAAGCGCTAGAAAAACTGCTACCTACATTGTTCATAGAATTGGTAGATTCGAAACCTCCCTTTGACGCAATGCGCAAACTTGGCTTCAGAAAATCTTGTGTTTCATATTTGGCTCTGTGTATCAAGATATAAGATTAATACTGAAATCATGATGACATTAAGGAGTATGAAATGGAGCAATTACTACCTTATAAATTGGGTACGATATTCCATTGGTGAGTCTGGTTTAGGTTTTGGGTGATCTTTTGGAAGAAAAGCCTCATAAATTGAATTTGCATATGAGTTTCCACCAACCTCAACCATGGAGTCAATATCACTATCGGACCAATCATCCAAAGTCAAAGACAAAATCTGATAAGAAGAACAGGTGGAAGAATGAAGGTAAAACTGAAGGCGTCAGTCTCAGGGAAAAAAAAATCCAATATATGCAATATCGGCAGCATTATTTTGAACAACTAGAAGGAATATATTACGTTTGAAATGTCTGGTCCAAGGGCCCTGTGGGCATCTCCACATTTTAAGCAAAGAAATACTCCAATATTAGAAGACCTGAAATGCACAATAAGCAAATCTTAGGTAAAGGCGTAAAGCTAAGATAGAAGCAATGCAAAACCAAAAACTTGCTTCAGTGTGCTGGCATTGTATTACTCCATCTGTCCCGAAATACATGGCGTATAAATTTAGTCAAAAGTCAAGGCTTACTAAGTTTGATCAAATATATAGAAAGGAATATCAACAGCTACAATATAAAATTAATACATTATGAAAATATATCTTATGGTGGATATTTATTTGGTATTGCATATCATAGTATTTTTGTATATATACTTGGTAAAACTTACAAAGCATTGACTTTCAATAAATTTATATGCCATGTATTTCGGGCCAGAGGAAGTATGTAATGGGGGTATGATTTATAAACTGCATGCATGTCACCTAATAATCTATTGTATAATCTATTGTATAATCTATCTGTAAAATGAAGACTCATTCTGTAACAAGGATATGCAAAAGATATCTCGCTTCTGAAATGGAAAAATAGTTAAGTGTTTGTACAGATATAATCCCTTAATCCGAGTAACAAAGGCACTTACGCCCATTTGGGATCAGGTGCACTGCAATCAGCACATACTCGATTGTCACTTTTTAGCATGAGATCCTTCAACTTTCTTGCTTTGCCTGAAAATTGTAAAAAGTTATCGAACAACTTACATTTCATTATCAGCACCTCCTATGATTCTAGAATGATATATGATATATGGCATCTAATATGGTAGCTAGAATATGATATGCACCTATGACAGGCTTGGTTGACTTGATGGGTTGGTACCGGTTAGCAGTACTCATCTTTGAAGTGAACCTCCGATAACTTAAAACAGCAATAAAACTTTTAAAACCTGCACAAAACATAGAAGGAAGAGTCAATGATCAAATTTAGAAGGAAAATAAAAGGCCATAGTAAGACGTTTAGAAACATTTTCAAGTTCAAATACGACAATATTTCTAGATACTCTCATAGGTTTATGATGCATGAGAAGTCAGATTCCAGGCCCTACCCAAAATATAAGGTAACATACTTATCGTAATAAAATTTGAAGCATAAAAGAAAGTCGTTTTGGGGTCTTAACACATTCGGAACCAAACTCACAGAGTTCATTCATTAAGTCTCTTCCATGTATTCCTCGATTTTGGCAAAAGCGGGACTTGATTAAAACCTGCACGTGTATGTAACTAAAGAAAACAAGTACTGTGAAAAAATGGCTGGAATATCTAGACTGGCTAGCAGATAGATGGCTCAATAGTCAATAGTACTGAATGAGAGCTATTAAGGAAACTAAGAGTGAAAACAGAGCGCAAACCAACACGATTCTCACCCGGACAGGAAGTGTTTTACAAGGGCATAAATAAGAAAGGTAAAACGTCTTAAGCCAAGTCAATCTCCCACAATACAGACTTGGCTTGGCTCAGCCACCCGATGAAACCTGACCGCCCAGCACCACATGCGTACACGTATACAATGTGATCTCAAGCCCAAACAGACATGTCGATTTAGATTAGGCAAGATGACAAACTGAAATCTTGTAGAATGGACAGGACAAGAGAGACACCTCTTCGCTAAGCCTGGTAAAGTTGTGGAGGCTGGGGTCCAACTCCACCCACCAGGGTCAAACTATGATACTCACATTTAGGCTGCCTTTTGGCATTGAGGTGTATTGTGATAATCCGGCTTTTCCAACCAGCGCTTTCCTATCTTCCGTTTGGCTAACCATTTATTCTAGTTTGGCCATTTTATACACAACAATTTATCAGCTAAGTTCAACATGGTACAGTTCAGCAACCCCAAACTGAGCATTAAATCTTTGTGAGGAAAGTGGATTTATCACCGGTCTCTATCAAATTGTAGGCGTCGGCGTGGTATGCATGCGTAGTAGTGTCACCGCGTACGGATCAATAAATCGCAGAAAACAACGGACAGGCAATTCCATATTCCAGACAATTTGGAGCTGCTGAGATCTTCGTGATCTATCGCCTCGAACCGGCACTAATTTACGGTTGAATTCCATCGCGGAGCGAGACGAAATGGCTAATGGATCAGCGTAGGAAACAGAAGTGGCACGCCTTGGAGGGGGGTCAAATGGTCAATCAAGCAACCCAGCCAGAACACGAACCAGATCAAGCAATCAAATGAGCCATGGCATCGAATGAATCGCATCGACGCTATGGCACCGCGACACATTCTCTGGCTGGCGGATCAAGAGGCTAATCGCGTCCGGGGCTCGATTGCGACCAGATCAACCAACACAAAATCATTAACGGCGGGGTAGAGACGGAGGGAAACCAACCGGAAGGGGCGGAGTGGCGGCGCCCACGGAGGGCGGCAGAGGCGGGTACCGCCGACGGCTCCGGGGCGGGTGAGGTCGCCGGCGGCGGTGGAGCGATCGGCCCCCGGCTTCGTCGCGCTGGCTCGCTGTGTGTGGTCGCGCAAACGAAGCACGGCGACGTGGGAGGGGTGGAAGCAGGTGGCGTTGGGTAATTCGGGGGTCCCGTGTTATTGTTCTCCTTTTTTTGACTTGTGTTGTTCTCCTAGTAGTGGTATTATTTCTGTAGTTTTTTTTCTTTCACGCGGTGGATTGGTGGACGGTCGATCGAGGCGGCCATGGTGGACCTGGACAATCGAGAAGCGCACCACTGTTCTGACTTCTGCGAGTTTTTTTCCTACAGTCTGCAAGCTACTGTGGTTAACAACTTGGACAACTTGGTTGCTCTTCGGTAATTACTGAGTCAGATTCGCTTGAGCTGGTACAAGCTTCTAATGGTTTAATCCTGGTGTGGAGTCCATATACAGCTATTTTGGCTGATTGTTTCCGGATGATGAGAAAAATTGGTAATATTTATGTTCAATATTGTCCACGGGAAGCTAATGTAGTGGTGCATAAGTTAACTAGAGTGTGTTTTGATTCAAATGTTTGTGATTTTGGGACTGCGATCCCCAAATTTTATTATGCCAGATGTAATGAATGATGTATCTATATTTATTATCTCTACTAATATAAAAAGAGAGAGGGGGTATGATCCAAAGGATCTGGGCCCTTCGATCACGATCCAACGACCCACAACCACCTAATGATGAGCACCTCATCATATTCACTCCCACGCCAAAAAAAAACAAAAAACGAGCCGCACGCCCACGCCCACGCCTCACGCATCCATCCCCAAACTGCCGCTGCCGCTTGCACGTTCTGCCACCGCCGAACTCCCCAGCCCGCAGGAGATGCTCCTGCCGGCGCACTGCGCGCGGGAGGAGGACGACGCCGACCCTACACTATCCGGGACAGGACGCCGATGCCGACGACCGCACTGCCAGGACGCCACCGCCGCCGCCGCCGCACTGTCCGGTACAGTATGCCGACGACCGCGCTGCCCCGGACAGGACACCGCCGCCGCCGCCGCCGTCGCACTACACGCGGGAGGACGCCGCCTACGCTGCCCCTGGTCGCTCCGCCGCCGGAGCCGCGGGCCTCACCTCCGTCGCTGCCCCTGGTCGCTTCGCCGCCGGAGCCGCGGGCCTCGCCTCCGTCGCCCTTGGTCGCTCCGCCGCGGCCCTCGCCTCCGTCGTTCTGGCCGCTCCGCCGCCGGAGCTGCGAGCCTTCGCCTCCATCTCCTCTGGCCGCTCGCCGCCGGAGCTGCGGCCTCGCCTCCATCGCCCTTGGCCGCTCCGCCTCCGGAGCCGGGAGCCGCGAGCCTCGCCTCCATCTCCCCTGGCCGCTCGCCGCCGGAGCCGGGAGCCGCGAGCCTCGCCTCCGTAGCCCCGCATACGAGCTCGACTGCCGCTGCACCCACGCCCTCCCCTCCGAGATCGCCGCCGCCGCCTCCGAGCTCGCCCTCGCCTCTGAGTTCGCTGCCGTCGACACAGATCGATTCATTCATCCGTTACGCCCACGCCCGTGATAGTCCAGCCGAGCTGCATGAAGAAGGTACTCTGTTCTTCATCACCAATTTTACGTACTGGATCAATATCGATCTGAACTTTTAGTCTAGATAACAGATTAACCACATGGCTAAAAAAAAGTTAAGCATATACGCAAGTATGATATCAAAAGTTTTGAGAATACACTAACACTGAAAATTCCGATGAGAAAATGCACACAGTAGTACGAGTGAGTGACCATCACTTTCCTGAGTGGTCATTACTCATTAATAATCAAACACCAGCCACCTATTCCCAACTAACTACATTGATCAAGAAAAGATGAGTCATGAGATGATGTGAAGAGCTGCCTCATATTCATTTTGCATGTTTTTTGCTCTTCTACAACATACACTAGGGAAAATTCAGATAGCTTGGTATTCATTTAGCTAATGGTGTATATTCCCAACTAATACAAGTAGAAGAATACGTAATTTCTCCATACAATAGACATTCTCAAACAGCATATACTGCTCCCAAATGTAAAGGAAAAGGTTCTCTACATAATAGGTATATTTATTGCCAAATCAATAGGAATAACATGCATTTAGAAGATAACTTCAGGCCATGCCTCACGGAAAGCTATTTCTACATCAGAAAAATACGAATTAAAATTTTAGAGCTAATATGTATACAGATGGTTTTTTTTTTAAGGAGGTATGTATACAGATGTTAGTACACTGTGACAACCAGGACATATGATTTGATCGCTTGCAACATCGAACATTATCTTCAGTCTAAGATAATGTTGTAGCAGCATTATCTTAGACTGAACACAATCTAATGCTTTGACATTCAAACATCAAACATCGAACATTATCTTCCGAAATTTTGTAGCAGCAGACCAAAGAATGGATAACAATGTGGTGAGTTCGGACCGACAGGCATTCAAAGTAGGAGAACCAACACAATCTGGTCAGTAGAAAACTATGACTACGCACTACAATGTTCTCGACATCATTGGAGTTCTTCCAGATTTTGCATGTTTTTTATTTGCATAGCATTGTCTTCCTTCTGGAAATAAACTCAGATAGCTTGGTAGTGACTGAACTGCTATACAAACACCACTTTCAGAAATATACTCTGTTCTTTTGATTTATCCTGAAGCTAGCTTTGCTTTCAGTGGAACTAACAATTTTTCCTTATCTGTAGAAGAACTCCACAATATATCGCCTAATGCTTTGACATTCAGACATGTTGTATCATCACCACATTTTTATACTGCACAAAGTGTTTCGGGTTTAGGATAATTATGATCCTCAGCCGAGCGAGTTTGTTTAGAGTCAATTCCTCAAAGAGAAGGTAAACACCACCCCAGTACATAGCGGTCTGTTGTATGGTCACCATCCTCTCGAAGTACTTCACTTCATTTTGTGCTTTTGCTGATTGAAACAATTCCTGCTAAATTTTGTCAAAGGTTGAAGCTGTGAAGCAGATCTCCGAGTACGTGACGCAGCTGAGGAGAATTGGCAAGGGTCACGGTTAGTGGTACTTGCGAAGAACAAATTTTATTGCTGCCGCAGCTTTGTTCTCTGAATTTTCTATCAGATGTTTTATATGCATGGTTTGTATGCCCAAATGCAGGGGTGTGACACTTTGATCGGATGCTGCTTGGGGCCTGAAGTACAGTGCATGAGATGCTTGGGGCCTGAAAGAGTGACGGGTAGATGCATTTGGGTCACAACTTCGAAGTAATCAAGCAGTGGATCAACCAATCACTGGGTGTGGTATTTGACGAAGTTGAGCTGAGTATATTTTTTTATTGCTGCCGCAGTTTGGCTGAGTGTGGCGGAGGAGCCAGGATACGGCATGGGCGGGATGAAAAGCTCTCGGTGGAGCAGAGGAATTCCCTCGGTGTTGTTCTGGCCGCCGTCGCTTAACCTGGTAATGGACGCCTGATGTCACAGATTGACCAACGACTGGTTTGATGTGCTGGCGGCTTGCTCCCTGCCGAGACAGAAGAAGGCCAATACCCTAGGTCTTCTCATTATGTAGGAGCTCTGAAATAAGTGTGACAGGAGAGTCATCCGCCTAGATGAGCTTGTCCCCTGTATCATGTACGAAGCAAACCATTGGAGGCTTGTTGGAATTCTTAATTGTTCCTAATTCTTTGAAGAATGATATTTGTACACAGACAGATTTTTATAGAACCCCACAAAACATGACCACTTATTGTGAGAAGCGTTTTTAAACTAAACTATATGCAACCATGTTTTCCAGGAAAACATTCGTAGCTACTGTGATTGCATTCCAAGCTAGCCTTTTTCCACTTTTGTAGCGATTACACTTTGGTCTTTATACATGTGCACTGTAATGTTAACTAGAGGATTTAGTACTCCAGGTAAATTATGACATAGCTTATTTGTCACGCCGAACCAATAATTGGACATCTGAAACGGATGTTGTGCATTTTAATTACTAATGTCAACTATTTATTAGTGGAGATGATTCCGTAACAATGTGTATATCTTTACAGAAAGTCAGAAACACGTTTGGTTTTTAGGTCCTAATGTATATGAGATCGTGGAATGGTAAAGAAGTTGCACAACCTTTTGTGAGAGTAAGTATTTCAATATTCATACATGCTTGTTAAGTGTATCCGTGAGATCGTGATATCTATATATAATGTATGTGCAGAACGTCTACGAACTACAAAACAAGGTGCTTGTACACATGCTGACATACGAGGATAATGAATGTCAAGCGAACATTTCTCAAGTTGTACAAGATTTGGTCAACCGCATTGGGATATATATATTTTTTTTCTTTAAAATTGTCACTCGCGTATTTTAATTTACCTTGACGTTTTATTTTTCATATCTACATGAGCATTTTGTTATATTTTTAATTCAGTCTGATAAATAAGATTAATCAAACTCCATGACTTGTTAATATATTATTCTTGACAATTATTACACGTGTGTTACACGTACACGTTTACTAGTGAAATAAAATGCGTCAGAAGGCTTTCAACATTGATCCATCGTCCATTGTCAGTTTGTCAGATTTTCTACCTGGGTTTTTCTTAGAGCATCTCCACCGGGGGTTGCCATAGGGCCCCTAAAGCTCCATTAGGGCCCCGGACAGAAAAAAAAAGGCCACACCGGGGGGGGGGGGGGGTCGCAAAGCCCTTGTCCAGCCTAAAACCTATCCGACACCGCCAACAGGGCCTCCAAAGTTGGGGGCTGCCTTCGCGGTGCCGGACACTGTCCGGCCCGAGCCTCCGACAGATATGGCCCGCCCGTCAGCCACACGAAACGATGCATCGAGATCTGACCGCACGCGGCAGCGATGCAGGCGCCTCGTCGTTTCAGTGCCGAGTCGTCGCATCGTTGCACGGGCCGTCAGGCGGCGGCGCGGCGCATCGTTTCAGTGGCTAGGTGGGTGGCGCAGTGAAGCATCGCCTCGATGCAGGGCCGCAGAGCCACGCGGCGGTATGCATGCCGTCTTGGTGTTAATGGCGACGGCATCTCCACTCCTTCGACCGGCTTTAAAAAGCCACCACCGGCCCTCTCGTCTCACACACTCCACCACCGCCCTCTTCCTTTCCTTGCAGTCGCACAGCTACGATGCACCGCAGCGGGCCAGGTTACCAGCCACAGCGGAGGACCACGAGCGGCGTCCGGCGCCTTGACGCGATATCGTTGGTGCGCTGCCAACGCCGCAACGAGCTACGCCGGAGCCAGGGGATCCGGATTGCGGCGGCTAGGGGTCTGGCGCCGCCACCACCACCCCCTCCGCCTCCTCCACCCCCACAGGCCGACGACCTTCGTCCCATGACGGTGGAGGAGGCGAAGCAGCTCGTGCGCGACTACCTCCCTCTGCCCGCCGACCGTAGCCTGCCGGACGGCTGGCTGGTCAACCTGGACAATGTCCCGGTTGCGCCGCCCCTCACCGGTCAGGCGAGGCTGGACTACATCCGGGCGATGTGGGACTCGGACGCCGCTGGCGCAGTGACGGAGGAGGAGCATAGCCACGTGCCTCCTTTCAACGTGGAGGCGCCCTACTGGGACGTCATCGTGCGATCCGAGCACGACTGCCGCCTCCACAGCTTCACCACCACCAGCCGCACTGACGACGAGCCGCCCGAGCCGGCACCCGTGGAGTCGTCCGACGAGGAGGAACCGCCGCCTCCGAGCTGCGTCGGTCGTAATATCGATAACGGCCAGACTGAGGGCTTTCAGGATTCTAGGCATGCAGTGGTTTCTTCAAAAGCTGCGTCGGTCATTAATATCGACGTAGCCGGAGATTTCAAACCTCTTTGCCTAGAGATGCATTGTGATGAGCAGCTCAGCCGGTAAGTGAGCAGTGGCTCAATCAGTGCACCAGGAAAGCCTCGGAGTCTGGTTTTACTCCATGGCAGGCAAGGCCGGTGATCTTGTCGCCGGCCTCATCGGCCATGGGTTGACACATAGCGATCGTTGCCCGAAACGGCCACTTGACCAAGGGGTGATCCCAAAGCTCCTGGCCGGTAGGGGTTAGGGTTAGGGCTTAGATCGCATGTATCCAATTTTATATTTGAAATTGTATCGAAGTTTGTATTTGAATCATATCAAATTGTATAGAAGTTTGTATTTGAATCCTATCAAATTGTATCGAAAATTTTATATTTCAACGAAAAATTGTGTTCGGTGTCCGGCCCTTTAGGGGGTGCCGGTGGGGGAGGGGAAAAAAACGCCGGACATGTGTTCGGCACCCCGCAATTGGGCCTCCAAACGGGTGGTTGCCGGACACAATTTAGGCACCCCAGGTGAAGATGCTTGTACTCCTGGTTGAAGGTCCTCGTGTGTGGTGAAATATATTATGCGATCAGATCCACTCGACTTGAACAATTCTATCATAACTCTAAGCATGCCAAACCAAAACTAAGAGTGAACAGGTTTTAGCTTTACATATGTCAAGTGATGAGTATGAATATGTTCGCCATCTACATGTATTCAAACCTGGTTCAACATCGCCGCCTCTTCACTCTGCTATACTGACAATTACTTCAAGAGCTACACCGTCCTCTTCACTCTGCTACACTTGCGACAATGTGTTCGCCGTCTACATGTATTTAAATCTGGTTCAACATTGCTGCACCAAGCAAATTGAGATCGATATTCATTTCGTCTGCGAGAAGGTGTCTCTTGGCAAAGTTCAGGTTTTGCATGCTCCTTCTGCGCTTCAGTTTGCCGATGTCATGACTAAGGGATTTACCAACTCTGCTCTTCCTCGATTTTTGGTCCAGTCTCTACGTCCAAGAACCTCCTGCTGCGACTGCGGGGGTGGGGGTGTTAGCGTTTATATTTTGTGTATACCTAATTGTAACCTAATCCTAATCGGCCTTTGAGCCCTATATAAAATCCCCGGAACAACCATGCGAGGCTTCCCCCAAAATCCTATCTCCCTCTTGTAATAGGATTTTGCCCCACTTTATAAATAAAGCAACCACACCATCCAAGAGTTTGAAAACAAGAAAATGATGTGGCAACAACACATGCATGCCCAACAGAAAATAATAAAGCGATACAACTCTCAGAAGGATGAGCATGTCAAGAGCAAGTCAATGAGGCCCGCTGAGAAGCCTTAACCGATGTGCCCTCCGTCTTTGTCGTACCACGCTACTGCTGGCGTAGTTGATGGGACTGAATGTTGCTTCGATTCCCCGGCAACGGCGCCAGAAAACTGCTTGATAATGGATACTGACAAGCACTGGCAGAGTTGGGTGGTGCCCCAAGTGAAGGCGTTGATGTAGCAAGTAGTTGTTTTCACTCAGTGAAGAACCAAGGTTTAATCGGACCAGTAGGACTTTGAAATCAACAACGAGGTGAACGTCGACGGTCTATGGCGCTTAACCGTGACGAACGCGGGCCTGCACACACTCAAACAATTACTTTGCCCCCAACGACAGGAAGGTTGTCAATCTTCCCGGTCTGCTGAAAACAAAGCGGTTAAACGTATAGTGTAGTGAAATGATTTATGAAAACGGACCAGCGAACAAGTGATGATGGAAAGCAAATAACGAGGTTGTAAACAATGTAAAAATATGGACTGGGGGGCATGGGTTCACTAGCGGTGTCTCTCCAATAAAATAAAATACTCATATGAAGGGTAAACAAATTACAGCTGGGCAATTGACAGAATTATGACACAAACTTAATCTAGTTATATCAAAGTGTTCATGGTCATATTCATGTAGGCATCACAACAAGGAACAAAGACCGCCATCCGACTACATCTTTGTCTAAAAAGTCCACCTAGGGATCGCTATCCAGTCTGTCACCCATCGGTATTAAATTGCAAGCAACAGACAATTGCATTAAGTAAAGTGTATGATGTAAGCAACATTTATAATCATGCAGACATAAACATCGTTGTTTTACCCTTAGTCGCAACAGCACACCCTCATCCTTAGACGTTTTTGTCACTCGTGCCCAGGCACAAAAGCGGGCATGAACCAACTATCTAGTATAAATACTCCCACTTGGAGACACACGCAATTACTTGGCCAAAACAACTACACACATCGGAGAGCATGCAATAACATAAATTAACATATAAGAATCATGCACAATCTGATCATAACTTCATAATCCATCGGATCCCAGCAAACACATCATATAGCATTACAAATAGTCGATCTTGATCATGTAGGGCAGCTCACAAGACCATAAACATGAAGCACAAGGGAGACAGACAACCATCTAGCTACTGCCATGGACTCGTAGTCCAAGGTGGAACTACTCACACTTCATCCCGGTGAAATGCATGGCGATGTAGAGCCCTCCGGGATCGATCTCCCCTCCGGCAGCGTGCCGGGAACAGCTTCAGAATCTCCCCAAACTAGGGTTCGTGGTGGCGGTGGCGTCGGGTCGTGTTTCTGGAAAATAATTGTCGCCCCCGATGATTTTAGGTCAAAGGGGTATTTGTAGGAGTCAGAGGGGGCCGAGGCGGTGGACAGGGCGTCGGGGCAGGTCCCACCCGTGGGTGCAGGTGGGGCCGTGGCCACAGCTCGCCCCTAGCCCCTGGGTGGCCCCCAGGTCGCCCTTCGGTCGTCGGCTTCCTTTCGTCGAATAAAAAATCCTTGTAAATTATTTTCCAATTCCGAGAATAATTTCTGAAGTAACTTTTCTAAAATAGAAAACAACAAAATCAGGGAACTCGCACTGGGCATCTTGTCAATATGTTAGTCCGACAAAAAGCCTAAAAATGATGTAATAAGGTAATAAAAACATGTAACAATGACATATAAGTAGAAGTGATAATCAAAAATTATAGATACTGTTTGATACGTATCAACATCCCCAAGCTTAACTCCTACTCATACTCGAGTAGGTAAGTGATAAACAAAAATATTTTTTATGAGAAATGCTACTAGCATAACCTTGATCAAACAACAATGTAAAGCTTATGATATGAATAAGATGATCCAAAATAATTATCTATATTTGATAATCAAGAAAACAATGAATAAACAAGTTGCATCATTCAAGTAAAACCTTTCATGAATAATATTTTGGAGACATGAAAGCATATAGATTAATCATAACATGAAAGTCTTCAAGATAATATCTTCTGTCAAAAGTGTTTGAAGTCAACACAAAGGAAGATGCAAGTTTCAGCATTACTTCAATTTCAACATGCTTATCTTATAGATAAAGTCAACATAAAGAATCATGATTAAGCAAAAAGATGCAATATAATCAACTCCACCCAGAGTCAGTGTTGCAAGCTTGCTTTGAGTAGACAGAAAGAAGAGAAAAACTGACTCAATATAAATAAAATAAAAGAAAGTCCCTTCGTAGAGGGAAGCGGGGATTAATCATGTGCTAGAGCTTTTTATTTTTGTTAAACAGAAGTAAAATGATTTTAAGATATGCATGCTTTCATCAACGAATCCACATCAAAGAAATACGTTAGTCCCCTGTACAAGCAAGGCTTTTAGACTTGTGAGAGTGGCTCCCATAGAGGAGCAAGTACATTCCTCTTTCTCTTTTGTTTATCACTAGCCAATATTTGACCGATTTCTCAGGTTCATTATGTGAAGGAGATATTAATGATGTTGAATTTATATTTGTAGGCTGGGAACCCTTGCCAGCTCTCGTCAAATTTGATTGAGCATGTAATCCACGCTCACCAGGTGAAAGGGGGAAATGACCTTGCTTGACACAGGATATAACAAAACTTCCTCACTACTTCCTCATGAGCTTAAAAATAGAGGCACAAATTGGAGTATTTTGAAGTTTTAATGGTAGGTGATACGTGTCAAACGTATCTATAATTTTTGATTGATCCATGCTAGTTTTGTGATGTTGTCACATGTTTGTACTATCATATTACATCATTTTTATGCATTTTGTCGGACTAACCTATTGACAAGATGCCTAGTGCCAGTTTCCTGTTTTTGTTGTCTTTTCGTTTCAGAAACTTACCACAGGAAATATTCTCGGAATGCGCTAAAAATTTACGAGGATTTTTTATTCGCCAAGACGGAGTTTCAGTCCAGAGGGCAGCCCTGGGGGCCACCCACAGGGCAGGGACGACCCCCAGCCACAGCCTGCCCTAGGGCGGCGGGTGGGACCCGCCCCTGCTCCTGGTGGGTCCCCTCGGCCCCCTCTGATGCCTATAAAATTAGATTAATCCCAAAAACGTCGAGGTGGCTATTATTTTCCAGAGAAGTCACCCCGAGGCGCCGCCACCATAAAACCCTAGTTCAGGGGGTGATTCTGAAGTTGATCCCGGCACCCTGCCGGAGGGGGATCGATCCCGGAGGGCTCTTCATCGCCACGCCTTACTCTGGGATGATTTGTGAGTAGTCCCACCTTGGACTACGGGTCCATGGAAGTAGCTAGATGATAGTCTCTCTCCCTTGTGCTTCATGTATTATGATCTTGTGAGCTGCCTAACATGATCAAGATCGATTATTGGAATGCTATGTGATGTGTTTGCTGGGATCTGATGGATTATGAAGTTATGATCAGATTGTGCATGATTTGTGCATGATTCTTATATGTTGATTTATGTTCTTACATGCTCTCCGATGTGCGTAGTTACTTTGGGCAAGTGATTGTGTGTATCTCCAAGAGGGAGTATTTATGCTAGATAGTGGGTTCATGCCCCCTTTTGTTCCTGGGCATGAGTGACAGAAACGTCTAAGGGCGAGGGTGTGTTGTTGCTACTAAGGGTAAAACAGCGGTGTTAATGTCTCTTTTGATATTAGTATTGCTTACTTCATGCGCTTTACTTAATGCAAATATCTGTTGCTTGCAACTTAATACCGTTGGGTGACAGGCTGGATAGCGATCCCACGGTGGACTTTTTAGACAAAGATGCAGTTGGACTCAACGGTATTTGTTCACTGTCGTGATGCCTACATAAATATTATCATGTTCTCTATGTCATAGCTAGATTAAGTTTGTGTTATAATCTTGTCAATTGCCTAGCTATAATTTGTTTACCCATCATATGAGTGTTTTATTTACTTGAGAGACTCCAGTAGTGAACCCATGGCCCCCGGTCCATCTTTTTACATTGATTGCAACCTTTATTCATCACTTTTCGTCATCATTACTCCTCTGGTCCACTTTCATATTTTCATCTGTTTCACTATACAATTAACCGCTTTGTTTTCTGTGAGACCGGAAAGATTGACAACCTTTCCGCCGTTGGGGGCAAAGTAATTGGTTGAGTGTGTGCAGGTCCATGTCTGTTGAAGATTAAGCGCCAGAGATCTTCAACATTCACTTTGTTGTTGATTTCAAAGCCCTACTGGTTCAATAAACCTCGGTTCGTTAACGAGGGAAAACTGCTACTTACTACATCCACGCCTTCGCTTGGGGCACAACCCAACACTACCATCACCGATCATTAAGCAGTTTTCTGGCGCCGTTGCCGGGGACTTTGGAGCTACAGCAAGGGGAGTATCATACTCTCAATCATTTTACTTTGCTTTTGTCTTGCTTGTTTTATTTCTCGTTTAGTTTATTTTCTTGTTTCAAAAATTTTAAAACCCCAAAAATTAGTGTAGTATTTTAATCCTATTTTATTAGTATGCTTAGTTCTTTGGTTGTTCTTAATGACTACTTTCTTTGAAACTAGATTTTTTGTGGTTTTACAGAAGATCAACAAAAATACTATAAGGAACACCGCTTGTCGTAAAAAGGGAAACAACTTTGGGAATTTCTGAAAAAAGTGAACTTGTATGCTGAAATATAAGTTTCCTCTATGATATAAAATGTTCTTGTGGGAGGCGCACTCCACACCTCCCCTTCCAATGTCAGGACAATGAAAATGAAACCTTAGCTTCTTATGATAGGGAAAATTTTGATTTCTTTGATTTTGAAACAAATTGATGAATTTGTTGCTTTTAAGGGTGTCTATGAAATTGCTTCTTTGCTGGAGAACATTGATAATGCTCGTTATCAACTGAGAATTTTATTATACTAAAATATTGCTTTGAAAATTACAATGATAATTATTATATTACTGAATATGTTAAGAAAGTCTCTCTTCCAAAGGAGAGACCGATGCTTTGCAGGAACCTATGGAGGAGGAAATTGCTGAAACTAAGACCCCATTAGGTGAAAAGAGGAGGAGAGTGAGGAACAAAAGGAGGACCTACCTTTTAATGAAAGTAACTCTTTAACTCTTAATTTGTATGATATGCAACAACTTCCATGGCTCAAGAAAGACAAAAATAAACTATCAAATGCTTTTCCTACTGTTATTTGTGATGAATTTAATGATACTCCTTTATCTATACCTCCAATTGATATTTATGATAATAAAAAGCATGTTTTATGTGATAGCTACATCATTGAATTTGTTGATAATGCTACTGAAAATTATTATGAGAGAGTAAAATATGGTTGTTGGAGTTCTCATGTTACTAAGACACCTCTCTTTTTGTTGCAAGTTTTGAAGTTGCACTTGCTTGTCTTCCTATGCTACTAGCTTTATACTCCAATGAATTATTTTCATACAATATGCCTATGCATAGGAAGTGTGTTAGGCTTAAATATGTTTGGTATTGTTTCTTGATTCTCTCTTTTGTCAACTCTTATTCTTATTAGAGCATCATTGAAATCATTGCGCCTAGCTAAAAGGCGTTAAAGAAAAGCGCTTTTGGGAGGCAACCCATTATCTTTTTCCTTTCAGTTTTTCTTAGTCATGTAGTTGCTGACTCTGTAGCAAATTCATTGTACCTTTTTGTTTTGGTTTTTTGCGCCAAGTTTAGCCTCTAATGCATTGAAAGTGCGAGGTATTGTTTTGCTGTCCAGAAACAGATTCTATGCGCCTGTTGCAGAAAATCTCGAACAATCCCTGAATTTTATCTTTTTTTGATATTTTTAGAAAGCAAGCCTGGTACTTTTATCTATCTTTCGTTAGTTTTGAGTTTTCTGATTTGAGCTACAGAAGTGCCTTGAAAAAATTGATCTTTACAGACTGTTCAGATTTTGACAGATTCTGCTTTTATTTTATATTCGTCTCTTTTACTATCGTCAAATGTGATACTCTAGAGGTGGAGTGTCATATTGAGGCTTAGTAAACAATAGCTAATGCCAAATAAAGTTGTTTTCAATTTGTCTTGAGTTGAACACATGTGCATTTTAATTTATGAGCACTAACCCTCTAATCAGTTTATGAGAAGTTTTGTGTAAAGTGAGTTTTTAAGTTCCAAAGGAGAGGATAATGAAGAAATTGAAGATGGATCAGAGCTCAAGCTTGGGGATGCCCCCATGGCACCCCCTCTGAATATCAAGAACCATCAAGCATCTAAGCTTGGGGATGCCCAAGACATCCCCTCCTCTTCATCGACTATCATAAGGTCGTTTTCGTTGAACTACGTTTTTATCACTTTACATATTATGTACTATGTTTGGAACGTCTTTTTGCTTTTAGTTTTGTTTTGTTTATTTGCTGGTCATATCCTTTTTGTATCTTAGCTTTATTTGTGTGGGAGAGAGGCACACTCCGCTTTTTCATTTGAATACTCCTTTGGTTCGCTTATATCTTTTTGAGTATTCTTAGCTACTATTTGTTTGCTAGTAAGCTCTCGCTTTTAGCTTTTATCTTGTGTAGAGCTGCTAGTTGTTGATGTTAAACTCTTTTTTTCTTCACTTATACTTGTTGGAGAGTTGTTATTGATAAATTGCTTGAATTGTCAAAGTGGCAAAATGCTATCCATGTGATATTGGAATGAAATGAAAGCCTGCATAGTCTTGTATCATTGTGTGGATACTTGATGCTTCTCAATTGTTTTGAGATATTAAGATGAATGCTTAAACTCGCTGGTTATTTGAGTGGAAATTGATTAGTAAAGAAATACAGTTAAAAGCTTGAAACTGTGTGGTGTTTCGTAGTTGTTAATTCATAAAGCTAATCTTTCCATCAAAAGAATTGTTTGGTCAACAAGGGAGACGGGGTGGAGTGTTTATGGTTATGATTGACTGATGTCTTATGTTACTCTGTTACCGGTTAATGTTGGATGTTTGCTTCAAATACCATTTTTGCTAAGCCAAAAAACTTTGTACTGAGCGTGATGTCCACTCGTGCATCCAAATCCCAAAGCCAAACTATCTTGCCAGCTGAGTCCACCATATCTACCTATGCATGGTATTTCCTGCCATTCCAAGTAAATTTGTCATGTGCTACCTTTAAAACTTTCAAAATATTCTCGTTTTGGTGCTTCTGTTTTCAAGCTCATGAGGAAGTAAGGAGGGGGTTCGTTATAGCTTATGTCGAGCAAGGTTTTTATTTTTTTTTCCTTTTTTCCCTCTATTTCACCCGGTGTTGATGGTTTACGTCCTCACTTGAATCAACCCGAGAGCGGCTTAAGCAAAATATAAATATAACTCACCATTCTCCTCCGCACAATGAAAATCTGAGAAATCAGCTCAAACATTGGTTAGTGGTGAAACAAAGGAGAAATAGGAATGTACTCGTTCCTCTAAAACCGTTGGGTGACAGGCTGGATAGCGATCCCACGGTGGACTTTTTAGACAAAGATGCAGTTGGACTCAACGGTATTTGTTCATTGTCGTGATGCCTACATAAATATTATCATGTTCTTTATGTCATAGCTATATTAAGTTTGTGTTATAATATTGTCAATTGACTAGCTGTAATTTGTTTACCCATCATATGAGTGTTTTGTTTACTTGAGAGACTACACTAGTGAACCCATGGCCCCCGGTCCATCTTTTTACATTGATTGCAACCTTTATTCATCACTTTTCATCATCATTACTCCTCTGGTCCATTTCATATTTTCATCTATTTCACTATACAATTAACCGCTTTATTTTCTACGAGACCGGAAAGATTGACAACATTTCCGCCGTTGGGGGCAAAGTAATTGGTTGAGTGTGTGCAGGTCCACGTCTGTTGAAGATTAAGCGTCAGAGATCTTTAATATTCACTTTGGTAAGTTGATTTCAAAGTCCTACTGGTTCGATAAACCTTTGTTCGTTAACGAGGGAAAACTGCTACTTACTACATCCACGCCTTCGCTTGGGGCACAACCCAACGCTACCATCACCGATCATCAGTAGCACATGAAAAATTTACTTGTAATGGCACGAAATACCATGAATAGGTTGGTATGGTGGACACTGCTGGAAAGATATTTGGCTCAAGGAGTTTGGATGCACGAGCAGCATTTCCGCTTAGTACAGAGTTTTTTGCTAGCAAAGATATGAAAGCAAACAAGCACCAGCAACCGAAACAAAAATGACTATAGAACATTCATTAAGCATAACCACAAAAACTCTACACTGTCTCCCTTGTTAGCCAAACTTTCATTTGATGAAAACACTTGGCTATCGAACTTACAAGCATGACAAAACTTTATAAATTCAAGCTTTAACGGTAGTCCTTCACTAATGTGCCTTAACTTAAATAACCAGCAAGTTTACGCATTAATTCACTTAACATCTCAAAACAATTGACAAGTTTCAAGTTATTCAAACATGAAGATCTACACGACTATACAAGTTTTTCATCACACCACTATCACATGCACGGCATTTTTATCATTCCAACAAATCAAGCAAGCTACCACAAACAACTCTCTAAACAAATATAATTGAAGCAAAAGAGAGTCTAGTAACATCAACTAACAGCTCTTAAAAAGATATAAGCGAAGCACAAGGGCTGATAAGAAAACAAAGCTAACAATACTCCACAAAATATAAGCGAAGCACAGGAGTATTCTAATGAAAAAGCGGAGCGTGTCTCTCTCCCACACAAGATAGCAAGGATCCAACAAAGTACATGACCAGCAAAAAATTAACACAAACTGAAAGCAAAATAAAATGACGCTCCAAGAACAGCACATAATATGAGAAGTGATAAAAACATAGTTTCAACGGAGACGACCTGATGGTTGTCGATGAAGAAGAGGGGATGCCTTGGGCATCCCCAAGCTTAGATGCTTGAGTCTTCTTGAATGTTCAGTGGGGTGCCATGGGGGCATCCCCAAGCTTGTGCTTTTGTCCATCCTTCAACTTCGTTCATCATCTTCTCTCGTGGAACCTAAAAACTCCATTCGCACAAAACTTTGCATAAACTGATTAGAGGGTTAGTCCCAATAAAACAAAACTCACTTTGGTTCCACTAAGACAAATTGCACAAACTTGATTTAGCATTAGTTACTGTTTACTAAGACTCAAGGGTAGCACTCCATCCAAAAGTACCACTAATGACGTCAATAAAAGAGGCAAACACAAATAAAGGCAGAATCTGTCAAAACTGGACAGTCTGTAAAGATCTATTTTTTAGAGGCACTTACGGGTCTCAAATCAAAAAACTTAAAACTAATGAAATATAAATAAATGTATAAGGCTTGCTTTCAAAAATTTCCAGAAAAAACATAAAGTTCTGGGATTTTTCGAATTTTCCGGCAACAGGAGCTCAGAATCTGTTTCTGGACAGCAACACAAAACTTTGCACTCTCTAAGTATTAGAGGCTAATTCTTGGCACACAAAACTAAAAACAAGGATACAATTAAGTTGCTACAGAAGCAACAACTCCATGACTCAAAAAGGTAAAAACAAATTGAAAGTAAAATTGGGTTGCATCCCAACAAGCGTTTTTCTTTAACGCTTTTTAGCTAGGCGCAATGCCAAATATCAAGTTTTTCGAAATCAAAATCAATGTTACCTTCAATGAGCACTTCTTTCTCCTTTGATGGGAAAGAGAACTTGTGCTTAACAGGAGAGCGGAAGCGTATAAGGCCCTTCCTTACATCAATAAAACCGCCAATGGAGCGAAGGAAAGGTCTTCCAAGAACAACATTTGCTTGAGCTTTTGACTCCAAAACTACAAAATCAACGAGAGTAGTTTTATCGTGAAAAGTAACTTGAACTTCATTAATTAGTTTGTAAATCCTTGAACAACTACCATCGGAATGGGCGTGGTTAAAGGGGTAATCAAACAAGTCTCCAAAATTTAAAGAATCAAAAACCATTTTTGGCATAGTAGACATCATTGATCCAATGTCACAATAAGCAAGAAACCTTTTATTATCTATTTCAATAGGGATGAAAGGTTCCCAATCCCCCTCTATCTCAAGCATTTAATCATCCTTTAAAATATCATTCACTTGTTTAAGATTTAATTTGCACAAGGCTCTCTCTACCTTATCCAACCTAGTGGTTATCCCATCAATTTTATAACTTTCATGTGAGGAAATGAATAAAACCATTAATAACGTTAAGAGCTTGCGTCTCCCCACATTTAAGAAAATCTCCTCCTACCATAACATCCAAAGCATGCTTGCAAGAAAAAATACCAAAGTAAAAACATCTAAGCAGTATACTCATGGCTAACATAGGCTGTATTTTTTTATGGGCTCCCAAAATTCTTTTCCAAGCATCCTTTAAGTCTTCCTCACCTCTTTGTTTGAAGGTGAGGACCTCGGCCTCGCGAGACTCAACAAAAGGAGTAAAGCTAGACATACTAACAAACCGAATAGGGAAACAAAAGGTAAAAACATGAATAAAGGATACACTAATTTTTTGGGTTTTAATTTTTTTAAACAAATAAACAAGCAAAACAAGAAGTAAACTAAGCAAGACAAAAAAAAGTAAAGTGATTGGGCGTGCAAGACTCCCTTTGTTGCAGCTCCAAAGTCCCCGGCAACGGCGCCAGAAAACTGCTGGCGTAGTTGACGGAACTGAATGTTACTTCGATTCCCCGGCAACGGTGTCAGAAAACTGCTTGATATTGGACACTGACAAGCACTAACAGAGTTGGGTGGTGCCCCAAGCGAAGGCGTGGATGTAGCAAGTAGCAGTTTCCCTCAGTGAAGAACCAAGGTTTAATCGGACCAGTAGGACTTTGAAATCAACAACGAGGTGAACGTCGACGGTCTCTGGTGCTTAACCGTGACGAACGCGGACCTGCACACACTCAAACAATTACTTTGCCCCCAACGGCAGGAAGGTTGTCAATCTTCCCGGTCTGCTGAAAACAAAGCGGTTAAACGTATAGTGTAGTGAAATGATTTATGAAAATGGACCAGCGAACAAGTGATGATGAAAAGCAAATAAACGAGGTTGTAAACAATGTAAAAAGATGGACCGGGGGCCATGGGTTCACTAGCGGTGTCTATCCAATAAATAAAATACTCATATGAAGGGTAAACAAATTACAGTTGGGCAATTGACAGAATTATGACACAAACTTAATCTAGCTATATCAAAGTGTTCATGGTCATATTCATGTAGGCACCACAACAAGGAACAAAGACCGCCATCCAACTGCATCTTTTTCTAAAAAGTCCACCTAGGGATCGCTATCCAGTCTGTCACCCATCGGTATTAAGTTGCAAGCAACAGACAATTGCATTAAGTAAAGTGTATGATGTAAGCAACATTTATAATCACGCAGACATAAAAATCGTTGTTTTACCCTTAGTCGCAACAGCACACCCTCGTCCTTAGACATTTCTGTCACTCGTACCTAGGCACAAAAGGGGGCATGAACCAACTATCTAGCATAAATACTCCCTCTTGGAGACACACGCAATTACTTGGCCAAAGCAACTAAACACATTGGAGAGCATGCAAGAACATAAATTAACATATAAGAATCATGCACAATCTGATCATAACTTCATAATCCATCGGATCCCAGCAAACACATCATATAGCAATACAAATAGTCGATCTTGATCATGTAGGACAGCTCACAAGACCATAAACATGAAGCACAAGGGAGAGAGACAACCATCTAGCTACTGCCATGGACCCGTAGTCCAAGGTGGAACTACTCACACTTCATCCCGGTGAAAAGCATGGCGATGTAGAGCCCTCCGGGATCGATCTCCCCTCCGGCAGCGTGCCGGGAGCAGCTTCAGAATCTCCCCAAACTAGGGTTCGTGGTGGCGGTGGCGTCGGGTCGTGTTTCTGGAAAATAATTGTCGCCCCCGATGATTTTAGGTCAAAGGGGTATTTGTAGGAGTCGGAGGGGGCCGAGGCGGTGGACAGGGCGCCGGGGCGGGTCCCACCCGTGGGTGCAGGTGGGGCCGTGGCCACAGCCCGCCCCTAGCCCCTGGGTGGCCCCCCAGGTCGCCCTTCGGTCGTCGGCTTCCTTTCGTCGAATAAAAAATCCTTGTAAATTATTGTCCAATTCCGAGAATATTTTCTGAAGTAACTTTTCTAAAATAGAAAACAACAAAAACAGGGAACTCGCACTGGGCATCTTGTCAATAGGTTAGTCCGACAAAAAGCCTAAAAATGATGTAATAAGGTAATAAAAACATGTAACAATGACATATAAGTAGAATGTGATAATCAAAAATTATAGATACGTTTGACACGTATCAACATCCCCAAGCTTAACTCCTACTCGTACCCGCAGGTACAGGTGGGGCCGCGGTAGACTGGCCATGGGCTGGGCCGGGCTTCAGGCTGGGCCCGAAAAAGCCCGCAGTTGAACACCTAGGCCCAGGCCCACCCAGACCCTGTCATCGGGCCTAGAATTGAGGCCCAAGCCCAGCCCATTGCCGAAAAATAGAGACGGGCCTAGGGCGGTGGGCCGGGCCTCTTCCTTAAATCGCCCAAATGTGAAGCCCAAGCCCGGCCCTACGAATCCTTTGAGCTTAAAACGCAGGCCCAAGCCCGCCCGCGGGCCTCAAAACTCAGGCCCAGGCCCTGAAATTTCGGGCCGGGCCTGGGCGGGCCGACCGGGCCAGGCTTCCAATGGCCAGGACTAGGCCGCGACCACAACCCGCCCCTAGCCCCTGGGTGGCCCCCAGGTCGCCCTTCGGTCTCTGGCTTCCTTTCGTCGAATAAAAAATACCAAGGCTACACCTCCAGGAAGGGATGCGACGTCGACACGATGATGAACCAAAAGTATAGGGGATCGCAACAGTTTTCGAGAGAAGTATAACCCAAATTTATTGATTCGACATAATGGGAGTCAAAAATATATTTATAAGCCTTAGCAGTTGAGTTGTCAATTCAACCACACTTGGAGAGAAACTTGCTTGACACAATTTATTAGTAGCAATGATGATATAATAATAGTAGTGGTGAAATAGTAGCAATAGTAACAGCGAGAGTAACAGTTGTAAACAACAGGATTAAAACACCGTAGGCATAGGGACAGATGAATTGGGCATTGCATGAATAAGATAACTCATGTAATAGTCATAACTCAGGGCACAATGCAAACAGATAATAATAAAGCATCCAAGTATCAATCAATCATAGGCATATTCCTAATTCAGCCGTACGTGCCTGCAGTATGAACTTGCACGATATTTTTTGTCCAACCATCCCGTTTCAGCGGGGCCAATCATGAAACTAATGGTAATTAAGGTGCTCCTTTTAACATAGCACCAGAACAAAGCATTAACACTCTGTGAATACATGTAATCCTCAAGTTACGATCCTTTCTCTTTGATATCTCAATTTGTCACTTTGGGGTCTCCAGTTTCGGACAATAACAGGTGTATACAAATAGTAGATAGGATCCAAAACATCAATTATATTTATAAAAACATAACATCTTCAGATCTGAAATCATGGTACTCGGGCCCTAGTGACAAGCAATGAACACAACTAGTTGCAACAACAACGATTGACACAAGTTATGGATACTAGGCATCGTGCCTTAACAATCTGACAATCTATTATGGCCTCCTTTGATTTGTAGGATCTCAAAGTGTAGGGATAGGAATAGGAATAGGGTTAGGGTAGGAATGCAGGTGTAATCCTACAAAGGAAAACTTCCTTCAAAGGAAAAAAAAATGAGGTCAAACTGAATTGTTGTTTCTCATAGGAATCTGGTTGTAACGGAAATTTTCCTTCAGATTTCCTTTTGTGCTTTCCTTTGAATCAAACACTGCTACAATGCAAATTCCTATAGGAATAGAAATCCTACACTTTTCCTTTAAGATTCCTATGAATCAAAGGAGGCCTATATGAACGATCTCATCCAATCCTTACCATCCCCTTGCTTACACCAGGGAATTACTCACACATGGATCAGGGAATCATGGATGGTTGATTGAGAGGCGTTAGTGATGATGATGGCGGCGATCTCCACTCCGGCAGGGTGCCCGAACAACAATTCTGGTCCCCGAATTTGGGTTTCGAGGTGGCGACAGAGCTCCGAAGCATTTCTGAAAAAAATCGTCGGGGGATGTAACTTTTAGGTCAGAGCTTATATCCAAAAGGGCATCGGGAGCGCGAGCTGCCAGGGGCAGGGGCGACCCCTGGCCGCGGCCCATGGGTCACCCGCGGGAGGGGCCCGCCTCTGCTCCTGGGATGGCCCCTTCGCGAGCTCTCCAGGCTCCGTGGCTCTTTTCCTTCAAAACTTCATTTTCCAATTTTTCTGGAATTTTCCACGAAATTTTATTTTTGCACAAAAAAGACATTAAATGCAATTCTGCTGAAAACAGCGTCAGTCCATTTTAGCTCCATTCAAATCATGCAAATTAAAGGCAAACCAATAGCAAAAGTGTTTGGAAAAGTAGATTGCGATGTATCACACTACGCTGCTCCCCGAACCAGCAAGCTTATCCTAGGCTTTCCCTCGGCACCCGGAGGGTAGTGGAGAGGGGGAGCCTTGACGTCCTCTAGGGAGGATGGCGACGCCCACGGGCACCACCCCGTCGTGTCGGACAAGTCTGTAATAGCCCCAGATTAGTACCCTAAAATATGGGCCAAATTTTCACTTTTTGGTTTGCATTGCATCATGGCATACATATTTAAATTGCTAAATTTAAAACCAAGCAACAATGGGAAACATTAAGAAGGGAAGTAAAATTCTTCCCCCAAAAACTCCCAAACTAGATGTATTGTCCAAAATGACAAAACCAAGTTGTTCTTGAATTTCCAATTTGTTCAGGAAGTTCCAAGAATAACTTTTACAAATAATTGGCAAAAGCTATTTCTGTCAAACAAATAAATAAATTTGAGAATTCAATTTGGTTCAATTCCAAATCCTAATTTTGGAAACCAAGTTAAACTTTCCAAAAATTCAAATAAAATTATGTGGAGCTTCATTAATATAATATGAGCCTCCATAAATATTTTCATAAATTATTGAATGGCTTAAGTCCTCCAAATAAATGCAATTTGGGAAATTATTAAAATTGCCTTAGTTAAACCACTATGAACAAATGGTGCTCTACACATTTTATTTTGGACCACCAAAATTTGTGGGGGTTCTAGATGGTGTTTAGAGCCTATATAAATTTTTGCATATTTTTTAGAAAATGTTTAAATGCCTCAAATAAATCTATTTTGGAAAGTATCAAAAATGACTATAACTAAACACTATGAACAAATGTGGTTCAAAACAATTTATTCTGCAACACAAATTTTAGTGAAGCTTCTAAATGAGATGGGGAGCCTACATGATTTTTCCCCGAATTTGTAAAAGTGGTTACAGGCCTCATTTAAATACCTAAAGCCATGTTAAGTTTAAAAATTCTGGAAAAAGGGAAAAAAGGCAAAAAGATCAAAACCCTGATAGTGGGTCCCCACTGTTAGTCCTTCCTCTTCCTCCACTGTGGCGACAGGGCCGGCGCCCATGCCGCCCTGCCGACCATGCCGCCGTGCCCCCCCATGCCGCTCTCCCCTCTCCGTGGTCAAGAGGACCCCGATTCCCTCACCTGCTCCCTCTCCCGCAAGCCCTAGCTCCTCTCCCCTCCCTGCGCCGCCGCCACCTCTCTCCCTCTCATCCCCTCTTCTTTCTTCCCGGCAGAGACCGAGAACAGAGCCTCCATGGGCGTCGCCGCACCAAGCCTCTCCGAGCTCCACGACCATGTCCTGGAGGTTTCCCTGGACCTGCTAACTCATATCCCCACCTATGAGCCTCCTCTTCCGTCCTCTGCTACCCGGGATCGAGCTCGACCAAGCCACGCCCCGCGCCGGTGTCGATGACGTCGCCGTCGCTTCAAGCCTCCCCAAGCTCAGCAAGCTTATCCATGGAGCATGCCTCGGCTTCCTCTACAACCTGATGCGATGGACCGGAGCCAGAGGTGCCAAGGTCGTCGTTGACTATGTCCGTTCGTGCAGAGCGTGCCAACCGCCGGTCTTCTTCCTCTTCCCCGACCAGCTCCGATCGTTCCGTCATCCCCGAGCCTTTCACTCTCACCATCAGCCCCCCCAAGGTGAGCCGCACTTTCTGCATCTTCCTCCCCTTCGGATCTGTCGCCGTGGGCGCCGTTCTGATCGCGCCCGAGCTCCATGGTCACCACTGCCATGGCAGAGTCCAAGCCGAGCATGCGCTGCTGCTCCTGCCCTTCCTCCCCGGCTCACACACGCCGCCCCGTACCCGTGCACACGCACGCATGCCAGGCACCCCTCCCCGCGCACGGTGGCGCCGCCAAACGGTGGTCGTCGCCGGCCGCTGCTCCTCCAGTGTCGCGGACGCGCGCCACAGACTGCCCGGCCTGTCATCGGCCTGGGCCGGCTGTGGGCTGGCACCTTCGGGCTGGTGCCCGGCCTAGCGCCCAGCCTGGGCCGGCCCAAGGCTGGACGCCTCGGGTGCCTGCCCGGCCCATGGCCCGGCCTGGCCGGCTTGAGGCCGGCCTGCCTGAGACTTTGCTTTTCACTTTTTGTAAATAAAAACAGAGATAAAATAATTCATAATTATCTGAAAAATGCTCCAATTTTGTCAAATTAAATACCAATGTGTTTAGAAAAACATTACCTACCTATTGGTGACATTGCCATGCTCTCTTGAGAAAAATAATTTTCCTTTAATTAGGAAACCCTAAAATGACATAATTAGCACCTAATCCGGGAAAATTCATAATTCGTTAAATAATTATCCAAAAATTATGAATAAAATATCAATGTGATCAACACTTCAAATGCAATCAAACCATGCTAATATCACATCATGATCACACATATTTATGTGATGTTATTCATAATTTGATTAAAGGAATTAAATTCAATTAATTAATTAATTCGCTATTTATTCATCGGTGCTCCGAAATTTACAAAGGAGGTACCAAAATGATCGGAAGAACAAAACCTTTTTAATAATGTCATGTTCATGCATATTTGAGAAAATTCTAAATAATTTGATCATTTATGAACAATTGTACATTAAGTTAAATATGGGGTGTTTCCAAATAGTTGCCCTAGATATTTGGCTCCCCATTTAATTTTGCTATTAAATTATATGATGATATCTTTGCATAAATTTGTCATGTCATCATGTGATTGTGCATTGCACCTTGTGTTCGTGTGATTTATTTGTTCCTTTGTTATTATTTTTGGGTATCGATAGATTCTGGAGTTGAGGTCACCCCTACCTACCTCGACGAGCCGTACTACACGCCCCGACAGCAAGGCAAGAGATAACCTAACCTTTTTGGCACTCTAGCATCCAATTGTTTTACAAACTTATTTTATCCACCATAATATTGCATGCGATTCCAATGTCTCTTTTGATCAAGATGTAGAGTATCCTATGAATGCATGTTTATCCCCTGAACCATCACATGCTTCCCCTCCTATAAACCCTAGGTTTGATGTGTTGGCCGGAGACAAAGATATAATTGTTATTATATATGCTTAGCTATGCTTAGCCATGCTTAGTCAAATGATATATTTTTGTCCGGTGATTTAATTCCATTATTATGTATGGTGGTGGAATGTTTGGACGTGATGGTTACTTGTGGTGGATAATTAATTTGCTAAAAGGCTTGGATGAGTTGCCATCGGGGATGGTATTTTGCCTCATTCTTGCCGCCTAGGATGAAAGTGCTTTTAGCTAGAACCAAGAACCGAGCGTGCTGCCATTGGTGGGTGTATGGGCACCTTACTAACTGAATAACTTGTGCGGGCGTATCCAAGGGTCCTCTAGTTCGGTTTTCCATTTGCGTGTGAGTGGAAAATAAGACGTTGCGGAGGATTTGTGTTTAGGACGTGGCGATGGGGCAGGGTGTTGAAATAGGCACTGAACCTGTCTTGTGGCCACAGATGACTCTTGGATAGTCTCATGCGAGGTAAAGGTTTAACCGCGCCCGCTCGCTGGCCATCCCCGGAAGAGGGCCAATCAGGTGAGCCGGACGGTACCAATGGGTAAAATAGTACACCCCTGCCTGGTAAATCTTTTCAAAAAGCCGTGTCCGCGGTTATGGACAAACTCTTGGGAAAGGCGGATTAGCTCATAGAGAACTTTAACCTAATTGATATGGCAGGTAAAGGTTGCATAATCAACTTGTGATAAAGGTTCATTTCCTCGAGGGTGATTCGAGGGAGTGCCTTTGTGTGAGATGAGTGGTTATGGCTACAAGTAGGTTCGACGAGAACCGAAGATGAAAGTTTACTCTCTTACCCCTTTTATGAAAAATATTCTGAGTAGACGGTGCCATGTGTCATTTATGTTTTGTTTATGAAAATTAGCGTTATGCAAAAATAACTACATATACAACTTTAGAGCCTCCCTCAGTCATTGGGCCTATATCGCCCTACTAAACTTGCGAGTACGTCGTACTCAGTCTCTCTTTGCTGCCTTTATATTTGTATTTCAGAGGAGGACGACACCAAGCAGCTAGGTGGGTTCTTCATGGACGTCGACTAGTGTTCCGGGGTTCCCAGGTGGCAGCTTGGGACCGTGGAACAAGTTGGCTTGGGTTATGCTTATTTGTAGGCCTCTTAGGCCATATTTGCATCTTGTTGTACTAGACAACACTATTTCGCTTCCGCATGATGTACTGATGGATCCGTGATCCCTTTTGTGTGTAATTTGTATCTTTCTCATATATGAGTTGCTATATCTTTTGTGTCGTAGAGTCTGCAATGTGCCAGTTGTTCCACAAGTCTCGGTCTTTTTACTATACGTGATAGCGATGTCTGAGCTTATGGCATGATCGGGGTGTTGTGTGCCGATGATCCATTCCGAGCACACCTGCCAATGAGTTTTGGCCTAGGATTGGTAAACCCAGTAACCCTCCATTGTGTAGCATGACTGGTTGCACAACGCTTCACTGTATAGTTCTGCGGTCGGGGCGCTACAAAGCCAGCAAGGATTTCTCCTGACCCCCCCAACTAACAACCCCAAAGATCAGACGCCCAGAAGCCTCGTGAGGCCGCACCTGCAAGGACGGGGATTGACGCGTCAGTAACATGTCAGATGCATCGCAACCACACAATTCTCGAGCCCACACATGCTCCTAAAGCAACCGCCAACTCCGAGCTCGCCTGGCTCAGAGCTAGCCCGCAAGCTCTGATGTCTACACACGCTTCTATTCTTGTAGACAGTGTTGAGCCTCCAAGAGCAGAGGTTTGTAGAACAGCAGCAAGTTTCCCTTAAGTGAATCACCCAAGGTTTATCGAACTCAGGGAGGTAGAGGTCAAAGGTATCCCTCTCAAGCAACCCTGCAATCACAATACAAAAAGTCTCTTGTGTCCCCAACACACCCAATACACTTGTCAGATGTATAGGTGCACTAGTTCGGCAAAGAGATAGTGAAATAAAAGTAATATAGATGATTATAAGTAGTAATTGCAATCTGAAATAAAAATGGTAGCAAGCAAACATGTAGCAGAACTTGTTGTAAACGGTGTTTCAATGCTTAGAAACAAGGCCTAGGGATCATACTTTCACCAGTGGTCACTCTCAACAATGCAATCATAATTGAATATAAATATAAGCACTTCAATATACTACTCCAAAGTATTCTCCGGCTAGATAACGAACACTAATTCATTGTGTAGGAATGCAAAAGCACGCCTCAAACATATATTCCAAAGTACTAATGAATACCCCACACTAGACCATGAGCATTCATAGGAGGTACTAACACACCACAATTTCATAGAGACATCCAACTCAAATAATAAATCAGTGAACAAGTATCTTGTGAAATATAGCCTAAAGACCCACACGGTGCACACACTGTCACATTTACACACGTGGGACAAGGAGTCTCCGGAGATCACATAAATAAAGCCCACTTGAGTAACATAACAACATCTAGATTGCAAAGCTCATGATCACATATAGATCACATCATGGGAGAGAGAGATATAGACCACATGGCTACCGGTACGGCCCTCAGCCCCGAGGGAGAACTACTCCCTCCTCATCATGGGAGTCAGCAACGGCGATGAAGATGGTGGTGGAGTCGATGGAGATGGCTCCGGGGGCACTTCCCCGTCCCGGCAGGGTGCGGTAACAGAGACTTCTGTCCCCCAAAACTTGTCGGCGATGGCGGCGGCGCTGCAGATGTTTCTTTGGAATATGACGTGGTCCGTCTAGGTTTTATGCGTCGGGGGCAATATATAGGCGAAAGGGCGGCATCGGAGGGCTCCCGTGGGCCCCACACCACCTGGTGGCGCGGCAGGCATGGGTCCCGCGCCACCCTATGGTGTGGCCGGCCCACGGCCCTCCAGGTCCTCTCCTTCGGGCTCCGTGTAGTCCATTGAATTATAAGACTGCTGCTTTTTGTCCCGTCCAATTCCGAGAATATTTCCTTAAGTACTTTTCTGAAACGGGAAAACAGCAGAAAACAGGAACTGGCACTGTGGCATCTTGTTAACTAGAAATATTCCCCGCGCGTTGCAGCGGGGACCCTTCAAAAACAATATTACGTAAATAAAAGGCTATAAAAATAGTATGATATATATTAAATTGTCTAAAGGAATATGCTAATTCAATTTGTTATAGTCGACATACTAAATTTATTCGACATGAAATATATGTGCATTAAAAAATATTAACATGGACAAATAAATGATTAAAAATGTAAGATGATGTGGAGTTTGCATGTATATATTAATTAATATTAGTGGGGATGACATGGACAATTGATTGGCTAATGGCATGGATGATGTGGATAGCTTGCATGTTGAGATAGAAAAATCATAAATGAACTTAGTGGGGTTTTGCTTTATAAGAGGTATAGATAGGTTAGTTCCAGAAAATGCATAAAAATGATATAAGATGTAAACAAAACATGTAGCAAATGGTACGAAAACAAGCATGGATCATAAGAAATTATAGATACGTTGGACATATCAAGCTCACAGCGACCGTGGCCTCCACCTGACCGCCCGCCATCCAACCAATGCGCAGGGCCAGCAACACGGCCGACCCTGGCCGACCATTCGTCGGCACCTTACTACCACCATAACCGACACCGCGCGCATCACGGCCGAAGTCACCAGCGCCGCCTCACAGTGGCCCGCGACGCGACCGAGCTTCCATAGTGCGGTCGATGGTAGATCTGGGCCCGCCTGGCCTGGATCCGGCCTGCGGCGCACACTGCATCCCCTGCCGCCAGGCGTCCCCCATCGCCGGGCGCCGCGCAGACCGGCCACCTCTAGCACCTCCCCTCACTCCCGAGCACCGACGACAAGCAGGGAAGCCATCCACCAGCGTAGAATGTCACCACGGATCTCCGCTGCTCCACCTCAAAACCGCGACCCATAGCACCAAGGAATGGCGCCGCCGAGGTATCGTCGGCGGCACGGGCTTCACCCGGCGACATCCTCCGACGACGAGGAGGGGGAAGGGAAGAGGCGGCGCGAGCGGGCTAGGGTTTTGGTCGCGACTCGAGGGCTAGGGTTTTGGTCGCCACCCGAACCGCCCTCGCGAGAGCGACGTGGGGGAGGGGGTTGAGTTGGTCTGCTTGATCCAGTTCATAGGACTGAGCAGAGCCACCTCCCTCCCTCCGCGTCGGCGCCCGTGGTAGCCGGCCCGCGCCGTCTCCTCCTCCCTCTCCCCCCTCTCTCTCCCTCCCGCGTCCGCGCCGCCCTCGCGGCGGCCGGCGCGGCCCAGAGCCCTTCTCCCCGCGCCCCCCGTCTCACTTCTCCCCTCTCACCGCCGTCGATGGCGGATGTTCTCCACCCGCGCGCGCGGAGGAGGCTGCGCGGGGCGGCGGATCTCCGGCGGCGGTGCACCTAGGGTGATGGCGGTCCAGCGCGGGCTGGGAGGCTGCGGTGTGACGGTGCCGGCGTGGTTCTGCAGGGCAGGGCATCCACGGGCGGCGACGTACCGAAGGTGGCGCTGGCTGAGCCCTGCGGCCCAGATCTGGGCCCGTTGGGCTCCATCTGGGTCGGGGCGGGCCGGCCTTCCCTAACGTACGATCTACAGATGGCGGAGATGTTGAGGGTGCAGGTGGCAGCAGCGCCGGCGGCCGGCCTGTTGCAGCGTGGCGGCAGGCTTTACGGGCCCGACCCGGGCCCGGCTGGACCCAATTGGGACTGGTATGCCCTTGTGGGGGCTTTACGGGCCCGCTGGGCCCGGCCGGACCTAACGGGGACTAGTCTGCTCTGCCGCCACGTCCGGCCGATTACCGCCCTCGGCGGTGGAGGTAGTTCCCTCCCGCGCGGCCCCAGTCATGCTGACCCTGGTTCACGCCTCTCCTCGCTTCCATCGGGTAGACCTCGCGACAACAGCTTCGCTGAGACGACGATGGCTTCGGGTCCGTGGTGGCGCATGCTAGCGGGCGGCTAGTCTGGTGGTGTCGAGGTCACGTCCTCGCAGTGCTCCTACGCTGCGGATCGTCCGAGGGCTGAGGATAGGGTTTTTTCGGGAGAAATCCTTGTCGGCTTGGCCGACACCGACGCGGTGCTACCCTCGTCGGCTTCCCTGTGTGCCGGGGGAAACCCTAGGGCCAGTGTGCTGGTCCGGGCAGTAGCGAATGCTCTCTTTCTTCAAGGTGCTGCTTGGTACTCGACGGTTCGGCGCTAGGAGCGTGGTGGCACTTCTTCGGAGGGCGCAGCGGTCGCAGGCATCGTAGTTTAGTTGATCCGCCCATGTCTCCATTTTATTTCTTATTTTCTTTTCTTTGTATGTGTGTGTTGTTGCCCCAGTTTATGCGGTGTTGCGTTTGTATCCTGGTTGTATGGTGGTCGTTACTTTATTTATAAAACAGGACCCTATTTCATCAGAGAGCAACGTGGGGGCCGAAACTTTATCTCCCTTTAGCTAGCCTTGTCGCGCTCTCTCTGGTTCTACACTCAGTCTTGGGGTTGTCATCCTTGCAGGATTCCTTCTCACGGAGATCGACTCACAGGTTCTTGTCATGGAGCTCGTCTAGGGGTTTTCCATGCTTGTAGGATTCCCTAGATCCATTGTCCTGAATTGAATTTTTTATTCGCGTTCCAGCTTGAGCCATCTGAAGCATGCAGTTAAAACTAGCACTACAGTGTAATACAGTACTTCATAAGAAAGTACGTGCATGACATTTCTCAGTTCAGTTGTTCTGAAGAACTCCAGCGAGTTGAGCTCCGAGAGTCGTCAGCGTGACGGGCTTCTGTATCACGCCGTTCATCCCCGACCGCTGGCACAACTCACGGATGCTCACATCGTTGCCGCCGCTGGCCGTGAGCACGGCAACGACGAGCAGCCAGCAGCTGTTCCTCAGCTCCCTGATCCGGAGCGCCATCTCGAACACATCCTCTGCCGGCCCGTCGAGATCCAGAAGCACCATCTGGAAACAGGAGCCGGCGCTCTCCAGCAGGCTCAGGCAATGAGCCGCCGATGGCACCGGCATCACCTGGCAGCCCAGCTTCTCGAGCAGCATACGGGTCACCGCCCGGCTCACGCCGTCGCTGTCCGCGAGCAGGATCCTCAGGCCGTCGAAGCGAGGGACGGACGGTGTTGACGTTCGCCGGTGCACGCCCGGTTGTGGAAGATGGAACTGTAGGACGGCGGTGATGCGTCCTCCGTCTGATCCCGACGAACGCATGCTGCCGTTCATCATCTGAAGGAGAAAGAAATGAGCAAACGATCATCGAACCATTCGCTGATAGCTAGGAATTTTCTTTCTTTTGATCAATTTTGGTGAATTTTACCTGCACGATCTTGTTGCACATGCCGAAGCTAATCCCCACCCCAGAGCTTGCCGGTCTAGCCGTTGGTGTTTCCATCCCAACCTGAAACTTGACACGTATGCTGCTGCAACCTGCAGATGGTCGCATCGGAATCCAGTCTCGACCGTACCTCTCTTCTTCGCCCGCACTGCCACTGCAACGCTTGACTGAGAACGACAGGCAGCCTGGCGCGGCGCCATCCCACGGCCGGCGGCTCAGCACGGTGCCCACCATGTGCAGAAGGAGGTGGAACACCCTCGTCTCGTCGCCGACGACCCACTCGGGCAGGGAACTCTCCGACTGGTGCGAGAACACGACGCTGCGGCACCCGGACAGGCATCGCGCGACGGCCATCGCCTCCCTGACCAGCGCGTGGAGGCTGAACGGCGCGCGGCTCATCGTCAGCGTCTCCGCGTCGGCGTCGTTCGCCAGCACCAGTAACAGCGCGCTCGTCCGGGCGATGGCATCGACGAGGAGCCTCTGCCCGGGGCGCATGCCGTGATCGGCCTCGGCGGCGGCGTGCCGCAGCATGGAGAGCAGCCCGGCGACGGAGTGCATCTGCCTCTGCATGGCGCCGCACATGGTGCTCTGGACGGAGTTGATGGCATCCGACGCCGTCTTCGCCTCGTGCTTCGCGTGCAGAAGGGCCCTGTGCTGCTCGCCAAGCATGTCGCGGGTCGACTGCCACTCCTCGAGCACCGCCGCGTGCGAGAGCGCCACGGCGACCTGGTCGGCGACGACCTCCACGATCTCGAGGTCTTGGCTGCTCCACCCTCCCGTGTTGGGCAGAACCAAAACCAAGATGGCGAATGTTCTCGCCTCCGGCGTCCTTCCCCCGTCGAAATTGGAGACCTTGAGCATGGGCATCCGTATGGCGGCCACGGCTCCCGGTGGCCACAGTTCGCCGCCGCTCGCCGATGCAAGCGCCGAGTCAGGCCGGAGCACCTTGGCTCTCTCGCTGGATTTTACGTCGAGCACGTCAGGGTCGTCGGCGGGGATAGGGGCCAGCGAGCCTTTATCTCTCACGCCCAGCCGGTGCACCAGCCGGAGGACGTCGTCATCGTTTGCGTCGTCGCGCCCGGGGGGCACCCAGACGGCGCAACTGTAGAGGCCGAGCGCGTCGGCTAGGTGGAGCAAGGTGGTGCGGAGGATGGCGTGCGGGTCGAGCGGGGATGCGCGGATGTTGTGCGTGAGCATGCGGACGACGCGGGAGGTGGCCTCGACGCGGCGGCGGATGAGCCCGAGCTCGCGGTCGAGCTGGCGCGCCTTGGCGCGGAGGAGGCCCTCGCGCAGCTTGGCGCGGATGAGGCGCGGGATGAAGGTGAGGAGGGAGAGCGCGGTGGCGGAGGAGACGAGCGCGGCGAGGAGCTTGGCGGCGGTGGAGGCGAGGAGGAGGCCCGAGGAGTGCGGGTGGTGGTGGGCGAGGACGGCGAGCAGGTGGATGGAGCCGCCGAGCACGGCGAAGGCGGCCAGCTGGAGCAGCAGCCACTTGAGTGGGGCCAGGTCGGCGCAGGAGGCGAAGTAGAGCAGCTCGAGCGGGATGGAGAGGTAGGACGCCGCGATGAGGAAGTCGCTCACCTTCTGGCACTGCAGCATCGCGTCCACCGCGCCGTCGCACCCGTCGCCGCACCGCCGCATCGGCATGATCTCCGACCTCGATCGATCGAGCGATGATCTAGCGGAGCTTTGAGTTGAAGAAGCGAAAGGGGACCGATCCCGGCACTCCGGCGTGGTGGCGGTGGAGTGGAGGAGATGAGAGCGTCCATCCGTGCTCCTGGGAAGGCGTGCATGCTGCGCTCGCGCTTGACAAGTGTTGCGGCCGGGAGGCCTGCATGCTTAGCTGCGCTTGACAAGTGTAGCTAACGATGACATGCACCGCCACCCGTCGTGACATGTGGACGGGATCTTTTCCAGACTGATTACTAGCCTGATTTTTTTCAAGCACATCTCGACAAGCTAACAGCCCATTGCAGGTCCAGCACACCTGTTCCGGCCTTTGTATGAATTGTGGGCCTTTTTATCTTATCTCTATAGGAGTAAGTATATATTTCACCCTCAAATCTCTCGAATTGTAGCAATTGCACCCCAAACTCAAATTTGGTATGATTTGAACCCTCAAATCCTCAATACCATATAAATCACCCCCTGACACCGGTTTTTGCTCAATTTAGGTGGTTTTGGACCAATTTGAGTGGTATTGGGCAAATCTGGCCTGTTTTGCACGATGACGTGGCTGGATGATGTGGCACTGGTTGACCAATCAATTGTTTTGCAAAAAGGCCCTTATAAATTATAAAACGGCAGCAGCCCACCCAGTAAAAATGTCAATTAGAAATTATATCCCCTTAGGATTGTTTTCCATCCCCAACCTCAAGCTCCTTACGTGCACGCAAGGGAGGCATGGTAAAAAGACAACTCCCAGGAACGGAGCACGCCGCCACGCTAGTCGCCGTCGTCAGGCCGGCGCCGCGCTCGTCCCAGCCCAGCTCATGACCAGCTGCACCTCCATCGTCGTCCTGCATCTTCCCCCCTACGCCTGTGCTACCGCGACTCCATTGAGTCACTGCCTGCGGGCACGAGGTGCACCAGGTCGCCGCCGGAGTTGTCCCCGACCAGGACTACCTGGGACTCGCACTTTCCTGGAGTCGCGGGCGAGCTCCAGAAACCAGCGGGGAAGGCCTATGCGACGTCCTTGAGGAGATCGACGTGACGGCGGCCGGAGTCGGAGTTGGGGAAGACGACCTCAACGCCGGCGATTGGATGAAAACTGGCTCGATTACTTCGCGGGGTAGTATCAGAACGACGAGGCGGGTCTAATAGACATGAAGTCGGAGCTCGGAGAGGCCCACGCCGACAAGGAGGAGCACAATGCCGATGGGGACGTGCTCTGGAATGCCGGTCGCGTTCCCCGTCGATGTTCAGGCGTTCGACACCGATGCTTTACATCTTTGCACTGAGCTGCCAAGGCCGCTTCGGCCGCGTCGATCTCCAAGTATAAGGAGCTTTCCTTTCCACCACGATGGTGGAGGAGCACACTTTAGTCTGAGGTCCTCAGCGCGCCGCCGAGCCGCGTCAGCTGCGCCGCCACCACGCCCAACCCCATCATGCCGCCGACTCGAATTTGACAAAATCGCTCTGGCGAGCAGGCGGGCAGGTTCCGCCGGAAGGACCTAGCTTTACAACCGACCCGCACCGGAGGGCCCTTGGGGGGAATGGCTCGTGGAACCCATCGTCATCGTCGCGTCGTCCCCCGTGCAGGAGCTCCCCGATTGTTTCGCCAGTTTCGGCCCGACGGACGCCGACCTGAGTTCGCAGCGGACATGGAGGCCCTCCTCGGGCAAGGCCTGGACGACAACACGAGCTGGGGGATTCGTTCTACATGGAGGCCCTAGGGCTCATATCGCCGGCGGGAGACGGGGGCCGAGTAAAGGTGGAGGCTGACGGCGGCGCGCTGCCGTCGATCTGACCAGGAGGTGAAGCTGGAATTTAACCGCAACCCGCCAACATTGGTGTATGATGACAACTTCGAATACAAGATGTCGTCGGCGAGCAACGGCGCCGACGCTGTTGACGATACCCAGTTCTTGAAGAGGAGCCTGGATCTTAGGCTGAACTACGAGGCGGTCATCGAGAGCTGGGGAAAGAAGAGAGCAGAGAAGAGAGAGTCGCGCCTTAAGACAATGGGTGGGACCCACGATCAAAACGGAGTCGTTAAGGACATAACGGCCTGCAGACTCCACGTCATCGCCACATCACTACCACGTCATCAAGTAAAACCACCAAAACTATTCAAAACCACTGTAGGGGGTGATTTAGACGGTATTGTGGATTTGAGGGTTTAAATCGTACCAAAATTGAGTTTGGGGAGAAATTGCTCCATTGAGAAGGATTTGGGGGTGAAAAATATACTTAATCCTATCTCTATATGGACAGCACTAGTACCGGTGGTCTATGGCCCGACAGTCCACAGCCCACGGTTGGGAGTGACGCCTCATGTCTCTGTAACGCCTTGTTTATTTGAGCTGCGACTGTGGCTGAAGCGGCTGTGGGCTGGCTGCGGTGGCAAAGTTGCTGTGGGCAAATGCTATTTGCCGCCTTTTGCAGCGCGGGAGGCTCGCACCGCGCACCCCGCGCCGCACTGGGCCGCCCATTTCGCTTTTTTTGTCTTTTCTTTTTCTGTTTTTTCCTTTTTTCTTTTTCTGTTTCTTTTTAAACTGTGTTTTCTTTCCTTTTTCCTTTTTTATTTTTTATTTTACTTTATGATTTTTTCATTTTTATTTCTGTTTCTTTTTCTTTCTTTTCTTTCTGTTTTGTTTTCGTTATTTTTTTTTTGTTTCTTTCATTTCTTTCATTTTTTTTCTTTTTTTATTTTCATTTTTTGTCTCTTGTATATAATTTTGAAATATTCATTTTTTTAGTATATGTTTAAAATTTGTAAATATTAAATTTTGAAAGTTGTTCATGTGAAAAATGTCCAAATTTGAAAATTGATTATTTTCTACAAAAAAATTAAATTTGAAAAATGTTCATTTTTTGAAAATGTTCTTATTTTAAATTGTTCTTTTTTGTTTTATTTACTTTTACTTTTTTGTTCTTTTATTTTTTCATGTTATATTTTTTGTCATTTGTATATGATCTTGAATAATTTTCATTTCTAATAAGTGTTTAGATTTTAAAAATGTTGAAATTCGAAAGTTGTTCATATTAAAAAAAATTCAAATTGAATTTTTTTGAATTTCAAACATTTAGATTTTTGTAAATGTTTGAAGTTAAATTGTTCAAATTGAAATTTTCAAAATAAAAAATGTTCAGATTTTGAAAATGTTCAAAACTAAAAAATGTTCAGATTTTGAAAATGTTCAAAACTAAAAAATGTTCAGATTTTGAAAATGTTCAGATTTTAAAAAGTTCACGTTAAAAGGATTTATTTTCAAAATATTCAGATAAAAATGTTTAAATTTAAAAAATATTAAATTGTATATGAATTTAAAATTATTCATTTTTTACAAAAGTTCAATTTTTATAAAATTTCAAATTCGAAAACTGTTTTAATTTTGAAAATGTTTTAAATTCAAAAACAGTTCAAATTAAAAAATGTTCATATCTGAAAATTATATAAATTAAAAAAGTTTAGATTTTGAAAATATTTAAATCCTAAATGTGTTTATTTTTAAAAAACTTGTTCAAAATAAAAAAATGGTCAGATTTTGAAAATGTTCAAAACTAAAAAATGTTCAGATTTTTAAAATGTTCACGTTTAAATAATAATTAGATTTGATGTTTATTTTGATTTTGAAAATGTTCGGATTTGAAAATATTAAGTTTTTAAAAAATGTTCTAATTTAAGATAGAAAAGAGAAAAGGAAAAAGTAGAAAAAGAAACAAGGAAATACCTCATGGGCCACGGCCCAACTGACTGCCACGCGAAGAGGAAGTGCGCAGCGCGGCGCGTTGCTGCCGCTAAACGCGGCGTATAGGAGGACCCGCTGCTGTGCCGCGGAAGCTACTATGATGAAAGCTGGTCGTTTGGCAAAATAGCTGTGGACTGGCTGTGAGCTGAGAAAATATTTGAAATACCCCTGAGATATCAGACCACTCGTGTTTGCTATTTCTATGTTAACGTCTATTATAATGCAGAAGACCACATTGCTGGCACTCCTAGTGGCTACAGGTTAATCTTATTTATCATCGGCAAGAGATCTATTTGGCTAGATTTTCCTAGACTTCACTGCCAAGTTGCGAATCAATCAGGTGAACATTAATCAATCAATCGTACAATATAGTACAGCGTGAATAGACATCGATTGTACAATCACGTACAGCATGAACACACATAAATATTACGGTCGCGTACATGAACACACAATCATGCCGATTCTCTCGTTCGTAGATGCGGCCTAGGAGTTGGAGGACGGAGAGGATAGGCTTCGACCACAGGACGGGGATGCCGGCGACGAATACAGAAGGCAACAGCCGGAGTCATTGACTAGAGGCGACAGGCTCTGGGATGCGGGGAGGGCTACTGGAGGCGGCGACTGCACGTTGCCACGCCTAAGACGGGAGGCAGCGGTGGAGTCTGGGGAGCGGCACGACGACGGCGTCTCAGCGGCGGCGACGAACCCTATCGAGGGTATGGCTCTGTTTCGCACTTTCGCTCGCGGCCGTGGTGTATATTTGGGGTCTCGTTTTATTAGGAAGATAACGACTGGTTCGGCCTAAGGGCTTTGGTGGGTAATTTCGGATGAATCTTTGCAGCGTGTTTGGTTCGTGGGAATTAGTCTGAGGGAATGAGAGTTTAGGCTATAAAGTGTTTTATTCCATTGATTGGTTGGAGGGAATGGGAATTAAGAAGGGAAGAGACAAGGTAATTCACACGTTAAACTTTCACTAATTTCTTACCTGGGACCCTGGTAATTCAGGCAGGGATGGGGAAGAGGCGTTGAAATCCCATTCCCCTTCCCTGGAGTAACCAAACAAGCTGTTGGGGTATTTCCGTCCAAAGCATACGTGCTCGTGTTGATTCGGCCCATTTTACACTAAAAGCCGCTTCGGGCTGCGGATCCACAGTGGGTCAAAGCTAGGTGTTTGTTCCAGCTTCCACTTCTAGCTGTGAAAAGCATGCCTAAAAGCCCAAACAAACAAGGTCTAAGTGACTCGGTGTCGTATTTGGGATGTTTTTTGCATGGTAATACTTGTCTCATTTATAAATAAAAATCAAGTTAGAAGGCACGTACAAACCGACCTTAGAGAACTAAAACGATAGGATAAACCTATTGACAAACCAACGCATATCTCTGTCCTTCGGCACCACCGTAGCAGCCACCAAAGAGAAGCGAGACAGATCACCTCTTCATCCGAGCTCGACGCGGCTACATCGCTGATCGACAGCTTTTCGGACCTCCAAAGTAGTTTGTCATGGGACAAACCATTGTCGTTGAAAGAATAAGATCGGGGCAGCACGACCCCGGACACGCCATCGAACTTCAGAACTGGCACCTCTGCACGACTACAACGTCGAAAGAGGAAATTAGAACTGTCAGCCTCCAACCATAGACCCAACATATGATACACCATCTTACAGCTATCACCTGTGCAGACAACCGTCTGCGCGTACTCCTGGACGACCCAACCTCCGTGCTCCACCACGAGACAACGCCATAGCAACGGGGACAGAGCGGAAGGAGAGACACACCTGATGGGGTCGTCGCCGCCGCCTCGCCGACACCATCCATGAACACTAACGCCGCCGATCTGAAAGATCGGCAAACACACGATGCCATCAACTCCGAGACGCCGCCATGAAGGACACCGCCAGTGTGGGAGTGGAGCTGAAGCAGATTTATTCGCCCGGGCGCTGCTCCCACCACCCTAACGGTGCATCACGACCTGCATAATTAAACCCTAACTACAGAGCGGAGGAACGTGGTCCCCCTCTCTCCTACCGCCGGAGCAACAGGCGGAGGGAGAGGGGACCAGCGCCCTGGCCGGTGGAGATCGGAGGTAGAAGATCGCTTCCCTAGTCGCGTGGCTCGTGGCGGCGGCTAGGGTAGGGAAAATCGGATCTGTGATCGCTGGATGACAACCTCGTATTTGGGATTTGAAAACGGAAAAAGTCGAGAATGCAGCGTGTGGAAAAAACGATGGTATATGCGACAACAAAAGTGCGAGAGAATGGTGCGCTCCATGATTGGGATGGGATGCCGAGAAATTAACTGAATCTGTACATAACAAATGGTGCACTAGATTCCCATTCAAAAAACAAGAGTCCAACAAGCACGGCGAGTTTTTTTTTCTCGATAAGGACAAAGCACAGAGAGTATGTATACACGTCTAGGCAAATACAACACTGGAAAACATCCCACACGGCGCCGTTGATTTGATCTTACCGGGAAACTCGTCGATGATGCAAATCATTTGACCTCTGGCTATTTCGTCAGGCCATGTCAAAAAAAAAAAAAAAAATAGCGGAGGACTCATCAGGGCAAGAGTACTCAGAATTTAATTTGGAATTTGCAGTATCATCGATCTGTCCAGAGAGAATACAACCAGCACATGTCACATCGATCATTTGACCTTTAGTAATTATATTTTAGAAAAAATATCATTAAATATATTTCCTTCTTCAAGAGCACCGTACCCATATTATACGGAGTATATATCTTTCCAGCATCTGCTCCGTATCAAGGCTTTGCTCAGGTTTTCATATAAAAGAAATCGATGAGCTCGATCGGCACGTACAGGTAGGCGAGTGACAGCCTATGTACACAGCGTGCGGCGCGCGGCAACCACTGTCCGAAACCTATAATAACTACCACTACCAGCCCAACCACAAACTAGAGTCGGTAGCATTGGATCCCCGAGCTGCTGCTGCAACTACCATTTTGTTTTGCGTTGGCGAACGGCGCTTGCTATAGCAGGCTGGACGCTCTATGGTCTGTAGGAAAATGATTATGTCCGGTACTCCGGTCTGAAGGACGGCTGCGTACGTCTGGACCAAAAGGGATCGATCGTGATCGGGATCGGGGCCTCGTGCTTTCATGGCGTTGTTGGCAGTGGTTGGTTGCCACTAGGACTGACTGACATCGTGTCAGTGATTGGTGTATCTTGCTCATATTTGATTCAGTGGGTGAGACTGGATTTCATAGTGTTTGCTCTCCTTTGTTAAGAAACTAACAAGTCATACAAACATGATATATGGGCATAGATACATTCTCTAACGGGGGTGGTGTTTTGGCACCCGGGAGCACATGCTTCCAGTTTCTTAAATTCGGTTTGAACGTATTTTGAAATGTGACAAAAATCTGAAAAAATTCTGCGTGTACGTGTCGACATTCTATGTGCTCACAAAATCGTTTCACGAAAAAATTAACATTTTTATGTCGTGTGCAAAAAAAAATTTGGTGCTAACAAAGCCATTTCGCGAGACATTTTTAGTGCTTTCTACAAATGCCATAAAAAAAACTTGTTTCAAAAACAAATGCCATAAAAAATATCGGTTTTCCAGGAAACTTCATGTGCGCATATAAAAAATAGAGACGTGCGCACCAAGTTTTATTCGGAAATTTTTACCATTTCAAAATATTTTTTGATGGCAGGAGCATATATGGCTAGAAAAACATCTTGAAAATAGAATTCTATAAAATCTAACAATACAAGCAAAGCTAGGAGTTGTTAGTATCGCGACACCAAGCAAAGCTGAGGGGCAACAAGAAAACGTGTGGTTAACCTTTAATATTTAGGCTATACACAATTAAGGATAGTTGCAAGCATATTTACATAGTAGAGTACAATGGCCCGCTTTGTCCATAGATAAGCTCCGTCCCTACCCCTTCGGCAGACGAATGTTTGGGTTGGGGTGAGTCGGTGACTAATCTTCTTTAATTGGGATAAGATGGTAGGATAAAAGTAGATTGTGAAAAATAAACTTGAACAATTACGGGAACTAATTTGTGGTTGGATGATAATTACGAGGTGGTTTTGAATCTTGGACGTAGAAATCAAACTCTAAATTCTACCCCTTGTATTTCACAAAAGCGGATTATTGTTCTAGTGGGAGGCGGTGTCCTCGTTGATAATGAGTAGCTAGACTCGAACGACGACTTTGTTAATCTTGAAGTTTTGTGACCAGTACATGCTTGCGTTAGTTGTGTATATGTGTGTGCATATACGATTAGACTCAGTGTTTGGAAAAAAACATAGCAGAAGG
>QRDG01000350.1:457425-600010 GCA_012064385.1 Puccinellia tenuiflora
TTATAGTAGCACAATATTATTTTCACGACAATTACTCCCTTCGTATCAAAATATAAGATGTTTTAATCATTTCTTTTTTCCATCCATATGTAGACATATTTTAATATAAGATTCATTTGAACCTTGCAATAAAACATATCTACATACGGATGGAAAGAGAAATGTTAAAACATCTTATATTTTGATACGGAGTGAGTATATCCGACCGGAGGTAACACATTTAAAAAATTAAAATAAAAGAAAAACATGTACTAGAAATGAACACTCTTCCTCGCTCCAGGCACCTCACTTCTCATCACACGAAAAGCTGAGAGGGCAGAGCCAAACCCAAACCCCAGCTCTCCATGGCATCTCCTCTTCCCCTCCCCCCTCCCCCTCCCCCAGTCCCCCTCCCCACCCACGGCCAGGTCGCAATCCCTAGCTCCTCGCCGAGGTGAGCCTCCCAGCGGCCGATTCGGTCCCGCTCTATCCTCCCTTCTCGCCGACCAGGCCACTAGGAGGAACTCAAGAGTAAGCTGTAAGGCCCTATCTCCTCTGTCTGCTTATCAGTTCTAGTTAGGGTTTCGTTCTTCGGCCGGATCGATGACCAAAATTGTTTATTTTAGTAGATCTATCATCTGTGCTTCTGGTCATGCAGTTCTTGTTAGGTCGATCTCCACGTTGTGACCCAACGGTCACACGAACCTAGGTCAAACGCGCCCTGATCGGGGGCGCCCAACCTCCTCATGGTTGGTGGGCCCCTATCGCCAGCACATATAAAGAGGTGGGGGGGCCGGACGCACATGGTACGAGGTTCACCGTGCACCGCAGCCCCCCACCGATACACCCAATCCGATCTAGGGTTGCGCTAGGCCGACGGGAAGCTCTCCACCGCCGCCATCTCACTCACCCACGCATCACCACCTCACCGCACTCACCACCACCACCATGGCCTCAGGCTCGAGCTCGACACCACTCCCTGGAGAAGGTAGACACGCCGACCTCTCTCTCCCTCTCTCGGTTTCTCTCTCTCTCTCTCTCTCTCTCTCTCTCGGTTTTTATGCAGTAGAAGGGTAGAACCCTAGTGTTGCTCACCGTGATGGATCTAGGCTAGCATTGTTGTTTATAACATTGGTATCAGAGCTTGGTCTAGCAACTAGATCCGTTCGGTAAAGGAAAAGATCAAACAAAGAAACCCCTCCCACAGAAACCCTAACCCCAAAATCGAAAGAGAAGGGGCAGAGATCTCACCGGAGTGCCCTCGGGTTCGTCGGCAAAGGGGGCCTGCCGCATGGCCGCCCCATTCCCTCTCGATCCGACGCGCATCGGCAAGCCGAGGCGTCGGAAGAAGGACTACCTCCCTCGGGGGCAAAGAATAGGGGCTCGACGGCCTCTCCGCTCGACGGCGGCGCGCCCTCCGAAATGGGACGCGCGACCGGCGAGAGCGGAGACCATCGGGCCACTCCCTCGCTTGGATCTGCGCCGGCGGAGGGAAGAGAACAGAAAGGGGGAGGGGAAGAGATGCTAGTGCGGCGCGCTACGATGGTGGTCGTCGTCTCCAGCCCGCCGTCGGTCGGCAGCGACCGCTGGACGGCCGGGACCCTCACCCTAGATCGCAAGATCGGGGGAGGAGGGAAGAGAGCGGCTCGGCCGGGGGGAAATGAACTAGGGTTTGACCCCCCTCCCCCCCCCCCCCCCCCCCCCGTGACCGGCCCGGGTTTTGTTCCGGCGAAACCTGCGGTGAGCCGTCCGATCAGGATGGACGGTCCAGATCGATGACCTAGATGCGGACGGGCCAAGTGGGCCGAAAGGAAGGTGGCCGTGGGCCGCCGGGCGTGCCTGCGTGCCGCACGCGGGCGTCGCGGATGTTAATGGGCCATGGGCCGAAAGTAACTAAAGCTGTGGTATGGGCCACGTTTTTTACAGCAGAGTTTTACTCTGTTTTATTTTTCCAGAAGCTTTTTGTAGTTTTGGTCTATTTTTTTCAGTGTTGGATTAGGCAGCGCCTAGGCGACGCTTTAGCTCGCTTAGGCACTAGGCGATGGGCAAACGCCTCGCCTAGGGCATAAGCGGTACTCTAGGCAGTGCAACCAATAAATTTTGTTCTCCACCAAGAAATCATGCCATATTGCCTTGAAGAACCAGATGGGCCATAATCCAATGCCAGTTGTTGGTAGCATACTCATTTTATATGGCCTAAATTACCGTGTATAGATAACCCAAATGAACACCTGATGGTGTAAATATATGTCCGCCTAGGCTGCGCCTAGTGCGCTTAATCATCGCCTAGGCGCTAGGCGAATGCCAATCGCCTCGCCTACGCCTAGCGCTTTTTCCAACCTTGATTTTTTTAGGCTTTTTGAGTCTAGTTTTTGCTATACAAAATTATCCAACGAAATTTTTGTTTAGCAAAAATAAAAGTAACAGAATTGCTTCTGAAAAAGAATAAAAGTCAATAGATTTTTGTTAATTGTTTCCGCTGCAAATTAAAGTGATATGCTCTTTTAGAAAATTCAAAGTTAATAGAGTTAATACTGTTAATAGAAAAGAGCATATTAAAGAGATAGTCATAATTGTGTTATTTTTATAACCAACGTTATTAATAGCATAATTATGATTTATTATAGTGAAATGCATTTATTTCTAATTCTGCCCAACGGTGATTTAGTTTAAATTGCATAACTTTTGCATGTCATATTTTGACCAACGTTGATTTATTTCATGCAAATGTTGAAATTTGTTGAGAGTTCTCACCTCATTGTGATTGTTTTAGGAGGGTACCACCTGATGAGTTGCCTAAAGGATGTTCCCCTCCTTCGAGGTGACAACTACTCCGAGTGGAGGAAAAAGGTGGATTTGGCACTTGCATGTGCAGAGGTGGACTGGGTGGTGGATACTCCACCACCAGTCATGCCAAAAGAGCCTGAAAGAGAGGCAAAAGACACTGACGATGACTGGGAAAAGAAGAAAAGGGACTATGGTCCATTGGAGTTGGCTTATTCCATAAATAAGCAAAAGTGGAATGCAACCAACAAGAAGAGCTTAGCCTTCTTAAAGAATACAATTGAGAACGCCATTGCGGGCTCAATTGCAGAGTGTGCCACTGTCGGGGAGTTCTTCGACAAAGTAAAGAGCCAGTTTACTGGTTCTTCAAAGATCTATGGCACCCAGTTGCTCAAGCAACTGGTAACAGAAAAGTACACAGGAGGAGGGCATGGCATTAGAGAGCACATCCTCAGGTTGTGCAACATGGCTGCCAAGCTCAAGGCCATTGATCCTGATCTTGAGATCAAGTCTGTTCTCCTCATCCACATAGTCATGGCATCATTGCCAAAAGAGTTTGAGAACTTTGTTGTAAACTACAACATGTCCCCTGACAAGTGGGACATGGAAAAGACCATTGCTATGTGTGTCCAAGAGGAGGACAGGCTAAAAGAAGCATGTGGTGGATCCATCAACTACGTGAAGGATAATAAGAAGAGGAACTTTGGTAACACTGGTTCCCCTTCAAAGCCACATGGCAAAGGCCCCATTCAGAGTCAGCAAAGGTCCTTCCCAGTGGACAAAGACACATGCCTCCACTGCAAGAAGACTGGGCACTACAAGAAGGATTGCCCTGCTTTCCTAAAGTCCATAATGGCAAAGAATGGTAAAAATATAGTTTCCTTCGTTAATGAATCCCTGTATACACAGTTTTCGAAATCTACTTGGTGGATTGACTCAGGTGCAACTGTTCATGTTGCAAATTCTTTACAGGGGTTCCATTCGACGCGGATTATGCAAATAAACGAAGGATGCATTGAAGTCGCAAATGGAGTGCAAGCAGATGTTGAAGCTGTTGGCGATGTCTCCTTGGAGTTGGCTGATGGCTTCGCTATTTTGCTTAGAGATGTCTTATTTGTTCCTTCTTTGCAAAGAAATTTAATAAGTGTGTCACGTTTGGACAAAGAACAGTATGAGTGTTATTTTGGACATGGCAAGTGTGCCATTTGGTGTAATAATATTCGTGTGGGGGTTGCATCCCTCCACAATGAGCTTTATTTATTATCCTTGCATGAAAAGATTTTTATTCTGTGAATAAAGTGAATGAAATTATTTCTGCGTCGAATAAAGAACAAAAGAAAAGAAAGAGAACTCAAGACTCGTCGAGATTATGGCACTGTCGTTTGGGCCACATTTCGAGGGGGAGAATAGAAAGACTCGTTAAAAATGATATTCTTCCGCCGTTAGAGTTCTCAGATATAGAACAATGCATCGATTGCATAAAAGGAAAATTTGTAAAACAAATTAAAAAGGGTGCAACTCGAAGCACAACGACACTAGAAATAATCCACACTGATATTTGTGGACCTTTTTCGGTGGAAAGTGTGGATGGTTATGATTCGTTCATAACATTCACAGATGATTACTCCCGATATGGATATATTTATCCAATCAAAGAAAAGTCTGAAGCTTTGGATAAATTTAAAATATTCAAAGCTGAAGTTGAAAATCAACACGATAAAAGAATAAAGATAGTAAGATCCGACCGTGGGGGGGAGTACTATGGTCGGCACACTCCATATGGTCAAGTCCCTGGACCTTTTGCGAGGTTTTTGCAGGAAACAGGAATAGTCGCTCAGTATACAATGCCGGGCGATCCTCAGCAAAATGGAGTAGCTGAAAGGCGCAACCGTACTCTTATGGATATGGTGCGCAGTATGATGAGCTACTCCACACTGCCATTGGGTTTATGGATGGAGGCACTTAAAACTGCCGTTCATATTCTCAACAGAGTGCCAAGTAAGTCGGTGCCCAAAACACCGTACGAACTGTGGACAGGAAGGGTACCTTCTCTTCAACACCTTAGGGTGTGGGGGTGCCCAGCTGAGGCAAAATTGTTTAATCCAAACATTGCAAAGTTAGACCCCAAAACAGTCAGTTGCCACTTCATTGGCTATCCCGAAAAGTCAAAAGGTTTTCGTTTCTACTGCTCAGACAGATACACAAAGTTTGTAGAAACAAGACATGCAGTCTTTTTAGAAGACGAACTGATGAGGGGGAGCATGGTAGCCCGAAAAATTGATCTTGAGGAGAAGAGGGTGCATCCACCTAATCTGATCATTCAGGAGCCATTTTTCTCGCTACCTGTTGTGCCTACACCAACAGTCCCTGCGATTGTGGTGGAAGCACCTGTTGTAACTCCACACGTGACAACTATGGGTGAAGTTTCGGAACCTGTCCTTCAGGAGCCGACTGAGCCCGTTGTTGAGCATGAAAGGGAGCTGCAGCAGCCAACATAGAGAATGAAAACCTTGGAAGGTTTAAGAGAATTAAAAGCCAGCTATCTCTAGTGATTATGTATATAATACAGAGATAGGTCATATGGAAGGTGATCCCACCTCATATGAAGAAGCCATGAGAAGTCCTCATTCATCGAAATGGCTTGAAGCTATGGAAGATGAGATGAGGTCGATGAGTTCCAATGATGTTTGGGACTTAGAAAAGATTCCTAAAGGAGCCAAAACAGTAGGCTGCAAATGGGTCTACAAAACAAAGTATGACTCTAATGGGAATGTAGAAAAGTATAAAGCGCGTCTTGTGGCAAAAGGTTTTACACAAAGAGAAGGAATAGATTATAATGAGACATTTTCTCCAGTCTCATGTAAGGATTCCTTCAGAATCATAATGGCACTAGTTGCACATTTTGATTTAGAACTACATTAGATGGATGTAAAGACGGCATTTCTAAACGGAGATTTAGAAGAAATTATTTATATGAAACAACCCAAGGGTTTTATCATGCAGGGGGAGGAAGATATGGGATGCCGTCTAAAGAAATCCATTTATGGATTAAAGCAAGCCTCTAGACAGTGGTATCTGAAATTTAATGAGACTATTAAAAGGTTTGGATTTAAAGAAAATGTTGAGGACAACTGCGTTTATGCAAAGTTTAAAAGTGGGAAATATATTTTCCTAATCCTATATGTGGATATCCTGCTTGCGAGCAGTGATGTTAGTCTACTAATAGAGACGAAAAAGTTCTTGTCCTCAAACTTTGATATGAAAGACCTTGGTGAAGCATCATATGTTTTGGGCATAGAAATTCACCGAGATAGAAAAAATGGAGTGTTAGGACTCTCGCAAAAGGCATATTTAGAAAAGGTTCTAAAGAAATATAATATGCATGCGAGTAATGCCACACCTGCTCCTATAGTCAAGGGCGACAGTTTTGGGAAATTTCAATGTCCCAAAAATCAATATGAGATCGATCAAATGAAGTCAGTACCATATGCTTCGGCTGTTGGAAGCTTACAGTATGCACAAGTGTGCACTCGCCCTGACTTAGCTTTTGTTACCCGGGGTACTGGGTAGATATCAATCAAATCCAGGCTTAGAGCACTGGAAGATGGCAAAGAAAGCTTTGCGTTATGCGCAAGGCACAAAGGACCTCATGCTAACATACAAAAGATCTGATTCCCTAGAGATAAGAGGGTACTCAGACGCAGATTTTGCGGGGGATAAAGATGATAGAAAATCCACGTCTGGATATGTATTCACCCTTGCAGGGGGAGATATCTCATGGAGAAGCTCCAAACAGTCGATTGTTGCATCATCAACGATGTATGCAGAATTTATAGCATGTTATGAGGCCACGGGGCAGGCGATATGGTTAAAGAATTTATACCCGATTTGAAGGTGGTGGATTGTATTCACAAACCACTAAAGATGTACTGTGACAACCAACCCGCAGTATTTTATGCTCACAACAACAAGTCGAGTAATGCTACAAAGCCAATAGAAATAAAGTATTATGTTGTGAAGGATAAAATCCAGGATCACACTATAAGTCTCGAGCATATAAAGACAAAGGATATGCTTGCGGATCCGCTAACGAAAGGCTTACCTCCCAATGTGTTCAAGGAACACTTAGCCGGCATGGGTTTAAGGTAGAGCCTATGATCCTGGATCATAAGAGGCCCAAAAGTAAAAGTTTTGTTTCAAAACAGAGAGGTACATTGTGCCTGTCTGATTCTATCGGCAATTGAGCTGAGATGATGAAACATGCTCTATGTATTGATTTGTGATGAAATGAGTAAAGTAAAAGAAAAAGCAAAGGTGAGATCTAGGGGGAGAATGTTAGGTCGATCTCCACGTTGTGACCCAACGGTCACACGAACCTAGGTCAAACGCGCCCTGATCGGGGGCGCCCAACCTCCTCATGGTTGGTGGGCCCCTGTCGCCAGCGCATATAAAGAGGTGGGGGGGGGGGGGGGGGCGGACGCACAGGGTACGAGGTTCACCGTGCACCGCAGCCCCCCACCGATACACCCAATCCGATCTAGGGTTGCGCTAGGCCGACGGGAAGCTCTCCACCGCCGCCATCTCACTCACCCACGCATCACCACCTCACCGCACTCACCACCACCACCATGGCCTCAGGCTCGAGCTCGACACCACTCCCTGGAGAAGGTAGACACGCCGACCTCTCTCTCCCTCTCTCGGTTTCTCTCTCTCTCTCTCTCTCTCTCTCTCTCTCTCTCTCTCTCTCTCTCTCTCTCTCTCGGTTTTTATGCAGTAGAAGGGTAGAACCCTAGTGTTGCTCACCGTGATGGATCTAGGCTAGCATTGTTGTTTATAACAGTTCTTACCTGGTGTGAACTGCGAATGTTTAGGAATATATTTGGCTCTGATGTAGGACCTCTCTTCACCCTGTTCTAGAAAGAAAAGAAATGGCACCTCTTTCACTGACTGCAGACTTTACATGGCCAAAATAATTAGTAGATCTGCGCTTGGTACAAATGAGTAGGAACATATATACTTGGTTCCAATGGACAACTCTCACTGTTTTAACATACCTATTTTTTAGGCGATAAGCATACCTTTTACTACTGATTTAAGCCTGGTAATGGAGTTAATTATTACCTTATGTAAAAACTGCAAATGTTCAGTCATATACATTGCTCTGATGCGCAGCCATGGTTTTGGCCTGTACTTGAATAAGATGACAATTCTTTTGTACATGTTTTACTTAATTGAATGCTCTCAGCCTTTTCATCTAATTATAAATGGAATTTGTGCTGTGACTACTGACTAGATCATAATGTTGGGCCATTGCACATGAGAAACCATGGCTCTGTATGCTGCTGCTGTTGGTGGTTCTAGTTAGATGGTGGACAATCAAAGGATCTTCTTTTCTATTTTAGTCATGCACCTCATTATCTAATATCACATGCTCAGTGTACTGTCTAAGCTTAGTTACAGACTTGCAGATACTACTTACTGCAGCTGTTGTTACCAAGTGCAGGATGAATATATATGTAATGCAACGTCCGGTGGTATGGTGAATGTAGTTTTACTACATTATTTCCGTCTGGTGGATTGATGGTTTCCGCTACATCTTCATATTGTGATTATCTCAACTTCATTAGTTTTCTTATAAACTTGAGCTGATTTCCTTTGGTCTTAGAATAGTACAAGAAACATACGTTTTGCTAGTTCTGTCTTTTTTCCAACTCTGTTTAACTATAAATCCTATGTCTTGTCTTACAGACTTGCATGATGGAGACTTCAGAGTCTCGACCTTGGTCAGATCTTCAGCCGGAACTGCTGGGCCTTATCCTCAGGCGCCTCCCTTCCTTGGCTGATCGTGTTCGTCTGAGGGCAGTCTGACACCCGTGGCGCTCTAATTGTATGTTTCAGTCCCTTCCCCTCCCATTCCCGTGGCTCGCCCTCCCCGATGGTACCTTTCTCAGCATTCCAGGCGGTGAAATTCACCGTGTATCTGTACCAGAAGGCGTGTGTTGCCAGGGTTGACAATTGGCTATTCCTCATGCACAATGATGGTGTGTGCTCATTGATGAACCCTTTCTCCAAGACCACACTGGAGCTTCCTAGGCTAGCCAAAGTATGGAAGGGTGAGATATATGATCCTGAATCTAGATTTAATCCAATTTTCTATAAGTTGGTGGTGCCCTCGCCCCTGGACACGTCGCCAGGTTCGCTTGTTGCTGCTATGATCATGGATGATGGTAACTGCGGTACACTTTGTATTAGCGAACCACCGATTGCCACTGACGCATTCAGAGATGACAAGCATCCAGTACTGCACCTTGGGGATGTGGCATTCTTTGATGGAAAGCTGTACGTGTTGGGCGGGTTTGGCAAACTTTTGATCTTTGAATTAGACAAGTATATTGGTATTTCATCCATGGAGTGTATAATTGACTCTCTAGGTGATTTAGGTGGAACACCTGAATCCTTGTCAAGTGAGGAGGGGTATATGATAATGGAGTATCTAGTTGAATGTGGCGGCAGACTGTTGATGGTGAAAAGGTGGTTTCGCTCTACGGCCATTTCGACAAGTGATGATTTCTTTGAACATGATTGGACTGCTGCACTTCAGGTCTTTGAGGCAGACTTGCACACCAGCCCTTGTTGATGGAGAAGGGCCCATGACCTGGGTGGCCATGCACTCTTTCTTGGCCAACATAGCTCGAAGTCCCTGCCTGCTAGTGAATGTAGTGGATACCATGAAGATTGCATCTACTTCATGTGTGACTATCGCGAGCTGAAGTGGTCTGCAAACCCTCTTCGTGATTCTGGTGTCTACAATATCATGAATGGCACGATCACGCCATTGATGTCAGGGACTGCAGCAGTACCGCCACGTCATGCTGGTCAGTGGCGGCCGACATGGTTTTTCCCTCCTGAAGTTGTGTGATCATTCCAACAAGGTTGGGTATGAGATTATCATATGCGCCTCTTGTTGTATGGAAGCTTTGCGATCAACCCAGCCTGGGCGCTGCTCATGTTTATCCTAGTGACATATTACTGTACAACTTAAGATATTAGTTAGTATGATGATCAACCCAGCCCAGGTTTGGGTTATCTTTGTCCTATTGCTATGTTATTGTCTGATTGTAAACTCTTAATTAGTATGATGGTGTAAGTTTCAAATCTTATGGATGATCTTGATGGGATATATTCAAGCGTGCTAGCCCTGCATTATGGCAACTTGATCTCTTATCTGAGTTCTCTGACATGTAGTTGAACAATGCTTTTCTTTTCCGAAGGTGAACAAACTACAAACGAAACCAGCAGGAGGATCCCCTCAATATCTTAAGGAGAAGCAACTCAGGCGCACACCTGCGTAGCCAAGGCTTGAATTTGGAGTGCGGGGTGAGGTGCCACTGGTCAACGCGCAGCTCTGAAGGTGAGCAATGTTGGTGTTTCAGTAGCCCCTGAATCCTGATAACTGTGATATCTGTTTCCATTCATGAACAAAAGGGCATGCTCTAAACCCAGGGCAGAGGGACTTGGCAAGTTACCAGCCTTGGTAACCGAAGAAAGAAGATGCGTCCTGATATACACTGTACCTGGTAATCCTCTTCGTGCTTCCCATTTGGTTTGGTGTTGCGGAGCTGAGGCAACAAGTCGGCACGGTTTCATGGACTGAACCTTCTGAGCACTGGACAACTTAAATCCCTGTGGGGATGTGCCAGGGAAAACCAAAATCTGTGGTGAATCGATGAAAGTCTCTGTTTGAATTGAATGTTGTTAATGGTGCGTGGATGTGGAGATGCTGATGGTTCGACAAAATTGTTGGCAACTCGGTGGCTTTGCAACTGCCAGTGGCGTTTCGCTACTTGTCTGTCTTACTATGAAATGTGGAAAGTGTAGCGAATTTGATTTGAGTCATTGAGTCGCTGCTACATGCTGCATATCGGGTTGTTGGTAGCTGTAGATGGTCTAGTTTGTGTAGGAAGGATGCTCTGGAGTTTGCAACATGCAAAACAAGTTTAATTAGAATACATGAGAACACCATTCTCTGTACGCATGATCTTTAACTTTAATTATCTGGAGCAGAGTGTTGAACCTGAACCTGTAAACCCGACGCCGTAGCACTTCATGTAGTTGCTATTTTTGTCAGTTAGCTGTAGCTCTATTTTTCAGTTAGTCCGTCGGTTAGCTGTACCATTTCTTCTGTCAGCTGAATAACGGTCAGTTCGGCGAGTCTGAGTCTGTTCACGAGCTGACTGTTGCATAGTGGGATGCCACGAGATCACTCACGCATGGCGGCGCAGTAGGAGGTGATGATCGGGTGACCGTGGGATGGCACGATATATTTAGGATAGCTAGTTAGGTTCTTAACAGTCTACTACAAATAACAAGAGAGAAAACAGAAAAGCTCCAAACTTGCACGGAGTGCGAAACCCTCGTGTGCTACGTGTTTTTTTCCTTTTCTATCAGCAACTCGGCATCACAAATTCGTGCTCAAGTACTACATCTATGGTGTCAGGGTTCACCGATGCGAAGCGGGGATGCCGCAGGACGGGGAAGGTGGAGTTCACGGTGTTCCTGTTATCCTGTACAACCCCAAGTCGGTCGGGACCTGCTCGAACTCGACGAACTACATGTTCTGCTGCCATCCACCCTTCAGAGGCGGCGAACCAAGTGACCGCGGATTCTCTCCTCACCGCGGGCGACACACCCTTTCGAAGCGCCTTGAAAGGAAAATACTGTATGTAAAAACTCCTTCAATTTCTTCAGTCTCACAAGCACTTTCCGGTCGGCATGTGTGTGTCGATGTAGAGGCTTGTTCTTATTTCAGGTTGTGGCGTGCATGTTAGCGCTGTAGGAAGACATGGTTCCAAAAAAAAAAAAAAAACAGCAACAAAAAAAACCCAGCTCGGATGTTACAGGTGTGCATCATTAAAATTTGACAACCGTGTTTCCTTAAATGATCGCAAGGCTCTTTTTTTTAATGTATATGTGATGATAACCAACTTTTGTTTCTTTACGAGTTTATTGAGCTTGTGAAGAAGATAATTTGTATTCACATGCACGGTCAGCTGATCTAAACCTAAATTAATAGATGATACCACATAGGCGGAAAATATGAATTTGGTTATACTGACTATCATAGTGGTTGCAAGTTTCCTAGATCTACAGCGCTTTGCCTGTCCCTGTCTCCTTTCCTGAGTAAGGATGGAAATGGGTAGGGTATGAGCAGGGTAGAGAAATACCATACCCATACCTATATAGTCTACGGGTAAAAAATTCTACCCATATCCTTACCCGCGGGGATGAAAGTATACCCATACCCATACCCACTGGGTACCCGTTGGGTAGATCAAGTTGTTCATAGTTTTATGTTCGTTGGTATCATATTTGACAAAAAAATCAATCATCTCGACTCAGTAACAGGTAAATGAATACATAACAATTATCTAACTTTGGAAATCACAATCTCATGGTCTATCTAGTAAGTCAACCGAGTAAGGTCCATATATCAGTATAAACGGTTAGGGTATGGGCATACCCACGGGTACAAGGCTATACCCATGCCCTACACACGACTTGGCGGGTAGAGTATGGGTACTACCCATAGGTATAAAAATATGCCCATACCCTCCCCGTACGGGTACGGTACCCGCGGGTACCCGTACCCATGGGTTAAATTGCCATCCTTATTCCTGAGGCTACCCACCACGAAAACATCGACGTGGCTATTTTCTGTCCACTCATGCGCTCAAGCCCAAGGCGGGCTTTTCTAGACCCCTCATTGAAACCCCGAAAAACTCGTTCGTATGGCCTTGCGGGGCCCGTTTCTCCTCTGTCCTTTTGAGCTCGCGCTCCCGGTGGCCACCGGTTCCCATCCGGTTGGCCTCTCCCTTTGACTCGGTCTTCCGGTTGTCCTTCCTTTTAATGTTGCCTTTTTTGTTTTGAATTGTTTTAATGTTGCCTTCGGCAACCGGGAAAACAATTCCACTTCTACAAAACGATAGTCTAAATATTGCAGTACAATGGAAATAAATAAATGAGATTTTTTCCTTTATAAAAACAACTATAAATCATTAAATCGATGCACGTTGTAGGCATATAACCTCCAGAAAAGACCTCTAAAAAAATCCAGAACAAAAATGAGATAAAGTTGCAGCACGAAAACTTCTACAAAACGATAGTCTAAATATTGTAGTACAATGGAAATAAATAAATGAGATTTTTTCCTTTTAAAACAACTATAAATCATTAAATCCATGCACGTTGCAGGCATATAACCTTCAGAAAGACCTCTAAAAATATCCAGAACAAAAATGAGATAAAGTTGCAGCACGAAAACTTCTACAAAATGATAGTCTAAATATTGCAGTACAATGGAAATAAATAAATGAGATTTTTCCTTTTAAAACAACTATAAATCATTAAATCGATGCACGTTGTAGGTTGTAGGCATATAACCTTGAGAAAAGACCTCTAAAAAAATCCAGAACAAAAATGAGATAAAGTTGCAGCACGAAAACTTCTACAAAACGATAGTCTAAATATTGCAGTACAATGGAAATAAATAAATGAGATTTTTTCCTTTAAAAACAATTATAAATCATTAAATCGTTGCACGTTGTAGGCATATAACATCCAGAAAAGACCTCTAAAAAAATCCAGAACAAAAATGAGATAAAGTTGCAGCACGAAAACTTCTACGATAGTCTAAATATTGCAGTACAATGGAAATAAATAAAGAAGATTTTTTACTTTTAAAACAACTATAAATCATTAAATTGATGCACGTTGTAGACATATAACCTCCAGAAAAGACCTCTAAAAAAATCCAGAACAAAAATGAGATAAAGTTGCAGCACGAAAACTTCTACAAAACGATAGTCTAAATATTGCAGTACAATGGAAATAAATAAATGAGATTTTTTCCTTTAAAAACAACTATAAATCATTAAATCAATGCACGTTGTAGGCATATAACCTCCAGAAAAGACCTCTAAAAAAATCCAGAACAAAAATGAGATAAAGTTGCAGCATGAAGAATATGAACCACGAGAATCAATTGTTCATACGTTTGAAGGCATCTACAATCAGTACAACCATTAAGCATAATTTACAGCAAAAATTAACACCAAAGCAGAAGTAAAATCTCGACCTTTTACTCTCTCCAAGAACAGCCTAAAAACATTTCCTATCCATCGTCTCATATCTACTATGTGGATAAAAAAAATTACGGCAAAACACTCCTATTGTTTGGCTAACCAGTTGATGGAGAGTGGGTCGACGCGCTCCAACTTCTCCATCCAAAAAATCATCCGTCCCTTGCGGCCACCAATCGAGATTCGAGAGAGAGAACGTTGCAACTCCGGTCACCGCCAAACGACACCCTGATGTATCGTGGGATAGCCTGGAAATCGGACAGAGGCAATAGGGAGGCGGTGCCAATGGCAGGCCGGATCATAGACCATCGTGGAAAGGGGCTGGACGGAGCGGCGGTAGTGGAAGGCGATTGGAGTAGGAGGTTGAGGGATGGAGGTGATGGAGAACGCCATGGAGCGGCACGCGATGCACTACCTTGGGAGGAGGAGGTGGGAGCAGGAGACGAGATCGGGGACGCACTGGTGGAGGCGGACTGTTTCTTGGTTGGCGCTTCCATTGCGTTCTTTGTATCCTGGAGGTTCCAGATTCAGATAGAAATACCCAAGACACCTATCTACTATCTGTCTAATTTCTTCTCATTCAAGGAGTAACTACAATATAAATAAATTTGCTTATAAAATAATAAATTTGTAGTAAATAAAACACGAAGAAGTCTTAGTTCAAAAAGTCGAAAACCTATGAATATTAATTGAACTGGTATTGTACTCCAGATGGAGTTAGATATATAGCCATGAAGTGTTCCACATTTCATCATTTTATCTGTGGTTGGTCGTCATTGGACTATCGTGTAGAAATAAGTTTTGTGGAAATTATGTGAGCGGTGACATACATATGACATTATCGGCAGGTTATAAGATGCTATCCCACATAAAAAGTTCGAATGGGTCGAATTGTTATCCACATGTTGTGTGACTATACTGAGTGTGTAGGCACTTGTTTATGGTATATTAAAAATGATAAAGAGGTATAATGGGTTCATATATGTGGTTTATTGTATGTGGGAGTACGTACCACCCAGGAGTATAGAACCATTTTCTTATGTATATACATATATATTTATCAATATTACAGTACAAAAATCAGCATATAGCCCAACCTGAACAATACCTCGAGGGCAAAGGATATTGTTTTATTTGAAGAATAAACATAGCGAACTATTTTTCTCGATTTGAAAGATGTTGATTGCCAAATAACTTAACATGTAAGCTTGAGTACAATATATGGATATATCTTAAATTGTACTCCCTAGGTTCCTAATTATAAGATGTTTTAGATATTCTAATATTGACTACATACAGACTAAGTGAATGTATACACTAAAAAGAGTCTAGATGCATACGAATCTAGAAAACGTAAAAAAAAGAGGGGCTAAAACGTCTTATATAGAGGAACGGATGGAGTATTTAACAACACGTGAGCACTTAAACAGAAAAGATGATACATCCTACTTTTATTTTTAATACTGCGCTAAAATATCATGGGATGATAGCTCAGCGGGAAAGACAAGAGTACCAAGAAAAAGTTTACATGAACATGTCACACTACGTAAACATGAACCTAACCAAAAATTCGCATAGGTTAAGTAAGTTGGATAATTGTGATATATCCGTGCCCTCCTAATGAAAAATATCCAATTCTCTAGCATATAAGCAAAGGTGGGACCTCTATTGTCAATTTTTTTCATCTTTAAACATAAACCATGTGAAATGTTAATATCATTTTCCTAAAATAAAAATATTTTATATGTTAGAGAAAAATAAACTTTCCGTTTAGTATCTAGAGTATATACACAGCTAACTGCGAATACAACTACTCCCTCCGATCCGAAAAAAGAGACGCACCAACAGTAGAAAGTCCATTTTACATAATTATCCTTCGAGATTCAAAAACTGGAAATACAGTCCCTCCGCAGCTCGCTCAGATCGCTCGGCCTCTCGTGTAGCTGCTTGCTCATCGCTCCACCGGCAATCGATCGCTAGCCTCGCTCCACCATCGATCGATCGCTAGCCTCACTTCACCATCGATCGATCGCTAGCCTCCACGTTGCAGATCCAGCCGGCCGCCGGTCGCCGGATGAGGTAGCCCTGATTGCTCCCAGGTCACCGGCCGCCGGTCGCCGGACGAGCTAGCCCTGATTGCTCGCCGGCCGGCGGCCGGCGTTGCTCCCAGGTCACCGACCGCCGATCGCCAGACGTGGGACGAGCTAGCCCTGATTGCTCGCCGGCCGCCGGCCGCTGGGGCGCCTCGCCCAGTATCAGTAACAGGATCGCAACAGCAGAGCCTGCTGAACAGCAAGCAGCAAGCAGTAAGACAACATATCAAGCAATTGCAGAGCAGTAGCAGAGTAATTGCACAGCAGTAGCAACATATCACCTGCAGCTCGCTCTCAACAAGCCTCCAGATAGTCGACTCAGGGAAAATGGATGCATCAGGTGCATCTTCAACTGCAGATTCTTCCTCCACCTCAAGATCTTCGAGTGCAGCTTCGTCCTCGGCCTCCGGATCATCATCAGGTCCTCCCTCCTGCACAATACAAATTGTACAGTACTCCAGTTTATCTTGCATATTCAGAACTTGACAATACAGGCATACAAGCATATGTCTGAACTTGTTCCTGAAAAAGTAAATTGTACTACTGGCAGTTTGGAAATGCTGTGAAGGCTATCACATTCTGTTGCATAACAATGGAGTATTACATACTGTAGCACATGGTACTTAATTGTGTTAATCTGATAAAAATGGACAAAACATAAGGTATTGCAGAACAGTTAATCTGATAAAAATTGAGTATATTTTCGTAGGGGAGATTCTTTTCATTGAATTCGCTCATGTTGTTCATCCTTGATAAACTCAGCTTATCCTTGTTGTTCATCCTTACTACCACCTGCATAAAATAGGACATAAAATTTAGACTACATTTACTCAGCAAATTCTCCAATTACTACTGTATATAAAAAGGACAACCAGGAACATAAAGTGAACATAAAATTTGGAAATATAGTCATATACTCCATGCAGTCAATCTTATTTCAGTTTCTATCAGTATTTTCAGTTTCTAACACAGTTTCATCATTTTAGCAGTTTGTAGCAATCGAAGAAAGAAAAACATGCGAGATGATCAGAGGTTTGGAGCTTATCTTGCACTGGAAGCACTCAAAAGAGCAAGAGAGGTACTCCCTGCTGACCATGCAGCAGACAAAAAACTTGTAGCTGGGCTATTGCAAATAAGTGTTCGAACAGTTGAGAAAATTTGGAAACAAGCAAGAGATCAAATTGAGAAAGGGGAACAAGTTGATGTGTCTAACAAAAAGAAAGGGAGATCTGGCCGAAAAAGAAAGGACCATGGTCTTGAGAGGATACCAACAATTCCTTACAACAAACGTTCAACCATGAGAGCACTTGCGCTGTCTTTGAAAGTTCCATATACATCATTGCAAAGGAGGTTAAAATGGGGCAAGATTAGGAAGCATACAAGCACAATAAAGCCCTATCTCAAGCTAGCCAACCAAATGGACAGGCTCAAATTCTCTGTCTCTATGGTGGATGAAACAACTGTGTCGGATGCTATGCCTAAATTCATAGACATGAGAAAGATCGTGCATACGGATGAAAAATGGTTTGACTTGACTAAAAAAAAGAGGACCTACTATCTATCGCCAGAAGAAGCTAATCCTGAGCGTAGTATCCAAAGCAAAACCAGAATAGGAAAAGTAATGTTTCTTTGTGCAGTGGCGAGGCCAAGGCGCGATGCGGATGGAGTAACATTTGATGGAAAAATTGGGATCTGGCCATTTGTCAAGCTAACTCCAGCTGTAAAGAAATCTAAGAACAGAGCCAAAGGTACTTTGGAAGTCAAGCCAGTGACAGTTACCAGAGATGTCCATCGAGACTACCTATGTAACAAAGTACTTCCAGCTATTGAAGCCCTATGGCCTGATGATGACGAAGGGACAATTTATATTCAACAAGACAACGCACGTACACATGTATTGCCTAGTGATCCAGCTTTTCAAGCAGCCGTAAGAAAAACAGGGATGGATATCAAGCTAATGCAACAACCTGCAAACTCACCGGATATGAACGTGCTGGACCTTGCATATTTTAGGTCTATTCAGTCCTTAACACTAGAAACTGCACCAAAAAATCTGAATGACCTTATAGAATCTGTTGAAGATGCTTTTCATAGTTATCCTGTGGATAATCTTGACAAAGTGTTCATAACTTTACAGTCAGTTCTGCTGCAAGTTATGAATGCTAGAGGTGGCAATAAATATGAGACTCCCCACATGAACAAGGACAAAATGTTGAGGGAAGGAACTCTGCCTACGGCTCTAAGGATTGATGGCGAACTCTATAGAAAGACCTTGGATATTATAGCTGCTTATGAAGCAGAGGCATTATCCTTGTCAAATGGAGCAACACCAAATAAGAAAAGAAAGAGGAAAGGGGTACAAGAAGGAGTGGTCATTGTTTAGAAGGAGAAAAATCACAACAATCTGAATGTATGAAAAGAAAGAGGAAAGGGGTACAAGAAGGGGTCTGTATGTTTAGGAGTGTATGTAATCACTACAATCTGTATGTATTTGCACTATATGTGCTCCTGCTCTTTATGTAATCACTCAATTACAGAAAGCAACAAGTTTACAAGTTGAGTACGTAGCTAAATTATGCAAACAGTGTGTGACAGAGCTACTGCTACTAATACTCAAGGGTATCCCAATTGTGTATTCAAGTGTGGAGTAGCACCAATCTGTTCAAGTAATTTTTGTAAGCTACACTAAGCACCAAACTTGGTACGTAACAGTATATACTTGCGGTTAATACTGCTGTAAAAATATTGCTACAGAGACAGTAAAAATATACTGCGGTTAATATTGCTGTAAAAAAGAATTTAAGCAAACAAACAGTTCAGTTTGCAAAACTGTGTCAGTTTGAATACTGCTCTCACACTATGTGAAGCCTATAAGAAGTTCGAAAGTTAAACCAGCTCCACAATAACACATCAGATTGCCAAATAACCAGTGCGGTAAATCTCGTGGGAGGCTGAATAAACTGATACAGAGTTGCAGTGCAGGGATAACCTGCCTAGTATGGCGTGATGCAGGTCACGGTGTTCTCCTTGAGCGGGTACAGGAGGGTGTCCATCATGCCCTTGCCGACGAACCGGTGGAAGGGCTCGATGAGGTTGAGCCCGATGTCGGCGGCGGCGAGGAGGAGCAGCACGATCCAATCCACCATGTGCAGCCTCGCCATCTTGGCCCCGTGGGTCTTCAGGTACGGGTGCGGAGCACCCAGGCGGGCGGCCGCCGGCGCCGGCATCTTCTCTCCCTGCGGCAAAAGAGGGGAATTCAGGCGACCGTCCGGCCGGAGACCAGAGGAGGGAGGAGTGGGGTGGATCTTGCCGTCGGATGCATACATATGGATCTTGGCGCCTCCGTGCTGCTTCTGCTTCTTCTGGATCTTGGCGCGGTGGATGGTGAGGTCGTCGCGGTGGACGGGGTCGCCGTAGCGCATCTACGGCAGATCGAGGGCCGGTGAACGGAGATCCTCCACCTCCTCGCCCAGCAGCGCAAAAAAATGCCATCTTTGGCATCAAGATCTCTCGCGCGAGGGTTTCTTGGGTTAGGGCTGCGTAGCGGTGGTGAGAGTCGGCGAGAGGGAGAGGGCGGTGGTGGGTAGCGGCGGTGATGGGCAAGCGAGAGAGAGAGAGGCGGCAAGACGGAGAGGGCGACGACGGTGGTGGCCGGTGGGGAGCGGCGAGACGGGGAGAGGGCTGAGATGCGGGAGACGGGGAGAGGGCTGAGATGCGGGTTGACCGTCGCGGCGTCGCCTCGAGGAGGGAGTCGAGGGAGAGGGCGTGGAGTGCGGGTTGAGTTTGTAACTAGTAGAGGGTTTTTTTTGTAAAAGAACCGTCGCGAATCTTTTTTCGGACCGGAGGGAGTAGCATATACCTTTAATCCATTTAGAAGTGCAAACCTTGATCATAGTCAACACTCAAATGTAAATCCTTGTCTAAATATATGTTTTACATAAAATAATTGTAAGACCACCCACACGGGCGCGTCGTGTCGACGCGCCAAAGCTTACTAGTACACTATATGGGACTCAAGATCTGGAGCACAACCTCATTCCACTTTGGGTATATGTGTAAAAAAAAGTTTATGGTGCAGGCACTTTATATGTCAGAAAACACATTTTATGTTATGTTAAATCTTGAAAAAAAGGGACATAGATATGACGTGAAACTTAACCCACGTAAGTTTCCATCAAATGGTACTAACACCGGCTATGTTTTAAAAAAGTAAGGAAGTAAATTTTTAGATTTCGAAGAAAGTATGATTTCCTAAATAGATTAAAATCAACTAAAATACCACAAAAATGTAATTTCATCGAAATATGTACTACCATATATTATTATTTTATTGGTTTGTATCTTGCAAAGGTAGAAAACATAAAAGATACTAAATTCTCTATTTAATTTGTAACAAAAGGAGATTCTTGTTTGTAGAATCTCGACAAAGGAAAAAAAAAAAGCAACTATCAGATTTGAACCGATGACTGTCACATTGTGAATACAAGGCTCTAAGCTACTTCCTGAATCACAAACTAGTTTGTGGTGGAGATCTTGAGAATATACGTTAGCGGGTTGTGAAAACATGCTCTACATCATATGCTTGTGGACACAGATCATTTGATCATCTCACGTAGCAATCCCTGCAATTTCTTGACTTTTGGTCGCTGACATGTGGATCCCACGACTGGTGGCCCTGACATGTGATGGAAGAAGGCGGAGTGATCCCAATTATTGAACCAAAGAGCATATAAATATTTTCAAAAAAGGAAAAGAAAAAACAAGTAGAAATAAACACTCTTCATCGCTCCAAGCACCCATAGCTGGCCATGTAGGAGGCTTGACAGAATGACAGGTGCAGTGAATAAAACGGCCTGGCCTGACACGGTTGGCGATGACCCTTTTATAAACAGATCGACGGAGTTTGGAGATAATCCTGACACACCAAATATAAGGGTTGGCCAGGCCCGAGACGAAGGTAGGCTGGCCTTCTAGCCTGTTTTTAGGCCACTTTTTCTTTGAAAATTGAAGAAATCTTTAAAAAATGCATAAAGTCTAAAAATAAGAAAATATAGAAAAAAATAAGAGGGCCCTACCTGGCCGGACTTAAGGCCTGACCTTCGACTATAAGTCTTAGCCGCAGGGCCGAAGTCCGGCCCGACCCTTTATTCACAGGTCTGCCGGGCGAAAATTCCATGCCATCGGGCCGGCCCGAGAGGCACGGCCCAGACGCTAGGGTATACAGTATAGCTGGCCAAACGGCCCGGCACGGCCCGTTAGGCACGATTAGCATTCGTGCTGTGCCGGGCCGGCCCACGTGCCGCGACTCCAACGTCGGCACGGCCCACCGGCACTAATACGGTCCAAAATTCAAAAAAAAATAGGTAAAAATGGCTAGAAAATTAAAAAAAAAAGGGCTAATTGTGTTGTGCCGGGCCGGTCCACGAGCCGCAAGACGAAGTCGGGCATGAGCCCGATCGGACCCGTGCCGTGCCATGGCATGATTAGGACGGGCCGTGTCGAAAAGGCCGTGCAACGGGCCGGCCCGTGAAAAGTAGTCGGCCAGCTATAGTATACAGGCACTCACCTGCGCACACTGCGGGCGGGCACGGCCGAACCAAAACTCCAGCATTCCATGGCTCGCCCTGGTCACAATCCCTAGCTCCTCGCCGAGGTGAGCCTCCCAAGCGGCCGGGGACCAACCGCTTCCGCTGCCGGCGGACGATTCGATTCCGCTCCCTCCTCCCCTCTTGCCGATCAGGCCCTGCTCAAGAGTAAGCTGTAAGCCCTAGCTCCTCTATCTGCTTATCATTTCTAGTTAGGGTTTAGTTCGTCGGGCGGATCGATGACCAACATTGTTTATTTTAGTAGATCTATCATCTGTGCTTGGTCATGCAGTTTTTACCTGGTGTGAACTGAATGTTTAGGAATATATTTGGCTCTGATGTGGACCTCTCTTTGTTTCACCGTGTTTTTTGAATAAAAGAAATGGGACCTCTTTTGCTGACTGCAGACTTTACATAACCAACATTGTTTCTTTTAGTGGATCTACGCGTTGGTACGAAGGTGTGGGTTGTGATTGAACATACCTGTTACTGATTTCAGATTGGTAACGGAGTTAATTATTATCTGGAGCAAAAACAACAGATATACAGTAGTATACTTTGCCCTGATGTGCAGCCATTGTTTCGGCCTGTACTTGAATAAGATGACTTTTTTTTTAATTTCCCTAAAAAAGATGACATTTTTAATACATGTTTTACTTGATTGAATGCCCTCAGCCCTTTTAATCTAAATAAAAATGGAATGTGTGCTGTGACAATGAGAAATTAAGACTATAATTCTTTCACAGCTCTTTATGCTGCTGCTGTTGGTGTTTCTTATTAAGTGGATGGCGATCAAAGGGTCTTCTTTTCTATTTTCGTCATGAACCTCATTATCTAAAATCACATGCTCAGTGTACTGTCTAAGCTTAGTTGCACACTTGCAGTTACTACTTACTGCAGCTCTTGTTACCAAGTATAGGAAGAATATATATGAATGCAAGGTTCAGTGGTATGGGTGAATGTAGTTTTACTTCTTTATTTCCGACTGTTGGATTGATGGTTTCCGCTGCATCTTCATATTGTGATTATACTCTGAACTTCATCAGTTTTCTTATAAAATTGAGCTGATGGCCTTTGTTCTTAGAATTGTACAAGAATCATATGTTTTGCTAGTTCTTTCTTTTTTTTCAACTCTGTTTAACTATGAAATCCTATGTCTTGTCTTACAGACTTGCATGATGGAGACTTTAGAGTCTCGACCTTGGTCAGATCTTCAGCCCGAACTGCTGGGCCTTGTCCTCAGGCGCCTCCCTTCCTTGTCTGATCGTGTTCGTCTGAGGGCAGTCTGTCATCCGTGGCGATCTAATTCTATGTTGCAGTCCCTTCCCCTCCCATTCCCGTGGCTCGCCCTCCCCGATGGTACCTTTCTCAGCATTCCAGGCGGCGAAATTCACCGCCTACCTGTACCAGAAGGTGTGGCCAGGGCTCAGTTGACAACTGGCTATTCCTCATGAACAATGATGGTGTGTGCTCATTGATGAACCCTTTCTCCAAGACCACATCAGAGCTTCCTAGTCTAGCCAAAGTATGGAAGCGTGAAATATATGATCCTGAATCTAGATTTAATCCAACTTTCTATAAGTTGGTGGTGCCCTCACCCCTGGACTCATCGCCATGTTCGCTTGTTGCTGCTATGATCAAGGATGTTGGTAACTATGGTACACTTTGTATTAGCGAACCACCGTTTGCCACTGACGCATTTAGAGATAACAAACTTCCAGTACTGCACCTCATGGATGTTGCATTTTTTGATAGAAAGCTGTACGTGTTGGCTGGGTTTGGCAAACTTTTGATCTTTGAATTAGACAAGGATATTGGTATTTCATTCTTGGAGTGTATAATTGACTCTCTAGGTGATTTGCGTGGAACACCTCAATCCTTGTCGAGTGACGAGGCGTATATGGTAAGGGATTATCTAGTTGAATGTGGCGGTAGACTGTTGATGGTGACAAGATATTTTTGCTCTATGGCCCGTTCAACAAGTGATGATGATTTCTTTGAACGTACTGCTACAATTCAGGTCTTCGAGGCAGACTTGCACATCAGCCCTGCTCGATGGAGAAGGGCCAGCGACTTGGGTGGCCATGCACTCTTTCTTGGCCAATATAGCTCGAAGTCCCTGCCTGCTAAAGAATGTAGTGGATACCATGAGGATTGCATCTACTTCATGTGTGACTATTCCTGGCCAAATTGTTCTGCAAACCCTCTTCATGATTCTGGTGTATACAATACTAGTAATCGTGCACGTGCAATGCACGTATAAATTTTCTTAATTATAATTAGTAGGCAAATGTTTAAAAAGAATCAATATATATATATTTAATAGAATAGTATTGATGAGATAAAATCAATGAAGAGGTCTATTATAAAAATATAGGGCAGCACTGTCAAAAATCCCAGTGGAGGTATTTATTATCATGAGACAACTGACAAATTTCAAAAGATATTTAAAAAAAGTTTGTAACAATGCTCTTGGCTAAACCTCTCATGAATTTCCCGGTTTAGAATGTTCTATAAACTCTTAAATACTATCGAAATACAATGCCAGTTATATCATACAGAAGTCAAGTGAATCAGTTCATCAAAGCATACCCCAACATTGTTACTTACATTGTACTGTTTCTCATCTCACTCAATAGACTATTTACAAGAAAAACGTTTTAATGGAAGAACAGTCATTATTCACACATCTTATATCTTATTTAATACATACTAGCACAATGCCCGTGCTCCGCTACGGAGCGAACGCTAGTTCTTATGAATCAGGGTTGGCAGCATGAGGAAATGGCTAAAACTATCTATACGTTATAACGGATCCAAATAAATAATTTGTCTCACAAACCTGGAAAACAATTCAAACATAATTTGTACCACTTGTTATCTCACACAATTTTGTCGCGAGTCTTTTTTCCACGTCTGGATGTACGAGTTTACGCTATGTGGACAATTAAGATATTTTTTCCAATAGCACAAATATAATGTCACAATGTACATGCATAAAATTCATAGAAGAAATAAAACGGAAATAGATTCATAAAGTCGCAGAAGCACCATAAATTCAATGATTGTGTTTGAAGTTTGAACTATCCGTATAGAAATATTACATAGCCAAAAAAAAGGCAATGGTCCGATTCCTCTTAAGTTTTAATTAGTCTTTGTTAAAAAACCTACAAACTAATTTGTCAATTCTGTAATAACATTGAATTAGTTTCAACATCCATTGACTGACAATGTCTATTTTGAAAATACTATGCACAGCAATTAAGGAACTGGACTGTTGCCTCTGCTTCAGCCTTGAGTCTAATCTTTTTGCTCATTCTGCGATTTCACAACACAGTTCAATCCATTAGATGCGTTCAAATATAATCATATTGCAGTGCAGTATTGTAGCAGAGCCAATTCAATTCATCAGGTCACTACAAATAGTGTGCAGCAAAGAAAATCGCTTAGAGAAAAGCTGATGCCACTTAATACGCTAATTATGCTCATGTACTGTAAATTCTCTACAGTGATAAACAAATGCGCTTGATTGTTATAAACAAATGCTTATGTACTGTTGAACAAGACAGTGAGCCCTCATGGAAAGAAGGAAAACAATGCAAAAGGAGTGCTCCAGACCCTAAATGGAAAACTACTTCCCAGTAGAGGGATGACAGTAGCAAAACATGAAGGCCTGCGGCAGGGGCATCCTGCCAGGAGCGGACGCGTATTGGCAGCGAATTGGATTCTTGTTCTCACTCTCTGGAATTACAGGAGGAGGAGCTCCATGGTTCGCTCGATCCCTCACAGGCCACAGAAAAGAGCATAAATTAACGTCAACTAAAAGTTGCTTTACAGGTAACAGCCCCAAACAAATAATAATGTACAGAGTATTGAGTTTCATATGACTTGCGAGGAATCCTCCGTTGCTGGCGCGTGCTGCAGCCTCAAGCCACCAGCACATCATCGAGAGAGACCGAGCTAACGCTGGAGGAGATGCCGACTGCCATGGTGGGTCAGCCGCAGAGCAGATCGACTCAGTTTTTTTCTCGAGGACGACACCGCCCGCTGGGAAGAACCAGATCCTGGTATGGAACCACGGATCCGAGGTCCTGGCAGCAGCCTCAAATCGGTTCCCTCCCAGACACATCGTATCTGATCTAGAAGAACCTTGGCCTGGCCGCCTCAAATCGTCGCCCTCCCGGCCACATCTCGGACAGAAGCTAGAAGAACCCGGGCCTTCCTTCCTCCACTCACCGCCGGCCACAGTTGCAACGGGCGATGTAGGGAGAGCGGTCGGTGAGAGGAAACTCCTCGCACGCGGCAGCTGCCGGCCTCCTTGTGCGTGGCCGCCTCCATCGCCGCGCCCTCCGCCTGCCTGGAACCAGGCCAAATTCGTTCCTTTTTTTTTTCGGCGCCACCGCGAGCGAGAGAAAGGGATTGGTTGGGGAGAGAGGACTGCGGGACTGATATCAAAATTTGTGAGGGGGTAAATTGCAAAATCAGCCGCGACGTACCCTACCCGTACCAGACCTATCCCAATTTAATAGTTTAGATAAGTCAATACAAGCTATATAATTCATCTACAAGCAATAACTCCACGTCTTAGTATAAAACCTGAAGATAGTCATACAAAAACATTGAGAATATCTTAAACACATGTGGAAAATTATCATATATTGAGTAGAAGAGCGTATCACATCCCCTCAATAACCATGCCGAACACTGTCTTCTCAGCAGGAGTCACAGACCAGATCAGATCCGACAATTTCAGTATCCCAAATATCAGGGGTGTACTTGTTCATAACATTCCTAATAAATGATTAAACGTGGTAGTGAAATCTTGACCCCCCAGCACAATGTTCTACAGCTGTATACCTGAAAACTAAAAAAAGACACCAAAAAAAAAAACTAAACAGACACATTTTCCCGTGATATCATATCACCAAAACAAACAGAACACCGACTAACTTGTTTCAAGCGCATAGAAAATACATTTAGGTATACCATCCATTATTTTATCTCTGAGGATATATAGCTTCTATTCCCCGAGCATATTTATATTATTTCATTTTATTTTTTGTAGTGTTTTTGCAGTATTTGTGCCCTGCAAATATGCATATATCGAGACTTTCACCATCTGAAATGGATCTAACTTGAGAATAATATTCCATATGATACTTTTACCTTCTGAAATTAATCTAAATTGAGGATGGTGTTCCATATGAGCCTTTTTACTCTATGAAGCTTGATAAGAATACTATCATCGATGGAAAAATTGTACAACAAATTCTTCAATACGTGCAAAGGCATATGGCCATCCAACCTAGTGGGACTGATCCTAGGTATGACTGAGCTTCTAACGAAGGATCCAATATGAATGAACTTTCACAAATATGGTTCTGACTCATGGTAAATTTACCAAATCAAATAAGACAGCAGGGTAGTACTTACCTTGAAGATAATTGCGGCTTAATAATCCATCATTAAATCAGAAGATTGCAGTCTAAATAGCCTCTTCTCCTGCAGTGCACGATAAATCACCTCACCATTTCGCCTACATAAGTTTATCTGCCAGATACGACAACTGACAGCCCACAGATTGTAATCAGTCATTTTCATGACCCTACGGTCGGTCAAAGAGAAAATGCTGGATACCTGATGCATACTCAAAGAAGAACATTAAAGGGGAAACATGTAATGTAAGGTACATGTCCAAAGGCAACCCCATGTTGCTTTGTTATCATTCTTCACCGGTCTCTGAAATTTGTTATCGTACCTACAGTTGAGAGAGGTTGATCTCAGGGAGGTCCTTATCATGAAAAAATTTGCTTGAACGGGGTTTCTTGACCATACTGGATGCCTGCCTCATGTCCATGTGTGGTTGGAAGTCTGAACACAATTTGATGAGCAACATTGTAAGAAACAAAAAGGGTGCAACAAACAAGATCTGAAAGTAAATTCAAAAAGAAAACTTGAGGATATGTTCCTCTCTACTAAATGGAAAATATCCTTAACCATGGCACATATACAAACAAAAATTAACTCGAGAGGGAAAATCATCGCCAATTATTATTGTACCATATCTCCATGGTCGTAATGGGATATGAAAAGATTTTGTGTGGTGAACTACCATCTCAACATGAGGCCAGCCTATCACGTTGTCAATTGGAAACAGCCAATGCAATAAAGATTTGTCAACTGCCAGTTACCATTAGACTATAAAAGGAGGAGAAAAGATTAAAATAGCAACTATTATATAGATTATTAGATTTTTATAGTTGGATAAGTATTGTACAGGATCATTTGCATCAGTGCATGTATATTTATATGCCTGGAAGCATATAGGCGTACATGCTCCCGATAGTTAAAAAATATAATTCATAACTCTTACCAATTAGAAGAAAGATATATATGATGCACAATCCATGAAGAGGCATTATTTCTAGGCTGCTCAAAATTATTGTACAACTGGAACATCAAACTGTCGGTATCTACACGGTTGGACAAGGTATTTCTAGTGTTTGGAGATTCAAATATCAACCATGTTTTTGTTTCTTCCTAGTCTAACTCTTACCAGAAATAAAGCTTGTCGGTCGACCTTCTTGTACTCGCAGAATACAACCAAGGTATAGTTGTGGCCTTGTGGGCCTCGGACTTCTGGGACCTAGCAGAGAAGGCCGTAAGGTAATAGTTTTGGTGGTGATGAGCACCTTCTTGACGTGGTGCCTCGCTGCATCCTCTCTGAATAACCCGAGCAGCATCCGCTGGTAGTCATCGAAGGTGTCGAGCTGATACGGTATCCAAATTAGTTCACCTACACAGTACATATAGTCGCATCAGACTATCAGACAATAGCTGAACCCTTGACCGATCCTGGAAAGCACACTCCCAAATCAGTGCGATGCAATTGAAATGTAGTACTGCTGCTTATTCCTTTGGAGAGAATTTCCCTTTTGAATTGGGAGTGAACAGCAAGCAGTGTTGAAGCATTAGCACAGAGAATATAACCGCATTATCCTGCAAGGCAAACAACAAAACTGATCAGCATTCGCAAAAAAGAAAACGATCAGCTGAGGTAAATGGAAATAGCGTCCTCTAATACGCAATGACTGCAAAAGAAGTGACTGAAAACTCTAGCAGAGCAACAATAGCAGTTATACTCCGTATATGATTCTACTTTCGCCTACAGATTGGACACTCGATTACGGCTTTAACCATAGAACAAAAGTATAATAAAAGTACATGGCATGGACCATATGAAGAAGAATAAAATCAACTGCAGCTTGTTGTGAAACATTGCAACCTAGAAGACGAAAAATAAAATCTCAGTACGGGCGGGCGTTAGCTAACTCCAGGCCAGCCGTATGGGGTGCAGGAGAGCTTCGACCAACATCGAGCAGGCCTGCAAAATCGGAGGGTGAAGGAGGCATGGTGCAGAATCCCGTCTGCCGGCGACGGGATTTGGGTTGCCTCAGATCGAGGTCGCCGCTGATGGTAGAAGAGGTGGTAACCGCAACACCTGGGCAAGATCTGGTGCAGGTGATCGATGTTTCAATTATCAACAGAGTTTCAAATCAACCAGAAAGCATCAAATAGAGGAATCACTCAGTTGGCTGACCAAATACCTCCTGGTGCTGCGTGGAGTTTCAAAATTACCTCGATCCAACAATGTAACCAAAATCTCCGTTTGGCCAAGGGAGGAACGGGTGTACGTCTGTCGGGGCTCCTCGGGCGGCGGTTGGCGGCCGGCCTTGGGCGGCGGTTGGCGGCCGGCCTCGGGCGGTGGTGGGCGGCCGGGCTAGCCGCGGCGGTGGGTGGCGGAGCTCCTCGCAGCGGCGGTTGGCGTTCGGCCTCGCTGCGGCCGTGGGTGGGGGGCTCCTCGCGGCGGCGGACCGCGTGTGGGCTCGCCGCGGCGGTGGACGGCAGAGGTCCTCGCGGCGTTGGGCGGCCGGGATCGCCGCGGCTGTGGGTGCCGGGGCTTCTCGCGGTTGGTCGGCGGAGATTCTCGCGGCGGTTGGTCGGCGGGGGCGAGGGGATTCAGCGACAGGGGAGGTAGCACGTCGGACCTGCAATAGCGTTCAGTTTTTTTTTTTTCGCTGGATTTCGAATTGCAGTGCGGGTGGTGGCCTCATCATTAGATGATCTCTGTCCGTTAGATGGAGCGGATGGACGGCTCTGAGGACCGGGGTACGACTAATTAGACCTCATCATTGGTTTAATCTGGACTGTCAGATGATGCTGATCAAAGGGCTGACGTTATTTGGATCAGCCACTCTGGGTCTTTTAATATTAGTGGAGATGAGGAACGGCACGATCACGCCGTTGATGCCAGGGACTGCAGCAGTACAACCACATCATGCTGGCCAGTGGCGTCCGACATGGGTTTTCCCTCCTGAAGTTGTGTGATCATTCCATCAGGGTTGGTATGTGGTTTTGGAGATTATCATATGCGCCTCTTAACTTGGTGCACAGAAGCTTTCTTATCAACACAGCCCGGGCGCTGCTCATGTTTATCCCAGTGAAATGCTACTGTGCAACTTAAGTTATTAATTAGTATGATGATCAACCCAGCCCAGGTTCGTATCTTTGTCCTAGTGCTATGTTGTCGTCTGACTGTAAACTTTTAATTAGTATGGTGGTGTAAGTTTCAAATCTTATGGATGATCTCAATGGGATGTATTTGAATGTGAAAGTCTTCAATTATAGCAGCCTAGTATTTTATCTTAGTCCTGCCATCTAGTTGAATAAACCACCCCTTCATTTCTGAAGATGGACAAACTTGCCTTAAAAACCAGTTCTTTTGAGCTTAAACTTATTTTCACCTCTAAGCTGTCCAAAAGCTTCAAAAGAACTGGGCCTAACTATCACCTGAATCCTAATAACCGCACGTTGTGAGTTCTGTTCACAAGCATGAACTAAGGGCATTCTCTAAACCCTGGTGAAAGGGACTGGACAAGGTACCAGCCTTGGGAACCAAAGTAAGAAGAGGCGTCCTGACCTACATGGTACCCGGTAATCCTCTTCGCGTTTACCATTTGGTTTGGTGTCGCGGAGCTGAAACCGCAAGTCAGTACAGTTTCATGGACTCAACCTGAATAAAGTATCTGATATTGAATACTTGTTCTGATCAACTGAACAATTAAAATCCCTGTGGGGATGTGCCAGGGAAAAAAAATCCGTGGTGAATCGATCGTCTCTGTTTGAGTTGAATGTTTCTTTTGCTGATGTTAAACTGTTAATGGTACGTGGATGTTGAGACACTGAAAGTTTGACAAAATTGTTGGTAATTCGCTGGCTTTGCAACTGCCAGTGGTGTTTCGCTACTTATTTTTAGAAAGCCCATGTATATTCAACATAGTACCACATACATCGTACATAGTACAAATACAGAAAACAAAGTACAATACGCAGGGATACAGAACCAGCACCGAGAACGGCAGCTTCTCCGGCGTCGACGACGAAGACCGCCAGCCACCGTCTTGCCACAGCCCGAGGACGCCTTCTTCCTTGAAAGACGCCGCAAAGCCCGTCCGCCGCACCGCGGCGGAACTTCTGCCGATGAACGAGCACGGCAAGCGCCCTCCCTCTCCAGCTACTCCACCTTGCCGCAGCCATCTTCGTTTCCGTCGCAGGCAGAAACCGCCGATGTCGTCCAGTCCTGAGTTCCAGCCACCGGATCCGCCGCCACCACGGATCCGACGGAGAACAGAGGAACTCGAGCACCGCACCGGGCCTCGAGCACCTGCAAGTCGAGCGCGACGACGACGAGCCCCGAGGAGCTCCACCGCCGGAGAAGGCCGCACCGACACCAAACCGCCCGCCACCAGCACCACCTCCTCCAAGGCACCGCCGGCGGGATCTCCACCCTACCCTACCATATGTACAGGCCGGAGCCGGGGATCCCCCACCCTCCCGCCGCCGAAGCAGCCGACGGAGGAGAGGAATCCCGCGGCTCAGTGGCGAGCACGCGGTGGATCGACGGAGTTCACCCAAAAAATCACCTTCCTCTCTGCTACAGTGATGGAGAGGGGATAAGGCTCGCAGAGTATTGAAGACCCAGATCAGAGGGGTTGTTGGTAGCTGTAGATGGTCTCGGTTGTGCAGGAAGGATGCTCTTGAGACTGCAATATGCAAAGACAATCTCTTCTCTTCGTTCGATTTATCAGAATACCACTCTACGCGCCGACGGCCACGCTGCAAAAGGGCCGTCGGCGTACGTGCCTGGGCTGATGCCGTCTGGGCGGGCCGTCTGGGTTGACGGGGGAGGCCACGTGGAAGTTACGTATGTCGACGGCCCACTCTAAGCCGACGGCGGCGCTCGGCCAGGGATAAGAGTGCCGACGGCCTTTTGGGCTACACCGACGGCCTTTTCTACGCCGAGGGCCAGTGCGACGGGCTGGCCTCTCCGGTATATACGCCGACGGCCCCAACAAAAAGCTGTCGGCGTAGAGATTGGCCGTCGGCGCCGCAGCGCCGCATTCCTGTAGTGCGCATGATCTTTAAATTTCATTATCTGGCGACGGTTGACATCGTGCTCTTCAAAGGGAAGCTGTACGTCCTCACCACGGACCTAGATAGACACGAACGCGAGCTCCACGTCCTCGACGACCGCCATGGCGCCATGGGCGGATCACGTCGGTCTGCTGCATACGCAGCGTCCCCAAGGATTACCACAACGACGGCGAGGATCCATGCGACGATCCTAACGACGAGGGTGGAGACATGTGTGAGGAGGAAGGAGGGTCCGATGCCGACGACGACCTGTACGTGCAACGGGACTACCTCGTCGTGTCATGCGATCAACTTTTGATGGTGAAACGAATGATGGACTCGTCGCTGACATCTCGAAGTGAAAAGCGGACTACTCACTGGTTCGAGGTCGTCTTCGAGGCAGTGTAAGCGGCGGCGGCCGTGGACAGTGGAGAGAGGTTGATACGTTGATGGGCCTTCGTCAGCCAAGGCTGCTCCGAGTCTCTCCATGCTGGCGGCTGAATCGGAGTTCGAGAAGATTGCATCTATTTCATGAATGAAAATGATCGGTACAAGAACATGTCCAACAAGAAGATTTATGAGGATCCCTTTCTTGACTCAGGTGTGTACAGCATGAGAGACGGGATAGTGACGCCGTTAGTGTCGTCGGAGGCTGTGAAGCCACCCATGACATGTGATGGTCCATGGGCTCCGACCTGGCTTTTCCCAAAAATCTGATTATTCAAGCCTCTTATGCTTGTATATATTCGATAAATAAGCTGCTTATGTAGTATTAGTTGGGATTTTGTTATATGTTGATGTGCATCATACAACGTAAACTAATTTTGAATGATTTTACCAGTAGGAAATAGACATTTTAATTAGTCTTTATTTAGTTCTGGGTTGTTGTATTGTGTATTCCTCGGGATGACTAACAACAATTCAAAGAAAAGAGAACATGAGAAAGGACATCCTATAAGAAGTATTTGCATTGTCTAACCTAAACTGCATGCATATTGCTCTTTTTCAACATTTTTTGAACCTGCAGGCACAAAATGTTAATCACAGACATGACTATCAAACTGTAACTGCAGATTCGGCTCAACAGACAAACGCCAATGTTATACCTGCTCACGTTATGCCCTTTCAACATGCATAGACAATCCCAATGCTCTCTGATATGCCAAACGTTCAAGCCATGAAACATGGAAGCTAGTGAGTTTGATAGTCCAACTGAACTTTTAAACTAGAAGTACGCAGATACTTATGCTTCTTGCTATATACTTATATGGTTTAAATAATTTGCCGAATCTTTATAAACACACAGGAATTACTGAACAGTAGTATCCAACCTACCAGAAAGTTGGTAAAACTAAAGAAAGTACAAAAAGAAAAAAAATGGTAAAGTTAGTATGAACAGATATAATTAACTGTTAATCTTTTCATCATTCTAAAATCCCAAGGCAAGGAAGAACTTTGTACAATGTTACTGTCCCAAACTGCATGCATTAGTATGTTAAAGATTAAGCAAGCGACGAATCAAATTCTTCCTGATGATGATATCAAAATATTACTGTCCCAAACTGCATGCATTAGTATGTTGTGGAAACATGAAACCAAAATATAGAAAATACCAAAACAATAACTCCAAACAGATCATCTGATGATGATACCATTTAATTATCAAGTACAACGATCTAAAAACATGGAACATTGTACTCTAGCACCCTCAACATTACTACTCGCCGATTCTTCATTTTGTGCACTCTTGGAAACATCACTCGAAGGATCGATCACCTCTTGGTCTTTGGGTAGAAAGGCACATCCCACCGGAGGAACTTTTCCATAACACGGTACACTAGGTATAGAAGACGACCACTGGAATTAAATTCCTGAAGCAACGATGATCGGAGACTTTCCTCACCCGCTGTGATTGTAGTTCGATTGTGAAGAGGCCAACATCCGTGACCATAAAAATGACATTTGCTCCCTCGGCAAAGCCCAACACACGCAATGAACTAGCTGCATCCACGAGAGCGCCATTAGGGAGCAAATTTTCCAAGTAGATGACCCGCGTCAGTACCCATTGTGCATTAGTGCTGCCACTCGCCTTCCTTGACCACAATTTGAGATATGGATCCACTGCTTGGCTAAGTCCCAGACCACCATCCTCCGCCAGCATGAGGTTGAATCTATCATCATAGTAATCATAGTCGTTGTCCTTGACCACTGGTGGGTCGAGCACAGCCAGGCCGGGCCTTGCCAAGTCATACTCTAGGATCCTACAAACGTCAGATATGAAGTAGAGCAGAGACCTCCCAACGAGCACGCTGGAAGAAAATTCGAAGTCTATGTAAAAAGCACGGTGCATCGAGGCCAGCTCGCCCCACGCGCCGGTCTCCGACGAGTATAGACACGCCGACGTGACACCGTCAGTGTCTTCCGGGACGACGAAGACGATGGCCAGTTGGAAGGGGTCTCCGTGGCAGTCGCGGTGGTTGCACCCGTCAGCTGCGCAGAACACGGTCGCGTGGCTGTAGCTCGAGACCGGCATCGGTATGCGGCGTTGGGTGCCCGTGATTGGCTCCCACACGAGGAGTTCGTTGGTATCCTCAGACCAGAACAGGGCGCGGCCGTGGCGGCAGTCAAGGACCGACCAGGAGCGGCGATGATCCGGGGCGTCGAGGGAGAAGGACGAGGCGGTGGTGGGGATGAAGCGGGGGATGTGCTCGTTGTCCCAGTTGTGGAGGAAGCCGAGGACGGGGGGCGTCCGGTGGAGCTCGTGGAGGCGGCGGCGGAAGCCGGGGTGGGAGATAGCGGCGCCCCAGGGCTTGCAGACGACGGAGGCGCGGAGTAGGCAGGCTGGGTCGTCGGGCGGGAGGCGGAGGAGGATCTCTTCTACGAGCTCAAGCGGGAGCGCCGGCGGCGGCCGCACCATGGTGGTCGCTAGATCTTGGTGTTTGTGGGAGGGGAGTCGAGTGGGAGATGGACGGGAGGTTGGAGTCAGAGCACGACCCACCCAGTTTTTTTTTTATTAGATCAACGACCCACCCAGTTCGTTTTTAGAGCGAGCGATCAACCAAGGGCCCAAGCTCAGTCTTCTTTTAAAGAACAAGCCCAAAGCGCTTTCTCTTAAAACAAGCCCAAGAGAAAAGGTTTAAAATTGTACACCCTCCATTCCAATAAACAAGGCTTATATTTTTAAAAAAAATTAGAAAAAATTAAAATACTATATGGATATCATATGTAAATATATTTCACAATGTTTATTTTTATATTGTACATGTTCATAAGTTATTCAAAAACCTTGGTCAAACTTTACATAGTTTGACTTTTCAAAAATAATATAGGCACGATAGCTGGAATCAAGTCATTGTGTGTGTTGGGGGGGGGGGGGGGGGGGGGGGCGTGAATCTATGACATCATAGAGCAGTAACGCATCGATCCTGTGAGAACTTTAATAAGCAAGGGCAATACCGTGTGATAGACAACAAGGTTGCACAATTTTCATGAGGATGCATCGCCCACTTACTTTTTTTCACAAAGAATATATATACATGACTTTTCGCTCATGTTTAATATTATTTATCATATGAATCCCCATGTGTGTTAATAGTTGCGGGCGAAAAATTCGTTGTAAGCCTATTTGTTTTATATTGATAACCACTACCATCTCTTTTTATTGGTCCGAAAATCGAAATATTTCAGTCTAAGAAAGACTTGATGAAATCATGTTTTCAAGTTTAATCACTTTCTCGGCTCAAAATAATTTATAGGTCTTTAGGGAAGAAGACATATTGCTACATACGGAACCAGACCGAAGGTAATCAACTTTTTCTGTGGTGTCGTTTCTATTGGGTATTTTGCTGCCCCCGTAAGATCATATTTTTCTGGTTAGTTTGTTGTTGTTCAGAGGGGGAACGAGTGAGGATGAGAGTGTGATGGGTAAATATGGATAGGGTGTGGGCAGACCCAACAGTCGATTGCTTTGAGTTTTATTAGGAGGTTTACCCATCCGTCTGCTAATGCATCCTTCCCTTTTCTAGTTTATAACATTTAGATCCCTCCACTTATCGGATTTTACTTCCATGTGGGCTGCATATTTGAATAAATCCTCGAGTCCCTTTAGATGTGGGCACCAACAAATGAAAAAGTATCAGCATCTCAAGCGACAAATAAGAAAAAAAAATCTTATTATGAAAATATGTGGCGGTAAAACTAACTACTAACCATAGCATCGACATCCTTGTGGTGCATTGATGTGCCTGGCGAGTCGAGCACTTGACACATAGTTTTCTTATATTTACAACACATAGATACTAGTGAATTTCACCCAAGTTTATTGGAATGAATATCTGAAAGGAAAAGGTTACTTTTAGTTGTAGTCCTATGTGGATGAATCGGTCGTCCTTGATTAAATTTATAGTAATATCGGGAGTGGTTTCTGATAGCTACCCAAGGAGTGGGTGTTACTTTTTTTTTTGAACAAACAAAGGCGCCGACGGCGCTAATTTTCATTCAGCTCGCTGCACCAGGCAGCTAGTAATACAATGTCCTGGAGATGTACATTTTGTAAAGCTAGAAGTATAGGGCATTCTTCTGCATTGTGAGCTGAATTGAAGCATCTAAAAGTAGGTTGAATTAGGCTTTGCCTAAGCACCTGTGCTGCACAATTATGGGCTATTTGATTAAACTTCCTGGAGATGTGGAAAACATGCGGTATTGAGCCAGATGTGGCCTGAAAGTAATCTGCAAGGATTGCTCTAGCATTCCACTGGAGAAGTGGGTGATCTAGTCTTCTTGTTGCTGCCACTTTGGCCAAAACCTGGTTGTCTGTTATAATTTTTGGCATCTGGATATGCAATATTTGTGCTAGCTTTGTCGTCAAGAGGAAAGCTTTTGCTTCTGCCTGGAAAACTATTGATTCACATGGTGCTGCAGCTTGTATCTTGATGTACCATCTCCTCAGATCCGATACATCTCGGATGTGTATTCCTATTCCTGTTGCCTGTCCCTCCATTCCTGGAATTTTCCTGCATTTGCATGCTGCATCTGCAAAGATAATGGTACCTTCAAAGAGATTGTCAGGCGAAATTGTGGAGCCTTGTCGCTGGTTTTGTTCCTGTGCCAGAGCTGGTAATCTGGGTTTGTAAGCCTGCAATTGTAGATGACTATTTTCTTGTGCAATATAAGAGGAGGGTTTATAAAGCTCAAGATTATTCAGTAGTGCTTGAGTGTTGATAAATATCTGATAAGCCTCTCCTCTCTTTCTCTGAAAGAGAAAGTCATTCCTAGATTTCCATATGCACCATATGAAGGTGAAGATATTTTGTAAAGAAGCATAAGGATGGTTCATATTAAGCAGGGTAATTATTATTTCAGATAATGAATTGCATTGGTGCACAATTAGCTCTGTTCTTATGTACCAGGGTGACAAAAACCAAGCAACTTTGACAAAGGGACAAGTAAAGAAGAGATGTACCTCATCTTCTTGCATTCCACACCTGCAACAAGTTTTTTCAATGCGTTTAGAAAATCTTCCTGCTCTTGCTCCTGTTGGAAGTGCTTTCCGGAGAAAACGCCAAGCAAATGTTTGGATCCTTGGTATTATTTCCTTGCTTCCAAACCTGTTTTACTAACTGCATAGTTTGCTGGGAGGGAATTCCCGGACGCTGCTCCTGTTCTTGTTCATACAAAATTTGTAAGCAAGCATGATAGGCCGATTTTGCATTGCACTTGCCATCTCGGGTTAGTTTCCAACATAAGAAATCTGGGTCGTCGGCATTAATGATAGGAGTTTGCTTAATGTTAGTAGCTGCTGCCGGAGTGAAAAGCGTGTCGATTAGCTCATTGTTCCAGGTTTTTTGGTCTGAGGTCCAAAGGTCTTTGACTAAAGCCGGGTATGTAAACCCAGTGGGATGAATGATTAAGTCCTCATAAATGGTGGCCCAAGAAGAGTACCAAGGCGTGTTCCAAATGGAGAGATTTCCTTGAGTCAGTTGATAAGAAACATGGGTCTTAAGAATAGGGAGGACCTTTAGGACAGAGGCCCAAAAAGCAGATTTTGGTGTGTTAGGATTTGGTCTCCAAATGGAAGCCCCAGGGAAGTATTTAGCCTTTAGGACAAGGTGAAGATGGTCATTAGGGTTTTGGGCAATTCTCCAAGCCGACATTAAGATGAGACTTTGATTAACAGCTCGAAGATTCCTAATTCCCAGACCCCCTCCTTTTTTGGTGCACAGAGGTCCTTCCAAGCTTTCAGACAGAGGCTTCGAGTCGTAGAATCCTCTCTTATACCAGTCCACCAGAAGGTTCGTATAATAGCCGTAAGCTTAGAAATGAACTTTTTTGAAAATAGGATATTTGACATATAGTAGACCGGGATCGAGGAGAAGACATATTTTATTAGCTCAAGGCGAGCTGCATGTGAAAGCTTATCTGCCTTATAAGTGCTCAGCTTGGACTTAAATTTTTCAAAAACGAAATTGTAAGTTGATGCTCTATCTTAGCTGGGAGGATGAGAGGGTGACCTAGGTGTATAAAGGAGGCATCCATATCTTGTACAGGAAAAATGGTTTTGATCGCAACAATATCAGAAGTCTGGACATGCTTGCTGAAAATGATACCCGATTTAGTCCAGTTTGGTGTTTGTCTAGAAATTTGGCAAAATGAATCCAGAATTTGTTTCATTGTCGATGCTTCTTGGATGGATGCCTGACCGCAAATTAGGAGATCATCAGCAAAAAGAAGTGAGTGAATGTGAGGGCAATTTGGTCCTATAACCACTCCTTGCAAGGAATTGTTAGCCATGGCCTCTTGAAGAGATAACGACAACTCATTAATAGCAAAGACAAAAAGGTACGGCGAGAGGGGACACCCTTTTCGTATACCTCTCTCGCTTTGAAATCTCGTAAACGGTTGGCCATTTATAACAAGAGAAAAGGCGGGCGAGAGGCTAAACGATCAAAAGCCTTTGCAAGATCAATTTTAAGCATAAAAGCATGATGTTTCCAAGAAGCAAGGCCGAATGAGTGAGTGATTTCCTGGGCAATAATAATATTATTACTAATGCGACGGCCTTCAATAAAAGCCTGCTGGGAGGGGGTAATGTAGTCAAGAAGGTGAGGTTTGAGTCTATTGGCCAAAGATTTGGAAATAAGTTTGTAGACTACATTACACATGCTTATCGGTCTATAATCAGCAGGCACTAAAGGAACAAGTTTCTTTGGGATTAGAACAATATGAGTATCATTTATGTGCTTGGGCATGATTCCTGAGTGGAAAAATGAGCTTACCAGGGTCATCACATCGTCACCAATCTAGTTCCAAGTAGCAAGGTAAAATTCAATGTTGAATCCATCTGGTCCGGGTGATGCATTCCTCTTCATGGCTTTCAATGTGTCCCACAGCTCCTGCTTGCTTGGATCTGTGTAGGTATAATCCAGTCTGTTAAGAGGGAGTTGTGAATGTATGTAAGGCCTGCCAACATTAACATTAGTTGAAGCAAATATATGACGAAAATAGTTCACAAAAGTATTGCTGATTTGTTTAGGCATATGCTGAAGAACATCATTTTCGTCCTTGATTGAGACTATCATGTTCCTTCTTCTTCTCTTGAGGATAGCCCTATGGAAGTAGGCTGTATTCCTGTCTCCATCTTTGATCCAGTTCTTTTTTGCTCTCTGCATATATGGGTCAGTAAGCTTTGTTAAGCTTTCTTCATATCTTGCGACAAGCTTGCTCTCCAATGTGCGGTCTTGGGCATCTAGAGTTTTTCTTGAATTTGCTTGATCTGGTCTTCTAATTCATCCAGCTCTTGTTGTAAAGGTTTCTTTTTCCTGCACCAAACTCTTAAAGCTTGCGCCAAGCGGTTAGTTCGCTGATGAAAAGTTTTTCTGCTCGTTTTGGACCAGATTTGTTTAGCATGTGAGTTAAAATCTTTTTCCTTTAACCACTAGTTTTCAAATTTAAAACTGCGTTTAGTTCTACAAATGGTACCATCCGTGGAAATGAGAATGGGAGCATGGTCACTAATAGTATACATGAGAGGCAAATTGTAAACATTGGAAATTGGAAATTGAGCACACCAATCAGCATTGACTAAGCAATGATCGAGTCTTTCAAAGACAGGTTTCGACGAGAAACGTCTATTTGTCCAAGTGTAAGCTGGACCACTATAACCCAAGTCAAACAAACCACAAGATTTAACTAGAGATTTGAAAGAAGTCAGGCGCGAATGATTAGTAATAGGAGAACTTTTATCCACATCATACAAAAGCTCGTTCATGTCACCCATACAAAGCATTGGCAAATTGCAGTTATCGTACACAAAAGATGCAACTTGCTCCCATATCTGGCTAGTTTGGCGATGATACGGATCACCATACATACATACGAGCCCAAATCTCTGGTCACTACATTTAATTTTAACAGTAGCTAAGATAATATGAAAGCTAGTTGTATGAACATCTACTTGGATATCGTCCGTCCACAGCAGCCAAAGCCCACCAGAACGTCTTTGAGAGGGCACAACAATACAATCGAACATATTAAATCTAGTTATAAGATCAGAATGGCTTACCTTAGAAGATTTTATTTCTGATACGAAAATTATCTGAGCTTTAGTGGCGTCGATTATCCTGGCAAGGTGGCACATGGTGGTACTGCTAAGATCCTTGCCCATGCCATGGCAGTTCCAGCCCAAGGCCTTCATGGCATCTTAGTCACCCTTCTTTTGTAGAACAACTTACACACTTCCCAGGAGACCACCTCGGCAGAAGCAGCGCTCGAGAAGTTTCAATCGGCAGCAGATCACGGTGAACTGTAGTTGTTTCCTCCGACCGGACCAGAGACAGTAGCAAAATCTCCCTTCTGATTTGAGATCAATCTGCTCGATGTGAGCAGATGAAGTGCGCCGCGTGTGTGGGGGTTGGATGGTGTGGGCTGGAGGAGATACGGGTGGGGATTTCACAAAATATATGGGATGAATTTCTTTTCTTACCTCAATCCACGGACGGAGGATCTAGAGAAGAGATTAGAGGGACAGCTGCAAGCTACTCAAGGATACGGAGGTGATTTGGGGATTATTTAGCAGATTGAAACGGTGGTGAGAGGAATAGATCAAGGAGGGATGTACATAGAATGGAGAGTGGAAAAAACTGGGAGAATCAGAGGAAGAAGGGGATCGGCATTACGCCATTCGGCATGTCGCCAGTCGCCATACGGCACTACTCTCGTGTCTATCTCTAGGTCCTGTTGAGTGGGTGTTACTTATATCATGAAAATGGAGTGCCCAAACCTGCTCCATTGGGAGATGACAAGTCGTCGCAAGCTTGTGAATATTCATGTCAGTAACACTAGTAGAAAAAGGGCCTTTAGTCCTGGTTGGGAAGGGCCTTTAGTCCCGGTTGGTCCAACCAGGACTACCAAATTGAGACTAAAGGCTTCGTCCTTTAGACCCGGTTGGTCACAAACCGGGACTAAAGGCCCTCCACGTGGCTGCGCTCGTGCGCTGGGGCTGGAGGACCTTTAGTACCGGTTGGTAACACCAACCCGGACTAAAGGAACTATTTTTTTTGATTTTTTTTGAATTTTTTGATATTTCAAATCTTTAAATTATTTGTCAGTTTAATCTCGAATCACCCCTAATCTCAAGATCTTGAATCACCCCTAATCTCAAGTCAAAGTGCATACTCGTGGTCAAACTTCCCGGTCGGTCACACATCCTCACACTGCTCCACCCCCAGCACGCTTAACTTTTGAGTTCCTTCCCAATTAGTTTCTAAGATTACACTGATAACATCTTGATAATACTATGCTATCAATCTTATTATCTCCTAGTTTTTAATGTCACATGATATTATTTTTTTCAATTACAAACCTATATTAACATAAACAACAATGATTAAGTAATAATAATCTTTATTATTAATAAAGGTAATCAATTATTGATTCCAAAAAAATAAAAAAATTGAATTTTCGGCAATAACTTAAATCTTCCTGCTTTCATAGTTCCCTTTGGAATTTTGAAAATCTAAAAAAATCCTAAACGGCCTTTGGCCGTCTCGAGCGGATTTGGATTTTCGCTGAACATTTTGATATATTACACAATTTTTCCTGAGTTCGTACGCAAAAGTTATTACCATTTTATCGAGAAATCAACTTTTTTTGCAAAAAAGATCAAAATTCAAAGTTTTCAATTTTTCCTAAAAGTAGGTTGTGTGAGGTACATGCATGTCAAAGGATTTTAAAATTTGAAGTTTTTATCATTTTCGTTTATTCGTTTGGATATTTTTTTGCGCGCGGGGGGGGGGGGGGGGGTGTAGGCATGAGAGGCAAAAATTCTGTTTTTTTTTTAAACCTTTAGTCCGGGTTGGTGGCTCCAACCGGGACTAAAGATCGGTTGGAGATACAAACCGGGACTAAAGGTGTCGCAACCTTTAGTCCTAGGACTAAAGTTCCTGTTTGAACCGGGACTAAACCTGGTCGGTCGCCCTAGCCGTTTAAACCGGGAGTAATGCTACATTAGTCCCGAGCCCAAACACAGCCGGGACTAAAGCTCCGGACGGAAGGCCTTTTTTCTACTACTAGTGTAAATTCAAAAACATGGATACCATGGAGTATAATCATGAACAACACCGTCAAATTCAAGGTTTATCAAAGCATAATAAAAATCTCTGTAGGATGTTGGTTCAAGTTGCTCAGTGCATTAGCAGTAATGCTAGCACGTAATAGTTGTAAATTACAATTAAATGGAGGGATAAATTTAATCTGTTTGACACCGATGCTTGTGAGACATCTATAGTATCTAAATGGGAGCAACCCACTAAGTGTATTTTTCTCAGCTTGCAAAGTGTCCACCTCATCATCCATTTCTAAGCAATCCTAATCTGCCACCTAAGCAAATCTGCCACCTAATTAAAAGGGAAAAAAATCATCCAAGAAGACACACATGTATCATGCACTACAAGCCGCCGGCCACACGTATCACTTCACATTTATATTTCCCTATAGGTACGCCTCTTCCCATCCTCTTCCAGTATAGGTTCCTACTCACTACAAACTGTCACTTTTGATGCTGTAAAACAAATCAGACCGCTAGGGACGAGCGGTTCCTTCTTCCTTTTGGCATTCCGTCTGTCACTCTACCTTCCTTTATGATTACCTAGATTCCTAGCTAACTGCTCTCAGAGTCGGCTCACCTCCTCACCACATGGCTCTAACCAAGGAGTCGTGCCTCCAAAGCCTTCTCTGTCTGATCTTCCTGCTCACCACCATTTCTTCTCCCCAGTCATCGGCAGTGCTTATCAGCGTAAAAAAAGATGATTGCATGAAGCCACAGCCCCATAGAAACGCGGACGATCTGCAAGCTTGCCGGACAGAGGCAACACGTGATAGCAGCACTGGTATTCAAGGGATTCAAAAGACCTTTTGAACGGCATGCAAATCGGAAGGTGCCAAAAGATTAAGGATCTATATGCCTTCATGGCCTCAGTGCCTCACTAATGATCTATATGGATTATGGCATCATCTTAAGGTATTGTAGACCTGGCCTCTGACCACCATCTGTTATGTACTCATCCTGAACCTGTCCGTTGATTTGATTTTAGTCATAATATTTGCAGTGCGCATGTTCTTGCCGCCATTGCCATGCCTGTTATTTTGCATTTTTTTTTGCTTCCCGTCAAGGTTTACTACTCGGTATATTCTTAAAGTTAGTGCTCTAATTTTTATGGGCATGGTTCCTGCATGTTCTTTTTCAGTTTTTCTTCACCTCAACTTTTCGTTGATCTTTAACCCAAAAGGAGAACTTCTCGCATGCAGGGCAAATGTTTTTCTATCCACAGCTGAGGATAATTAATATGCCAGGACAATGATTAATGATTTCCACTTGCTTGCATATTGTGGTATATTTTTCAGATGACACTGTCATATTTTAAATATTATAGTGTCTCTAGCAAACTATTTCAGCAGATCGTACATGCATGCCAGCTTCAGTATTCAGAAAGACCACCTAGGCAAGTTTTTATCGACGCAATCTTATTGCATACTAATTATGCTAAGCTCTGTTCTTCTCCACGGGATGTATTTTATACTTTGGCTATCTCTAATTTGGTTTTTATTTATTATGCACTTCCTCCATTTTCTGCAGGATTTTGCTGTTTGCACGTCTTCCACCAAGCATGAAAGTGTTGTTTGTTGTTTTTTATTTAATAATTTGAAACCGGGCTCAGGAGCACGCAAGAATTACACTCGGTCCACAAGCCTTGATTACTTCACTGGTATCATTGATTATATATATTTACCGCAAACACCTTTTAACATATATTTCAGAAGACCGTGGTATCTTGAATTTCTCTGTTGTTATTCCTAATGACAAGAACACACGGTGTGCTAGCCTTCAGAAGTGTTCTGTTCGCCCAACAGTTTGAATATATGAGTTATGTACATACTATACATCATTACAATATGTTGCAAATTTTACCACATAGGTAATAATATATCTCCTGTCATTTGTTCGCCCGGACACGATTTTCTAGAGATGTAGGTACACATAAAGCTTATTGGTGACTTAATTATATTGAGAAAATACAAAATGTGTTTGCCCTGAAAATCTTCTTTAACTGTGGAACATTGGCAAATTACTTATTATTTGTAATGATAACAATACCATCTTGCCATTTTAAGAAGTACCTAATATCTGTCTATGTAATTTCAAACAATATGCACATCTCTTTCATAGTAATTTCAACTAAATGTTCTGCAGCAACGCGCGGGGAATCATCTAGTTATATTCACTAGCAAGACTCTCATCGAAACATCAGGTTTCTTCTCGACATCAGGCTTAACATAACACAGAATGCTAGCTACATGCAATCTAGGGTGCTAGCTATGTACATTAGCCTTAACATAACACTTTCACACTGTCTCCTGAGATCATTGGGTGTCCTATTTTTTTCTCTATCAGTATGTTGGTCAAACTTATTTGTATTTTTCACTATTTGGAAGATACAATGGTGAAATTTTTCTTCAAATTTGGTTAGAACAAACTGTGTGGGTAAAATTGTTTTACAGGTCTACAAATACCAGCCTGATGACGGTTGTTTTACAGTTCAAATTTTAGAGACATTTTTGCATAAAAAATAGTTGTAGCCTGCAAGCAATAAAGTAACTTGAATAAGTAACCTGGTTGGTTATTGATTGCTGTTAGATTTAGTTTGGTGGGGCGAATCCAACGGTGATAGTGGTTCGGTGTTAGAATGATGGGGTGCATTTAGCGAAAGTGGTGTTTGCTCGATTAATACTAGTGGAGATTAGTTGGGATTAATCGTTAAACAAAGAGCACCCTCCTAGAGAGGGTGACTTTTCACCCCTTCCCCACACGGAAGTCTTTGGGGAGGTCTCACCCCATAGGTGAACCACACTTGTGACTTATCATGTCGTGGGTGAGTCCCTATGATGGGAGGGCAACGTGTTTTTTTTTCTCTTTTGTAGATTCAAATATGATTTTTTTGAACTAGCGTCCAAAAAAATGAATCGTTTTCACAACTGTGGTAGCCATGTTGAGATCGTTAAAACTAGATCCCATGTTGATATATTTCGACGAACTTTTAATTTCACTGTTAGTCATATGTTGAACTGTCTTTGGTTTTGAAGTGCAATGCCTTTTTTCCTGCACTGTGTTCGGTTGCACTTGCCTGAGTGCATGTTATGTCCTGCCTTCCTGTGTTTTGATGTCATGTCCTGAGCTGCTATTTTACACATAATGTTTTGCCCACCTTCTATGTCATGTTTTGATTGCATGTTTTGCACTCTCTCCCGCTCCAATGATGTTCTGACTTCCGATGCATAGCATTATGATATCATATCCTGAGCGTGTGTTTTGCATCGTGCTCTGATGCACTGATGCTTGATACGTCCATTTTGCATCACTATTTTACATCATAATTTATCTTTATTCATTGATATATTTCATATTATGATGCAATATTTATGTTGTCTTGTCTTATTGTGCATGTTTGGCAATTATTGGGGATGGATCTGCCGGAGCCGGAAATCAACTAAAAAAGTACCTGTCAAGATACTTGACGTCGGAAGCTCAAAAAATTCCAGAAAAATTATGAAGTCAATATTTTGAAGAATAAGTCACGGAGCCGAAAGGGGGCACGGAGTGGAGCTCCAGGGGCAGGGGTGGCCTCCACCCGCGGGCCCACCCTTGGCCGCGGCAGGGGCCCGCCCCTGGCCCCCCTCCGTCTCCCCTTCGGCGTATTACTCACCCCTGACCTAAAACATCGGGGGCATCGATAAGGAATTTTTCCGCCGCCTCCACGAGGCGGAAACCAGACAGAGAGAAGAAGGGCTCCGGCAGGGAGAAATCCGCGGGGGAATTTCCCTCCCGGAGGGGGGAATCGCCGCCATCGTCATCGCCATCACGCCAAGCATCATCGGGATCATCATCAACAACATCTCCACCATCAGCACCATCATCACCGTCGTCATCCCATCTCATCTCGCTGTAAAAATTACCATTGTGTTGCTATTAGTTCATCGGAATCGTATCCCGGGCGTTGATTACCACTTGTAGTTGATGGTTGAGAGTTTTATCGGTGAATTATCATTACAATCAGATTGTTGCCCTTATTCATATCACCTCTCATCATGATCTATATGATGTCTTGTGAGTAGTTCGTTTGGTTCTTGAGGACATGGGGAAAGCCTAGTTGCTAGTAATTGCATAATGTTGAGTAATATTTAATGGTTTGATTTATGTTGTGGTGTTATTCCTCTAGTGGTATCGTGTGAACGTCGACTACATGATACTTCACCTTTCAAAGGGCCCAGGGGAATGCATAGTGTATATTGCTTATGGTAGGGTTGCAGGAGTGACAGAAACCTAAACCCCAATTTGTGAACTAGTGCACTAGGGAGTGTAGGGTCTCGGAGTTTAAGGCTGTGGTTAGGTTTTTATCTTAATTACTTTCTTGTAGTTGCGGATGCTTGCAAGGGGTTTAATCACAAGTATGTATTTGGCCAAGTAAGGGCGGTGCATTAGCATAGGTCCACTCACAGGGCACTTTATCAAAACATTGAAGGTTAATCACCGGCGTGCAAGGAAACTGGCTAGGCAGAAACTCCCATGTGTCCTCGAGAACGTTTTAATCTTCATAAGTAACACAACCAGCCTGTCCTTTGAGCTTAAAAGGATTGGGCTATTTGCTGCAATTATTGTAGCACTCTTTTATTTACTTGTTCTTTATTTGTTCATTAAATCAAAAATCCAAAAACATTTCTCTTTTAGTGCTTGCAGTGAAACCTTGCTGAAAACCACTTGTCAACACCTTCTGCTCCTCATTGGGTTCGACACTCTTACTTATCGAAAGGACTACGATAGATCCCCTATACTTGTGGGTCATCAAGACTCTTTTCTGGCGCCGTTGCCGGGGACTGTAGCGCTATTGGTAAGTGGAATTGGTAAGAAACTCATTTATTGTAAGTGTTGTTTTTATTTTTGCTTGTTACTTTGCTTCGTTATGGAGCACTCTTCACTTAATATGCTGTTTGGGAGTGACTCTGCCACCACACCTGTGGTGGATAAGAGTCCTCCACTCTCTGAAATTGATCCATTTAAAATACTCATGGGAATTATTTATCATGTTATGAGTAACCGTTATGCAGGGGATGGAACCATCCATCCAGGTTATCATTTGCTTTATATTAAAAATCTGTGTGAGCTATTTAAGATTGCAGGTATGTCAAAAGAGGTAATCATGAGGAAATTATTCTCAATATCACTAAAGGATAATGCTATGGATTGGTATATGCTTTTGGATAATTCTCACTTGATGGATTGGAAAGAGCTTATGTCTCTCTTTTATTCTAAATTTTATCCTCTTCATGAAATTCATCAAGATAGAAATTATATTTATAACTTTTGGCCACGTGAAGGAGAAAGCATCGCTCAAGCTTGGGGGAGGTTGAAATCTTTAATGCTTAAATGCCCCAATCATAAGCTTCCTAATGATATAATTGTTAACAATTTTTATGCGAGGCTGCCTCGCAATGATAAGGATATGCTTGATGCCTCTTCTCTTGGATCCTTTACAAACAAAGAAGTTAATGCTAAATGGGATTTAATTGAAAGGATTTATCGCAATGCGGAAGATTGGGAGATCGACAAAGGTAAAGAATCAGGTATAAATTATGAGTATGACTGCATTAAATCTTTCATGGAAACTGAACGTTTTAATATGCTTAGTGCTAAGTTTGGGCTCGATTCTCAAATTGTTGTTGATCTTTGTAAATCCTTTGCTGACCATATTAATATTCCAAAAGAAAAGTGGGATAAGTATCATGAACCATTTAAAGATGTTTGTAAAACGGATGTGCTTGCTAGTGATGATGTGCCTGTCCAAACAGTCGAATTTGTTTTACCTGCTGTTTACTTTGAAAAACCACCCTTTCCTATAAAAATTGAAGAACACTCAATCGTGGCTAGTGTGGTTAATAAAAGTGAAAGGAAAGCTTATGAACCTGATGAACAACTTGAAATTGCTTCTCCAGTAGCTTTGGTTAAAGATCTTGTAACTGAGAACATCGATGGAAGTTCTATTTATTTTTGTGAAGCTTCTACTAACATTGTTAGACAGGATAAAAGTGCAAAAGTTGTTGGTACTCCTGTTGTCTCTGTCAAGATAGGTGATCATGGCTATTATGGATTATGTGATATGGGTGCAAGTGCAAGTGCTATTCCTTATACACTTTATCAAGAAATAATGCGCGAAATTGCACCATGTGAGCTTGAAGATATTGATTTGGAGATTAAATTGGCTAATAGAGATGTCATCCACCTGGTGGGAATTGTCAGAGACGTTGAAGTTTTATGTGGTAAGGTAAAATATCCAACTGATTTCCTTGTCTTGGGGTTGGTTAAAGATAAATTTTGTCCTATTATATTTGGTAGACCTTTCTTAAATACTTGTAGTGCTGTTATAGATTTTAAGAAAGAAAAGGTCTCTGTTCAATTTGCTGGAGAGCCGTATGAATTTAATTTTTCCAAATTTGCTTGACATCGTTATGATAAAGAATTGCCTAATGAGGATCTTATTATTGAAAGAATTGCTTCTATTGTCGTGCCTCCTAATGATCCTTTGCAGCAATATATGGAGGAGCACGAGAATGATATGTTTATGCAGGAAAGAGAGGAAATTGATGAAGTTTTCTTTAGACAGCCGGCTATTCTAAAGCATGATCTACCTGTGGAGTCTCTGGGGACCCAGACACCTCGAAAGGGAGATCCCGTTTTTGAATTAAAAGCTCTTCCAGACACTCTCAAATATACATATTTGGATGAGGAGAAAATATATCTTGTTATTATCAATTCTAACATTTCAGTGAAAGAGGAGGAGCAATTATTGGAGGTCCTTAGGAAACATCGAGCTGCATTGGGATATACTCTTGATGATCTTCAGGGGATTTCTCCATCTATTTGTCAACATGCAATTAATCTTGAGCCTGATGCGAAGCCCGTTTATCGTGGGGTTGTCACGGCAAGTTCTTCCACAGGGAAGATGAGTTCTGGGGCCATTGGTGATCGAAGTACGTGGGAACGGTTAATCTCGCCGGGGAACAAGGATTTACCCAGGTTCGGCCCCTCTGATTAGAGGTAAAGACCTACTTCCTGCCTCTATGTTATTGCTCTTGATTAGATCTCGATTACAAGGACCCGGCTCCTACAACTCAGGAGCCGGCGACTTCTTTCTGGTGGCTAGGGTTTCTCTCTACTGGTTCAAGCTTAGCTCACTACGATCCAGGACCCTGCTTATAAAGGCTGCCGGGTCCCTGGACTTACAGGCTATACCGAGTCACACTAGAACACGGAGTCCTACTCTATATCTTGGTCTTCCAAGTTAGACTCCGGGTTGTACTTGGACTCCTTCTCTGGACGAGCCTCTTTCTCCACACGGGCCTTGGTCGGCTTGTCTCCAGCCCAGCCCATGTAACTTGTCTTGTGACTCGGCGTTGGCCTTCTTGGTCTTGGCGGGTCTACTTTCCGGGTCCATGGGCCTACCTGTAAAGTATCCCCCCATCAGTAGCCCCCGAATTTATCTTGGGCGCAGCTTGGCGGCTTCCTCTGACTTGTTGGTTCGACTCCTTGGGTCGACTCCTTCCACTTGAGCCACAGGCTCCAAAGTCGCTTGCTGCTAGCTCCAAGGTAAATTCCTGCATAAAGACATAAGACATATAAAAGATGAGTCTATGCTCTTTCCTTGTTCAAGTCATCACCCTTGCCCTTGCACATGCTGGCCGGGTTTGTTGCGACTCTTGCGAACAAGGATTAGACAACTTGACTTTCACTGCCACAGGACTCGCCACTCTGGGACAAGCCGACTTTTTCCACTTCTGTGACTTTAACTTTTCTGCGCTATGCCCTTTCTATCTGTTAACCATTGAACTGCTTAATAGTGAAACGTTATCCACGGTTTACTGTGGACCTGCACTGTAACTCCTTTAGGGTTTTACCCTCTTTATAAATACCGAAGGGTTAGGTCTTAAACCTCACTTGCCCCTTCAGCTCAAAACCTCTCCTTTCTCTTAGCGCCCATCTCTTCCCGCGTCCAGCACACACTTCCCACACGCCATGGCTCCCAAGCGCGCAAAGACCGCATCCAAGGCCAAGGCATCCTCGTCGAGCAGGACGGTGGACATCGCCGNTGCCTAGAGGGGGGGGGGTGGTGAATGGCGATTAAAACTTTTTCTATTTAGGGGCTTGATAATTGTGGAATAAAACTAGGTGTTTAAATTAACAAGCCAACAACCTAAAATTCTAGGTTTTCCTAAAGTGCACCAACAACTTATGCTAAACAAGGCAAGCAACAAGGTGATAGCAAGATATAGACTTCAAGCACGATGGCTATCACTATGTAAATTTGCATAAGTAAAAGCTCGGATTAGAGAGAACCAAGGCACGCGGAGACGAGGATGTATTCCCGAGTTCCTCCTTGTTAAGGGAGTATGTCTCGTTGGAGGGGTGTGAGCTCGCCACAAGAGGCCTACTCAAGATGCCACAAAGGCCTCACCCTATTCTCTGATGAACCGCACCCAAAGGTTTGGTTCACCTTCCACTATCGGAATCCTTCGGGGCGGATTCGGAGCCCTTACAACTTTTGGGGCACACACCCACAACTCAATTGGGGGCTCCCAAAGTGTGCCAAAGCTTCACAAGCCGAAGTCTTCACGGCACCACCCGTCTAGGGTCCAATGACCCAAGAGTAACAAGCTCCCAACCGTCAATCCCACGAATCACCGTGGGGAGCACAACCCGATACAACTAATGCAAAAGGGGAAGATCACACCAAGTGGTCAAATCCTTCTCCTCAAAATCCAACCAAAGCAACTAATGCTATGGAGGGATTTAGGAGGAAGAACGAAGGAGAAACACCAAGAACTCCAAAATCTAGATCCAACGAGTTCCCCTCACTTAGAGGAGATTTTGTTTGGTGGAGTAGTGGATCTAGATCTCCTCTCTTGTTTCCCAAAATTTGGGCAAGAATCATCGGAGGGATTAGGAGGAATCGAGCTCTAAAGTTTGCAACAATGGTGGGGAGAGAGAAAATGAGCTCTTACAGAAATTTGGGGAAGAAACCCTTTTTATAGGGGCCCCAAAAAAATGACCGTTGGGGCAAAAAAGTGTGCAGCCCGACACCCCGGCCTGGGGCTGGCCTGCACCCCGGCCAGCCCGGCCGAGAATCAAACATGCGAAGGAAGCCAGCGATCGAAGGAAACAAGCACGCAGGCAGCCCGGCCTGGCAACCCGGCCTGGGCCGGCCAGCACCGAGCTGGGCTGGCTTGCAGCCCGAAGCTGCCGGCCTGCCAGCCCGGCCTGGGCCGGCTGGCCACCCGAGCGTCCCGGCCTGAGGCCGGCCTCGGGCCCGGCCAGGCCGGTCCGCCTGCCCCCCTTTTTTTCCTGTTTTTGAAATTCCTGTTTAGAAAAATCGATCGAACCGAAAACGCAATAACTTTCGCATACGAACTCCGTTTTCGATAATCTTGGACTCGTTGGAATCGTCACAACGAGCACAATAGGAATATGAAGAGAAAAATCATAGTTCAAGAATATTATAAAACCAAATGGGGAAAGTTAAAAACTCATTTTTGCAAACCGAAAATTCTATAACTTTTGCAAATGAAGTCCAAATTGCGTGAAACCAATTTTGTTGAAAAGAGGACGACAAAAGCAACACTTGGAGATGTCAAACAAGCAATGGAGATTTTGCAAAGAAATGGAATAGGTATATCTTCCGCACGGATGAACCGGCAAAATCTCCAATACCGAAACCGCAATGGAAGACGCATATGAAAACCGTTTTCGGTGAACTTGGCTTTGTCATGACAAGCACGGCAAGCACCAAGACCACACCATGATAAGAGACAAATAAGAACCAATAACGATGATTGCATGGATGCAAAGGTTTGTGCTCTCTACGACAATACGATCCGGATATTCGGTTGAGAGCCCCTCTTGATAGTACGGTTATCTATCCTATAATCCGGTCTCTCACTAAACAATATGAGACCGGTAAAATAGAAACCATATCAAGATCATACCTTTGCCTTGCGCTTCAAACACTTGAGGTCGATGAAGACGATCTTCAACTCCTCAAGATGCACCACCTTTCTTCAATTGCGCTTCGGTGAAGATTCACATGTAGCTCCCCCATACACCAAGACGGGAGAGGCACTTCTTCGACATATCTTCACTTGGCCTTGAGTGATGATCAACCCGCACAAAGCCTTGATCAACACAAACTTTTCTTCCCTTAGCCTTGACTCCAACAAACGGAGATCAAGCAACTCAAATGGACACACCTATAAATATAGCTCAGTGCAAACATTAGTCCATAGAGATTGTCATTAATTACCAAAACCATGCATGGGAGCAACCATGCATGGGAGCAACCATGCACTTTCAGATGTGAGGAGACCAATCTTGTTCTCAATTGGGAGAAGTGTCATTTCATGGTAAATGAAGGCATAGTGCTTGGACATAAAATTTCTGAAAGGGGGATTGAAGTTGATAAAGCCAAAATTGAAGCAATTGAGAAAATGCCCTATCAAAGAGACATCAAAGGTATTCGTAGTTTCCTCGGTCATGCTGGTTTTTATAGGAGGTTTATTAAAGGATTTTTCTAAGACGTCGCGGCCCCTCACTAATCTTCTTCAAAAGATGTTCCATATGTTTTTGATGAAGATTGTAAGGAAGCCTTCGAGGTACTAAAAAGAGCTTTAATCACCGCTCCTATAGTTCAACCGCCTGATTGGAATTTACCCTTTGAAATTATGTGTGATGCTAGTGATTATGCTGTAGGGGCTGTCCTTGGCGAAAGAATTGATAAGAAGTTGAATGTAATTCATTATGCTAGTAAAACTTTGGATAGTGCACAGAAAAATTATGCAACCACTGAAAAGGAATTTTTAGCTGTCGTTTTTTGCTTGTGATAAATTTAGACAATATATTGTGGACTCTAAAGTAACTATTCATACTGACCATGCTGCAATTAAGTACCTTATGGAGAAGAAAGATGCTAAGCCTAGACTTATTAGATGGGTGCTTTTGCTGCAAGAGTTTGATTTGCGTATTGTTGATAGAAAAGGTGCAGAAAATCCTGTAGCTGATAATTTGTCTAGAATGGAAAATATTCCTCATGATCCCATCACTGTAAATGATAGTTTCCCTGACGAACAACTTGCCGTCATTAAGCTAACTTCTCATGATGCTCCTTGGTATGCTGATTATGCTAATTTTATTGTCTCGAAATTTTTGCCTCCAAGTTTTACTTATCAACAGAAAAAGAAACTCTTCTATGACTTGAGGCATTACTTTTGGGATGACCCACATTTATACAAGGAGGGAGCTGATGGAATCTTGAGGAGATGTATTCCTGAGCATGAACAGGAGGAGGTATTGAGGAAGTGCCACAATAGTGATTATGGAGGACATCACGCAGGTGAAAGGACTGCACATAAGGTTCTTCAATCAGGTTTTTATTGGCCTACTTTATTTAAGGATGCTAAAAAGTTTTTTTGTTTCATTTGTGATGAGTGTCAAAGGTTCGGTAATATTAGTAGACGTAATGAAATGCCTATGAATTATTCTCTTGTTATTGAACCTTTTGATTGTTGGGGGTTTGACTTTATGGGTCCTTTTCCCACTTCTCATGGTAATACTCATATTCTTGTTGCTGTAGATTATGTTACTAAGTGGGTGGAAGCTATACCAACTAAAAGTGTTGACATAAGACCTCCCTAAAAATGCATAAAGAAGTTATTTTTCCTAGGTTGGTGTGAGCCTAGATATCTTATGACTGATAGAGGATCTCGTTATTCATGGAGCTTTTAGAAAGGTTTTAGCTAAGTACGATGTTAATCATAGAGTCTCCTCTCCGTATCATCCTCAAACTAGGGACAAGTTGAATTAACTAATAGAGAAATTAAACTGATCTTGCAAAAGACCGTTAACAAGTCTAGGAAGAATTGGTCTAAAAAACTTAATGATGCTTTATGGGCCTATAGAACTGCTTATAAAAATCCTATGGGTATGTCTCCTTATAAAATGGTTTATGGGAAGGCATGTCATTTGCCTCTTGAATTAGAACATAAAGCTTTTTGGGCTGTTAGACAACTTAATTCTGATCCTAATCTTGCCGGTAAAACTAGGTTGCTTAAATTGAATTCCTTGGATGAGTGGAGAAACGACGCTTATGAAAGTGCTCGTTTGTTAAGCAAAAGGTAAAGAGATGGCATGATAAGAGAATTTTGAAAAGAGAATTTAATGTTGGTGATAAAGTGCTTTTGTATAGTTCTCGTCTCAGATTTTTTGTAGGAAAATTGCTATCAAAATGGGAGGGACCATTCATCATTGAGGAAGTCTATCGCTCCAGAGCTATAAAGATTAATAATCTTGATGGAGACAAACCTCAAGTGGTGAATGGTCAGCAACTTAAGCACTACATTTCCGAGAATCCCTTGGAAAAAGATGCTGATGTTATTCAGGTGGTTTCTCCGGAAGAACACATTGAAACCAAATACCGGAAGACTCTAGAATCAGCAAACGAATAGGTAACTGTTTCGGTAAGGAAAGTGTCTCGGAAAATTCAGAAAATTTATATTATTTATTTTCGAAAATTAGGAAAATTTGGAGACTAGACGGAGTACGAGACGGGGTCCAGGAGGCAGAGGCGGCCCTCTGTCGCGACCCCACCCCAGGCCACGGTGGGGACCCCCCTGGCCTCTGGACACCGCCTCCGACTCCGCCTAGTCCCGTCGCCTTCCTTTCATTGCAAAAATTTTCGCTATATATTTCCCCGAATTTTTCGAGAAGCGTATCCTGTGTTTTCGTCGTGTTCTTGTTTCGAGTTTTCTCTTGCCAGGGTCTCGAAAACTCTCCATCTAGATGTCTTCTTGCGGATCCAGTAGGGAAGACTATGCAGCAAGGCGCCTTCGTCGGATCCAACAAGACATTAATCGTGGGGACTTGATGAACTAGGCGACCGATGAGGAGATCGCCGCTAGGAAGGCGGAGCTGGAGCGCAACATGCGGGAAGAAGTGAGAAAGGCAGCGTCGCGCCAACCGGGAGGAAGGGCAGAGAATCCAAGGCCAGGCAACACCACTTTTGTGGGATCCATTAACCCCCGACATGTTTATTCTCATGATGTTCCAGGGATAGTGCCGCAGCAGCAGGATCTCCATATTGCTCCATTGCTGTCGGAAGCTCATAGAGTGGCTGACCAGTTCTGCGAGCAGTTCCGTTGCTTGAAAGCGGAAGTTGCAATACTAGAGGCAGAGAATCTGGAGCTTCGTTGACGTCTTCAGTATTTCTTGACACCTCTGGCTGTGGTACCGCCATCTCCACCGCGGGAATAAAATTCGAGCACTATGGGTAACGACACTCCCTTGGCTTGTTCAAAGCTTGGGGGAGTGCCCCGGTATCTTTATCTTATGTATTTTATTTTTCGCAGTCTTGTGAGTCGTATCACGAGTAGAGAAGTTATCATATAGTATGGTTTTGCATTGTGTCTTGTCACTCCTCGTGAGTCTTTGTATCTGTTGTGTGTGGTTTTCTATAATGAAATATAAATGGGAAGTATCCTTTATTCTTCTGCACTTATATTTTATTATGGCAATCTCTAACATCTGCTGATCTTGTGGTAAGTAATGATTGACATTGGGTGCATGAGTAGAAGTTTATTCGGTATTGATAAGCATGGCTTTGTTTAAATTGCAATAATTGCTTTGGTGCTTGAGTAGAGAAGAAGAATTTAATTGCAAATACACTATCTTGTATGTCTTACATGCTTGTGAACCTTCCAGTGTTGGGAATATGCCCTAGAGGCAATAATAAATGGTTTATTAGCATATTCATGTTTATGATAATAGTTTATTCTCCATGCTATAATTGTATTAACCGGAAACATAATACATGTGTGGAATATAAACAACCAGAAGTCCCTAGTGAGCCTCTACCGGACTAGTTCGTTAGTCAAGAGATGGTTAGAGTTTCCTAACCATGGACTTGTTATAGTCACTTGATAACGGAGTCATATCATTAGGAGTAATGATGTGATGGACAAGACCCGATAATAAAGAGTTGCAATTGATCGTGTCACACAGTTTTCATTGCCAACGCTTTTAGTATGCCAAGTATAGTTTCCTTAGACCATGAGATTATGTCACTCCCATTTACCAGAGGAATGCTTTGTGGACATCAAACGTCACTTCGTAACTGGGTGATTATAAAGGTGGCTTTCAGGTATCTCCGATGGTATTTGTTGGGTGACATGAATCAAGAGTGGAATTTGTCCTTCCTTGTGACGGAAAAGATATCTCTGGGCCCTCTCGGTAATATAGCATCAGAAAAGGTTGCAACCATGTGATTAAGTGTTAGGGTCACACACTTAACGCTCCGATGTAGCTAGGGTTAGCGATGAGATAATTGATGGAATGAACGAATGATGATTCGGAGTCTCGGATGGGATCCTAGACGTCACAAGGAGTTCCGGAAGAGTCCGGAGAATAAGATTCATATAAGGAAAGTGGTTTCCGGAGGTTTCGAAAAGGTTCGGGAATTTATCGGTAGAGTACCGGAATATTCTAGAATGTTCTAGAGGAGTCTAGAAGTGGGGCCCATAGGAGTATGGGGCCCACATGGGATAAAGGGGTGGTGGACTGGCCTCAAGGGCCAGGAGGCCAGCCGCACCACCTGGCCCCAAGGGGCCCATGCGGCTAGCGCAAGGCCCAAAAAAGGGGAGGGGGCCGGCCTAACCCTAACCCTAAAGGGCGACTGGCTTGGGGGCCAAGGCACCCCAGCTGCCGGCCCTAAAGGGCATGGGGCGCAGCCCCCCTGGCCACCTATATAAGGAGGGGCTGGGGGGAGGGCTGCCGCACCCCTTGGCTCCCCCCAGGTGCCTTAGCCGCCCCCTCCCTGCTGCCCTAGCTGCTCCACCTCCTGCGCCACCCCTCTCCCCGGAGGGCTGCCGCCTCCACTCCTCCACCTAGCCGCACCACCCCTATGCCCTAGGGCTGCTACGCCTTCTCCTCTCCTCCTCCTCTTGCTTGGCTTGGCGAAGCCCTGCTCGTGGAGATCTACACCATCAACGCCACCACACCGTCGTGGTGCCGAGATCTATCTAGCCACGTCCTCCTCGCTTGCGGGATCAAGGAGAGGACGTCTACATCGAGCTGTACGGTGGATACCGCGGAGGTGCTGCTCATGCGGTGCTTCATCGGATTGGATCTTCGAGGAAATACATCTCCTCGCGACTAGATGAGTCTAGTTGCGGGGATCGACTAGCCAACCCCTGCACCGACAAAACGCGTTTGTTCGATCTTCAAGGGTAAGAGATTGGATCTCACCTTCGCTACCTTCGTCTCATAGATCTAGATCATGGGGTTTGTTCCGCTTGTTTCGTAGGAATTTTTTGTTTTCTATGCATCGACCCCTTCATCCAGCTCATACACCTTTGTATAGATTTATTTCTGACAGTGATGATAAGCTTTATGTTGCATGTTTGACATGTTGTTCTTGATAGCATAGTTGATTTACATCTCTCAACACTGTTTGTTTGCTTTAAAGCCTCTCTAGCCTAAAGCCCTGTACTGAGTGTATGGTTCACTCGTGCATCCAATTCCCAAAGCCAAACTTTCTTGCCAGCTGAGTCCACCATATCTACCTATGCATGGTATTTTCTACCATTCCAAGTAAATTTGTCATGTGCTATCTTTAAATTTTTTTCAAAATACTCCTTCTTTGTGCCTCTGTTTTTAAGCTCATGAGGGAGCAGTGGAGAGCTAGATATAACTTGTGACGAGCAAGGTCATTTCCCCCCTTTCACCCGGTGTCGATGGATTACGTCTTCACTTGAATCAACCCAAGAGCAGCTTAAGCAAAATATAAATATAACTCACCATTCTTCTCCGCGCAATGCAAACCTGAGAAATCAGCTCAAACATTGGACAGTGGTGAAACCAAGGAGAAAGAGGAGCGTACTCGCTTCTCTAAGAACCAGCTGCTCTCACAAGTCTAAAAACCTTGCTTGTCATGGGGACTAGATAACTTCTCTGTTGTGAAGCCGTTGACGAAAGCATGCATACCTCAAAATCATTTTACTTCTGTTTTAAAACCAAAAGCTCTAGCACATGACTAATCCCTGCTTCCCTCTGCGAAGGGCCTCTCTTTTTCTTATTGTTGAGTCAGTTCACCTACTTCCTCTACCTTCTACAAGTAAACTCATAGTGTTGAATTTTGATGTTAAGCAATTATGATATCTACATTATGTCTTTCATGTCTCATGATAGTTATTCATTTTTCTTATGTCAGTTCTAACTCTTTTGTTATAAGGATATAGCTTTGACGATTTGCAACTCGTGGGAAGATGACCAGATGGTCGAAGCATTTAAATGAATCTTTCTTGAAATATGGTCTGATAAGTATAATTGTTTCTTAAGCGGAGTCTCATTTTGTCTTTGCTTAATAAGTTTCTGTCTTCTTTCACCTTAACATGTTGTAGTTACATTACTTGTCTTCGAGAATCTTTATGAGAGAAAGGTTGTTGTTTAAGATATATTTGTGTTTGATGAGTAAATACTGATACTTCATGTTCGTATTCTTCATTTATCGACACTTCACTCTATAAACCTGTGGTCATGTTTACCGAGTTCAGTTTTCGCTTGGGGACAAGCGGAGTCTAAGCTTGGGGGAGTTGATACGTCCATTTTGCATCACTATTTTACATCATAATTTATCTTTATTCATTGATATATTTCATATTATGATGCAATATTTATGTTATCTTGTCTTATTTTGCATGTTTGGCAATTATTGGGGATGGATCTGCCGGAGCCGGAAATCAGCTGAAAAAAGTACCTGTCAAGATACCTGACGTCGGAAGCTCAGAAAATTCCAGAAAAATTATGAAGTCAATATTTGAAGAATAAGTCACGGAGCCGAAAGGGGGCACGGAGTGGAGCTCCAGGGGGCAGGGGCAGCCTGCACCCGCGGGCCCACCCTTGGACATGGCAGGGGCCCGCCCCTGGCCCCTGTGGCCCCCCTCCGGCTCCCCTTCGGCGTATTACTCACCCCTGACCTAAAAACATCGGGGGCATCGACAAGGAATTTTTCTGCCGCCTCCATGAGGCGGAAACCAGACAGAGAGAAGAAGGGCTCCGGCAGGGAGAAATCCGCCGGGGAATTTCCCTCCCGGAGGAGGGAATCGCCGCCATCGTCATCGCCATCATGCCAAGCATCATCGGGATCATCATCATCATCATCTCCACCATCATCACCATCATCACCGCCGTCATCCCATCTCATCTCGCTGTAACAATTACCATTGTGTTGCTATTAGTTCATCGGAATCGTATCCCGGCGTTGATTACCACTTGTAGTTGATGTTTGAGAGTTTTATCGGTGAATTATCATTACAATCAGATTGTTGCCCTTATTCATATCACCTCTCATCATGATCTGTATGATGTCTTGTGAGTAGTTCGTTTGGTTCTTGAGGACATGGGAAAGCCTAGTTGCTAGTAATTGCATAATGGTGAGTAATATTTAATGGTTTGATTTATGTTGTGGTGTTATTCCTCTAGTGGTATCGTGTGAACGTCGACTACATGATACTTCACCTTTCAAAGGGCCCAGGGGAATGCATAGTAGTTTGCTTATGGTAGGGTTGCAGGAGTGACAGAAACCTAAACCCCAATTTGTGAACTAGTGCACTAGGGAGTGTAGGGTCTCGGAGTTTAAGGCTGTGGTTAGGTTTTTATCTTAATTACTTTCTTGTAGTTGCGGATGCTTACAAGGGGTTTAATCACAAGTATGTATTTGTCCAAGTAAGGGCGGTGCATTAGCATAGGTCCACTCACACAGCACTTTATCAAAACATTGAAGGTTAATCATCGGCGTGCAATGAAACTGGCTAGGCAGAAACTCCCATGTGTCCTCGAGAACATTTTAATCTTCATAAGTAACACAACCGGCCTGTCCTTTGAGCTTAAAGGATTGGGCTATTTGCTGCAATTATCGTAGCACTCTTTTATTTACTTGTTCTTTATTTGTTCATTAAATCAAAAATCCAAAAATATTTCTCTTTTAGTGCTTACAGTGAAATCTTGCCGAAAACCACTTGTCAACACCTTCTGCTCCTCGTTGGGTTTCGACACTCTTACTTATCGAAAGGACTACGATAGATCCCCTATACTTGTGGGTCATCAATGCGGGTCATCAATGCTGCCTTTTGATGCACTGTGTTTGATGTTCCGATGCACTGCTGCTCTGCCTTATGATGCACTGCGTTTGATATCCTGCCCTGAGCACCTATCTTGCACTATCTTTTGGTGTACTGAAGGAGATGCAGCCTGCATCGCACACTACTAAAAATGTACCACGAAATATTAGGCGTAATGACCAATGTAACCCCTTCAAAATCTATATAAATTATTAACGCGCCGAGTTTGCCATGACGGAGCACAACCATAGCACGCTGTGCGATAAAATACAACCTACAAAATATTACGCGAAAATATATGTTCTACCTACTCCTTTTTCCAAAAAAAATTATTGTACTGCACTGTCTTTTTAATTCGTAGAAAACAAAAAACCAATCGTCGTCTTTTTTATTTTGTCTATTTGTTTGTTCTTTTCATTCATCGCCTCCTTTTTCCTAGTTCCGACAAGTTGAAGAAAAAACCAAGTCAATACGACTGAAATACTTAGAAACTAAGAATGATAAGAAACCAAAAACTGAGAACGATGATATATATAGGTCCTATCTAGAATGAAGAAAACAGAGAAACTAAACTGAAGAAGAGAAAAATGAGGAACTGAAAAACCGGGAAGAATTAATATGAACTATGGCTAGAATATGGGAGACTACAGAAAAAGAAAGAATGACGAGGAACTAAGAAGATGAAGCAAATAAATGAACTGAAAACCGAGATGACTGAAAATGACATAAATAATACCCTCTCTTTATTTTTGTTTACGCAGTGGCGCTGCTACGGCAAGTAGTCTGCCAAAGCCCAAAGGGGTAGAAAACAATCAGCACAAGCTGTTACCTGCCAGCCTGTTGCTTCTTTTTAGCCACTTCCTCTTCTTTCTGTTAGATGGAAGGTGTGGTATGTCATGGTGCCTCGTCCGGTGCATACAATACACTGCCAACTAACAAACACGGCTTTTGGGGTGCTGTTTAACTATTGTAATACCTCGAGTCAGATCTGGAGACACCGCTGAATGAATCGAAGATAAATAATCACACGAGCTAGCCAATAACAATGACAGTTTCTTGACGAAATTAATTGAGTTGTCGATCGACCCATGATCATCCTCTAACTAGAGCTGAGCTAAGTTGATCCATCCTAGTATTCCTATCCAGCATCTAGCAGCTAGGCGAGGAGAATATGAGACTTCGCTTGGCACTGCTTCTGAGACTTAGCTTCCTCCTTGTTGCCGTCGTCGTCATCGCGGCGCAGAGCGAGAAGAACAAGACCGTGATCAGCCATCTTCCTGGTTTCCATGGCCCGCTCCCCTTCTCCTTGCAAACAGGTTACGTGGAAGTGGACAGCAGCAATGGCGTGCGCCTCTTCTACTACTTCGTAGAGTCGGAGAGGAGTCCAGCGGAGGACCCCGTCTTGCTCTGGCTCACCGGCGGCCCCGGATGCTCCGCCTTCTCCGGTCTTGTTTACGAGATCGGTAACTATCTAATTGATGAAGTAGAATAATCCACTTGGTTCGGCCCCTCGTCGCTCTCACGAGGGCGACACGGGTGGCGACCAAACCTAGCCGCCGCTAGCCCCCACACCCTCCCCCCGCCCCTCGTCGCTGCCGGAGAGGGCAGCCAGGCAAGCCTGCGTGGCTCTCAAGGATGGCGGCGGCGGGGATCTCTCCAGTGCTTCTCGTTTGGCCGGTGGGTGGCACACCCGCTCCGAGATCTAGAAGGTGCAGTGGTCGTTCTGGTCGCCGGCGGCGGCGCTGGTCCGTCGGACCCCGACAACGGAGGCGGCACCCATGTGCTTCAGCGGAATCGATTGGGCCTGGTGTGCCTTGGCAGGGAGCCACCGCCCAGCCCAGGGTGGGATGGGTGTGGAGGTTCGGTGGGCGTGACGGGTGGATCCGGCAGGGGCCCGACCACTCGTCGCCGGCGCCGGGAGCTGTCTCCGGCCGTGCAGGAGGTAATCCCTCTCCGCCCATCTTTCCCTTGCCTGGCAGCCAGAGTGCCCAGTTCCAGTGCGATGCCATCTGAGCTGTCCGGTTCCGGGATCTCGATCTGGACGGGCAATTTCTCGATGGATCCTTTGGTGGTGCCCCAGTTGGTGGTTCTTTGATCAGCATGGTCCTCCTCGCCACGAAAGGTCCCTGTTTCTTCTCTTCGTCGGTGCGGGGGAGTTCGTCTGGTGGGGTCGACGGCGGCCTTCCGTGGTTGCTTCAGGAGGTGCGGCTGCTGCTCCGTCTCCATCGGTGCACTGGTGGTGAGAGTCATGGGAAGATGGGATTCGTGCTCGGGCAGTCTTGGGTGACTCGCTGCCTTTGGAATCGGAGCAGGGGCTCCCATGTTCCCCCCTTCTTCTCTGTGTTTGCTCTCAGCGGAGGCGCCCGCAGGTGATGAGCGTGTCCTATCCTCCATCCGGCTCTCTCGGTTTCTCTCGGTCCTATGAGGAAAAGGTTCCTACTTCTGTCTCCTTCGTGCCTCTCCGGTTGTGTGGTTGAATCACAATGGTTTCGCCTCCTGAACGTTGCTGTTGATGTGTGGATAAAGCTGATGGCTCGGGTGAAAGCCCTGCACCGTCTTTCGGTGTCGATGATGATGACGCCCTCGGGTGCCATTCCCCTCTTTGGAGGCTTCTTCGATGAGCCTGGGCTTTCTCCCCATCATGGTCGGATGTCTCTAGGTGAAAACCTAGACCCTTGATGGGTCGAGCAACGACGCCACCGTTGTGTCGCTTCCTTCTTGAAGGCGTTGCCTCTTGAGACCCTGATTCGCGTCGTTCCCTTGGCTTCCCGCTGCGTGGTCACCGTGCGGCCAGAGGCTACCTGCGAGGTCAGTTTGTTGGGGATTCCGGCACGTTCTGCCGGCGACTTCCTTTGATCTTCAGCTGTTCGAGACGAAGACCTCAAGCATCTAACTGCCTTATCTTAGCTTGTTGTAGTCATACTCATCTTGTTTTTGGTTGTCGTTTTTCTCTGTTTTGTGCTGTAATTGTAAGCTGGTAACCCCAGCGTCGATCCGTGTTGTAATCTGAACCTAAGGGCTTTATTAATTTAAAGTCGGGCTCTATGAGCCTTTTATCTAAAAAAACTATCTAATTGGTCAGCCATCTCTTACAATCTATCATGAATGCATTCTCCATATCCATGTCCATCAATGCATCATGGTGTGATGTCCATATGTGTTTGTTGCTGTTGCAGGTCCTCTCAGTTTTCAGCCTGATTCCTACACCGGTGGTCTGCCAAAGCTGGTGTATAGGCCAGATTCTTGGACCAAGGCTAGTATTTATCTCTTCTGCATCCCATCCGGAACTTGATCGATAATTAATCATGTATATGTGCAACTTTTCTTATAAGTAGGCTTCTCTTTGGTTACTAGGTTGCCAATGTAATCTTTCTGGATTCCCCTGTTGGAGCTGGCTTTTCATACTCTGCAGCAGACGATGGATACACGTCCTCCGACACCCAAGCCGTTAAACAAATTGCCATCTTCCTTACCAAGGTCTTTCCAATCGCATATCACTCATAATAATTAGCTCTTTACACGATCGTGTTTTCTTCTCATAATATTTTCTACCCACCACTGATGCTGGAACTTCCCATCTTAAGAGATTTCCTACTAGTCTTACTAGTGACTGTCAAATGTACATTATTCTGAATTCATATATATTTGTATACATATTGGTTCTGTATTTTATGATGTTAGGCCCTCCTCTCCCATTATTTTCCCCATCTGCAGTGGTATGAGGAGCATCCGGAGTGTTTTACCGAATCCACTTTACATTTCTGGAGATTCGTATTCTGGCTTAATTGTGCCACCTCTACCTTACAAATTGCTAGAGGTAAAACTCCTTCAACTCTTTGTTCACGAAAAGTGAATGCTTCCTATAGAATCTGTTTACTCTGCTTTATTGCGAATATCTGGAAAAATTGCATGCTTTTAACATGAATTACAATCTACCTTCTCAAACCCCTGATATCCGTATCGAACCCTCAACATTCTGCTTCAAAAATTGTATGTGCCTCTTTTCCAGGTATAGAAATTGGTGAGGAGCGAGTTCTTAATTTGAAGGTCAGATAACATTTTACTCTGGGAGTAATTACGTAAATCACTTTTCTAGGCATTTTCTCGTTGCAAAAAAAATCAATGCTGGTTGCCTTGGTTTGTTTACTTTTGAGTAGTCGTTAAAGTCTAACATATTGCTTCAGGGCTATATCATAGGCAACCCATTAACGGATCCCAAGTTCGATGTGCCAGCCAAATTTCCATATGTCCATGGGATGGGTCTCATATCTGATGAACAATACGAGGTGGTAGAGGAAATTGCATCATCTCTCGTAGTAATGAGTTTTGAGTTATTTCATTCATCTCTTATGATTAACATCTCTATGTTCTTAACCAGATATACAGAGAAAGCTGCGGTTCGGACACCGGTATGGCCCAAAATACGCAATGCACAAGCTGTCTTGATGCGATAGATAAGGTAAAATAGTTCTAGAAGAAAGGGAGTTTGGTACCATTTTGTCTCAAGTATTCACGACGATTTTTCTTTGAAGTGTAGTGTTTAAAGGGCATAAACATACATCACATCCTAGAACCGGAATGCTCTTCCGCATACAACGAAAATTCAGGTAGCGGCACGATGCTGCTTGACGACCAAGCTAGTGCAGAGCTTCGCTTGCCTGGTATTTCTTGGGAGTGCAGAGTTAGTGACGAAGAACTTTAAATTCCTTTTCTTCTAAGATTGTGTTGCTTGATTAAATGTCCATTTTGTATGAGACCGCTTGTGCCACTCACAGTATAATCACTGCAGGATGAAGTATATGTATTGTCCAGCCTATGGGCAAACGACAAGGCGGTAAGGGAGGCTCTGGGCGTTCAGGAGGTAAATACATTTCTTCAGTAAAAAACATTGTGGATTTATGGTCTTGTTGATTTTCAAAATTAAGTTAAGTGCTTGATCGATGCAGGGAACGGTTCCTGTGTGGCTGAGGTGCAACCACGGCATGCCGTACACAACGGACATCAAGAGCAGCATGGAGTATCACCGGAGTGTCACCGGCAGAGGCTACCGGAGCCTGATTTACAGCGGCGATCACGACATGGTTGTGCCTTTCGTCGGCACCCAGGTGTGGATCCGTTCCCTCGGCTTCTCCGTCGTGGATGATTGGAGGCCGTGGTATGTCACCGGCCAAGTAGCAGGGTAAGTTTGAGTTTTTTTTTCCAGATCAGCTCAGGGGTCGCTTATAGATTAACGGAAACTTTGAGCTTTCTTAACTGGTGATAATTTTGGGGTACATTTCGTCCGTGTGCAGGTTTACGACGCTGTATGCCAATAACCTCACTTTTGCAACAATCAAGGTACGTACAATGAATTGGCAAGACCTGGCTGGTTTGATTTATTAACTCTGTTTTCGCTACTACTCTATATGTTGACATGCCAATGGCCAAAATGGTTGTAATGTGAAGGAAGTGTTTTTTTAATCAGGGTGGTGGTCACACTGCTCCAGAGTACAGGCCTAAGGAGTGCTTGGCCATGGTCGCCGGGTGGCTCTCCGGCCGCCCTCTCTGACTCGTCTTCTACTATGCTAGAACCTTATGCGTGCTTTGCCGCACAGTTTTCTCAGTATCAGATTTCCTTTTTCAAATTCTTTCCACTTCATGTGTTACAGTTATGGGGCTTACTATCAGGTTTTCTTTCTCAAATTATGTTGTTCTCTGGTGTTGAGCTGTTATGGGGTTGTTTTCTTTAGATTAGTTGATAGTCGCATGTTTTCTTCGTTGGTCAAGTCGGTGTTTTGCTTGCACTTTGCCACTAATGACAAAATGATACACTCATCAGCTCAGAATGCCACCATCTATTTGTTTGAAGGCTAAAGAATGATAATGAGAAGGCATCGATTTTTTGTTTCAACTAATGGCTGAGAATGTTGTTGATCTGGTGCCGATATTGATGTGTTTATGTAGCTGTATACTAAACTGGTTCAATAAAGAGGTCTCAGCCCCCATTAGTGCAAACATTACAATCTCAAACATGGAAAATTCTTGATAACTTGGACAACAACTACAAAAATGCATATTCTACCAACATATTCTGATTTCTCATTCAAGTAAACGAAAAACACTACATGGAGTTAGCCACCCAGACGATACATGGAAATCCTACGACTTGGGAAGCAGTATTTAGCTTCTCAATACTGTGATCCGAGTCGGTTTGATCCTTGACATGTATACCAGCACAAACTTCTCCTATAACGCAACAGGTACCAACAAGGCGCTTGTTCCAGGCGCACCCTTGGCTGCGTCGTGGGGCCACGCCTCCTCTCGGTGCCCCCTGGTGGCCTCTTTATTTTTGGCCGCATCTAGGGAGCAACCGGATGCTCAATAGTGCATTAGAGCAATCACCCAATTAAGGAAAGAAGCCCCACATGTACGTACTACTTTACCATGTGCATTTAATTCTATGTGGTAAAAAAATCAAAATGTCATAACTTTTAAATCATGTGTCGGAATTGCGATCAGTTTTCACCGTTAGGCCTTTCGCAACGAGCTCTTCGAAACTAGATCTCATTTATTAATGTTTCGATAAATTTTTTTTTGAAAAGCAACTCTAGTGTTTAATGCCAGCAACTGCGTACTAACAGTTGCTTACAGTATTTTTATCTATGCCTAGTTGTTGTGTTTCTTGATAAATTGATGTTGTTGAGCCATCATCTAGTGGGTTACAAACAAGGACATGCACAGTTGTTGCACTATTTTTTTCTAGAAAAATAAGTCTAGTGTTTAGTCAAACAACTTCACACTAAGAGTTGCTTACACTAATTTAAAGTTGCTTCTCGTGGTGTTCTAGTTGCTGCCATCCCTCACTTGGTTGCACCTGAAGAAAACACGATTGCTAATTTTTCTAGAAATAAGTTGTTATTGGTGGTATTTTTAGTTGCGGTCATCCTCCACCGGGTTGCAATTGGAGCATGTGCAGTTGCTGCACTCCTTGAATAAGTTGCTGATATTAGAGTTTTAGTTGCTAGCTTCGTACTAAAAGTTGCTTACATTAGTTTTCTACTCCCTCCGTATCAAATATAAGATGTTTTAACATTTCTCTTTCCATCCGTATCTAGACATGTTTTAGTGCAAGGTTCAAATTAATCTTACACTAAAACATGTCTACATACGGATGGAAAGAGAAATGCTAAAACATCTTATATTTTGATACGGAGGGAGTAATATTTTGTAGGCAGCTTAGTTTTTTGCAATATTCAACTTAGTAACAACAATACGAAACTTGATAGTACCGAGAGTAACAAACTTTGCATTACTAGTTGCATTACTAGTGTCTAATTTTTTGAAAAGCAACTCTAGTGTTTATGTCAGCAACTTCATACTAAGAGTTGCTGACAATACATTTCTGTATTTTTGAAAAATAACTCTAATGTTTTTTTGTTTTGAAAAATAACTCTAGTGTTTTAGGTCAGCAACTTTGTACTAAGAGTTGCAACTGGAGCATGCGGAGTTGATGCGTTCCTTGAATAAGTTGATGTTGTTAGTGTTTTAGTTGGAGCCATCCTCCAGGAGCATGCACAGTTGTTGCACTACTTTTTCCCGAAAAGCAACTCTAGCGTTTAGTCAAACAACTTCATACTAAGAGTTGCTTACACTAATTTAAAGTTGCTTCTCGTGGTCTTTTAGTTGCAGACATCCCTCACTTGGTTGCAACTTGAGGAGACACAATTGCTGAACTCTCTCAAAGTAAGTTGCTGTTGGTGGTATTTTTAGTTGCAGCCATTCTCCACCGGGTTGCAATTGGAGCATGCAGAGTTGCTGCGCTCCTTGAATAAGTTGCTGAAACGATAGTGAGAAACTATCGTTTAACTATTTTGTAGTCAACTGGGTTACAATTGGAGAAGACACAGTTGCTACAACCCTTGAGAGAAGTTGCTTCTAGTTGTGGTTTAGTTGCAGCCATCCCCATTGAATTGTATTTGGTGCAGACTATAATTGTTGCACTCATTGTTTTCTGCTGATGGTGTTTTAGTTGCAATTACCCTATACTGGGTTACAGCTTATGAAGACACATTGCTATAGTTCTTGAAATAAGTTGTAGCTATTGGTGATTTAGTTATAGGCATCCGCAACTGGGTTGTAGATGGAGGAGACGTAGTTGCGGCACTCCTTGACATAAGGTGTTGTTGGTGTTGTTTTAGTTGTAGTCATACCACACTAGGTTGCAACAATCTGTTGTTTGTTTGTAGTGTTTTAATTACATCTTTACTCTAGCGGGTTGTAACACGAGCATGCATAGTTGTGGCGGATCCGAAGGTGATTCGAGGTGCCGTAGAGGCTAGAGCCATCCAATATGAGTTCATATACATGTTGGTATTGCGAGATCATACAAGGTCGCATCGTCACCGTCCAATCTGCCGTTCCCATGGGCACCTCAAGCTTCACCGGCATCGACGGGATGAGCTGCCCTGTACCTATGAGCAACATCTTTGCACTAATTAAGGGTAGGCAATTTAGCAACAAGTAAAATCAACTTAGCAACCTCAACTACTAAGCCTGAGTCTGGCTCGAAGACCCAAAATTACACAATCGTCAAGCCCAAGCCCAACCAACCAAAAGCATGAGAAATTGGGCTGAGAAACTGGTACTGTAGTAGATAGATACATAGTGTAGAAGATTAATTCGATACAAAAACGAAGTCTACTCATCAAGAACAAAATTGGATTTATTAAATCCTAGCAATCATTCATATGTATACACACGACAAGCTATTCCAATGAATTTCATTCACATGTTGTACACCGGATGAACACATACAAAGCAATCTAATGTATCAGAGCCATACTTCAAGCAGCTATGCTTCAGCGAAGCACATACCTGGACGGTTCTGCTCTCCGACCAGCCATGCATGAGAGGATTGCGATCGCCTCGACACGGCAAGGCACACTAGCTGGGTGCAGGGCCGATGCGACCGCGCATGGGATGTGGACGGTAGCCTCGAAGCACCGCTTTGGAGACAGAGAGAGGTAGGAAGGCGCCATGGGGTAGGAAGTGCCGCCGACAACCGCTATTGGAGAGAGATGCAATGAGGGATGGCGACAGGGGAGCCCTCTGAGCCGCCGACGACCGTGAGGTTGATGTTCCCGGCGTATCGACGGCGGTGACGGGAGCTAGCCCGGCGATAGGACGACCAGGTGGGAGGAAGAGGGGCGTAGGGATACGCGGCGGCGCAGGAAGGAAGCATGCATCGGTCTTGATCCGGGCCGGCGCGGGAAGGAAGCGCGGCGGTCTTGATCCGGGGGCGGCGCTGCGTGCAGGCTGCCGCCGGTGAGCGCGACACCAGTGGTAGGAAGGGGGCGGCAGGGAGGAAGGTGGGGAAGAGACGACAGCGCGCTGGTTCGACCCTCAAGCCTCGGTAGCTCCGTCGTTTGCTGGGCCTGGGTGTATGTGTTGTGCGTGTGCCTTCATCAGGCTTCATCGGACGGTCGAGAAGCGACCGCTCGAACGAGCCAAGGAGCACTCGTGCACTTATTAGCAATCGGGTTTATTTTTTCGTATCCGTCTCGAAATGTTACGGTGTTTTATGATTTCTTTAGATATTTCTGCAACTTTATTTTTGCTTTTTTCCGTGCTGCGAAAATAATAGAAAATAGAAACTAGCACTTGAACATGGGTTAACAGGTTAGTCCAATAAAATACTATGAGATGACAAAAAATCGTAATAAAAGAATGTAGCAATGGTATAATAATAGCATAAAACAATCAAAATTTATAGATACAATCAGTATCAAATATTATAGATTTTGTAGGATTATGCATTTAATAAGCAATGCAACTAGACATCCATGCCCTCCTACGCAAACATGAAATATAATTTCACACCATTTGTTTTGAAAAATTACATTTGATACTAAAAGAAAATATTAACATAATTGCATGACAACTTGAAATGATTTTTTTAGTAAATGTCTAAAGCTCATCCATGTACAAAAAAATGGAAGATGTTCACCTACATCCTCCGATAGTCATGTATCCAAGGAAGAAATGTTGCATCACATGGTTAGTTATTAGGTATAAGCAATTAAGAATAGTTTTGATGAATTGCTGACTAAAGAGGAAATCCGTTGGGGCCAACATTCCCGTATTTCCTGGCTGCGTGAGGGGGATAGGAATACTAGTTACTTTCACCGCCGTGCTACCTGGAGACGGAAATAAAATAAAATTGAAAAGCTTCGGGATGATAATGGAGATATGATTGATAATGTAGCCAAGATGGAGTGTATGACAGCTGATTTTTTCAGAAACCTGTACAAGGCTGATCCGTAAGTGCAACCTTCAATCGTCACTCAATCTCTAGAAAAGAAAGTTGATGACCAGAAGAATGAGACCTTATGTGCTGATTTCACGGGTGAAGAGATAAGTTTTGCTTTGTTTCAGATTGGACCAACGAAGACGCCTGGTTGATACGTGTCAAACGTATTTATAATTTTTGATTGATCCATGCTAATTTTGTGATGTTGTCACATGTTTTAATTACCATATTAATCATTTTTATGCATTTTGTCAGACTAACCTATTGACAAGATGTCTAGTGCCAGTTTCCTGTTTTTGTATTTCAGAAAGTCCACCACAGGAAATATCGTCGGATTGCGCTGAAAATTTACGGAGGTTTTTTATGCGACGGAAGGAACCAGAGGACCAAAGGGCATCCTGGGGGGCCACCCAGGGGCCATAGGCGGGTGGCGGCCGCGGCCCCCCTAGGACCCGCGGGTGGGGCCCACCCCTGCCCTCTGGGCACCGCTTCGGCCCCCTCCGACGCCTATAAATTTCCTTTAACCCTAAAAACGACGGGGGCGGCCATTATTTTCCAGAAAAGTCATCCTGAGGCGCCGTCAACTCAAACCCTAGTTCGAGGGTGATTCTGAAGCAGATCCCGACACTCTGCCGGAGGGGAGATCGATCCCGGAGGGCTCTTCATCGTCATGCCTTCCTCCGGGATGATTTGTGAGTAGTCCCAACTTAAACCTTGGGTCCATGGCAGTAGCTAGATGGTAGTCTCTCTCTTGTGCTTCATGTCTTATGATCTTGTGAGCTGCCTAACATGATCAAGATCGATTATTGTAATGCTATGTGATGTGTTTGCTAGGATCCGATGGATTATAAAGTTACGATCAGATTGTGCATGATTCTTATATGTTGATTTATGTTCTTGCATGCTCTCCGATGTGCGTAGTTGAAAGGATCGTATGGGCACCCAGAGGGGGGGGGTGAATAGGTGCTACACCAATTTTTAATTCCTTTTCAATTTAAGGCTTAACACAAAGGTAAATTATCTAGATATGCAACTACGGTGAATTTACCTATATGAGAAGCAAACTAAACAACTAGGCAATTAACAATACGAGTAAAAGCTACAAAGGGAAAGAGGTAACCGAAAGGGGAAGCACGCGGAGACAAGGGTGTATTCCCGAGTTCCTCCTTGTTAAGGGAGTACGTCTCGTTGGAGGGGTGTGAGTTCGCCACAAAGGCCTACTCAACGCCACGAAGGCCTCACCCTATTCTCCGATGAACTTCGCCACAAAGGCTTGGTTCACCTTCCACTATCGGAGTCCTTCAAGGCGGAATCCGGAGCCCTTACAACGGTATTGGGGCACACACCCACAACTTAATTGGGGGCTCCCAAATCACAAGTCTATAACAATTACAACAAGAAGTGAGCAAGAGATTCTAGGGTAAAACAAAGCTAACCCTAGAAAGACAATCCCTCAAGAGAAAGAGGGGGGAATGAAAAACTGCTCAGTAAAGATGTAGATCGGGGCCTCCTCCTTCAATCCTCCAAGAATCAAAGCCTTTGGTTGGAGGAGTTGAGAGATCTTGAATTTATGAGCTTTTGCTTTTAATGAAGAGAGAGAGTGCAAAAGCTGAGGGGCTCAAGGTAGGTGGAGGGGTATTTATACCCCTCCAGGATTTCTAGCCGTTGCAGGAATCGGGAGGCCGGAAATTCCGGGTTAAAGGGCCGGAAATTCCGGCCGGGGCCGGAACTTCCGGCCATCACACCGGAACTTCCGGTGGGCCGGAAATCTCCGGGGAGAATTTCCGCCCACAACCTCCGGGACCCCTCCAGAGAGGAATCCCCGAAATGACTTAGTCGAAATCCCACAGAAAATTCCAGGGGGCCGGAACTTCCGGCCAGAAGGTCGGAATTTCCGCCCCACCGGAAATTTCCGGGGGGAACATCCGGATTAAAGATCCGGGACCCCTCCAGAGAGGGATCCCAAAAATGACTTAGCCATATTTCCGCCCGAAATTTCCACGGGCCGGAACTTCCGGCCAGGAGGCCGGAATTTCCGCCCCACCGGAAATTTCCAGGGGGAACTTCCAGAGGGAAGTTCCGGGACCCCTCCAGAGAGGGATCCCAAATATGACTTAGTCATTTTTCCACCCGAAATTTCCACGGGCCGGAACTTCCGGCCTGTAGGCCGGAATTTCCGCACCACCGGAAATTTCCGAGGGGAACTTCCGGGGAGAAGTTCCGGGACCCCTCCAGAGAGGGATCCCAAAAGGACTTAGTCGATTTCGCGCTGGGGCCGGAACTTCCGCCCGTAGGCCGGAATTTCCGCCCCCCGGAAATTCCGCCCAGAGGGCCGGAACTTCCGGTCCTGAGACAACCAGAAACCCATTTCTTCAAGGTTCTCTTCTTCGTCTTTGATCTTTACTTCGATCTTTTCACCATTTGGGTCTAACCACCTAAAAACCTGTCAACACACTTAACCAAATATGATTAGCCCATAATATGTGTTGTCATTAAATCACCAAAACTAAGAGATGTTCTTTCAGTAGTTACTTTGGCTAACTGATTGTGTGTATCTCCAAGAGAGAGTATTTATGCTAGATAGTGGGTTCATGCCCGAGCACGGCGATTTGGAGGCCGAGGTTCATGGAGCTCGGTTTCCAAAAAAAATTAAATCCGCATTGTTTTATTTCCAAAAATTCTGAAAAAAATTATGGTCGTAGATAATGTTGTGATCCACCACTGTGAAAATTTTCAATCAGAAATTCTTTATATTCTGTTCTAGGCAAAAAAGAGAAATCTGCAGATCTGAATAGGTGAACAGTGCGCAATCTCAAAAATTTGAAATCTGGTCAGAATTCTCTTTTTTGCACAGATCAGAATATAACGAGTTTGTGGTTGAAAATTTTCACATTGATGGATAATAGTATTCTCCGCCACTATGATTTTTTTCAGAATTTTTTGAAACAAAAATTTGCGGATTCAATTTTTTTGGAGAACCGAGCTCCATGGAGCACGGGCTCCATTTGGACTTACCGGTTCATGCCCCCTTTTGTTCCTGGGCACGAGTGACAGAAACGTCTAAGGGCGAGGGTGTGCTGTTGCTACTAAGGGTAAAACAGCGGTGTTAAAGTCTATTTTGATATTTAATATTGCTTACTTCATGCGCTTTACTTAATGCAAATATCTGTTGCTTGCAACTTAATACCGATGGGTGACAAGCTGGATAGCGATACTACGGTGGACTTTTTAGACAAAGATGCAGTTGGACTCAATGGTATTTGTTCATTGTCGTGATGCCTACTTAAATATTATCATGTTCCTTTTGTCATAGCTAGATTAAGTTTGTGTTATAATCTTGTCAATTGCCCAACTGTAATTTGTTTACCCATCATATGAATGTTCTATTTACTCGAGAGACTCCACTAGTGAACCCATGGCCCCCGGTCCATCTTTTTTACATTGATTGCAACCTTTATTCATCACTTTTACCATCATTACTCCTCTGGTCCATTTTCATAATTCATCTATTTCACTATACAATTAACCGCTTTGTTTTCTGCGAGACCGAAAAGATTGATAACCTTTCCGCCGTTGGGGGCAAAGTATTTTGGTTGAATGTGTACAGGTCCACGTCTGTTGAAGATTAAGCGCCAGAGATCTTCAACATTCACTTTGTTGTTGATTTCAAGGTCCTACTGGTTCGATAAACCTCGGTTCGTTATCGAGTGAAAACTGCTGCTTGCTACATCTCCGCCTTCGCTTGGGGCACCACCCAACTCTTCATTAGTAGCAATCAAGCTCTTTTCTGGCGTCGTTGCCGGGGATCTTGGAGCTACAGCAAGGGGAGTCTCACACTCTCAATCATTTTACTTTGTTTTTTTCTTGCTTGTTTTATTTCTCGTTAGCTTATTTTTCCTGTTGCAAATTTTAAAACCCAAAAAAATTAGTGTAATCTTTATTCCTGTCTTGTTATTTTGCTTTATCGTAATGTCTAGCTTTACTACCCTTGATATGACCCTCTTGGCCGAATTCTTCACCTTCAAACAAAAGGGTGGAGAAAGTTTTAAAAATGCTTGGGATAGAATTTCAGAATTACATCAAAAGATTCAACCCATGCTTGCTATGTGCGTTTTACTGAGATGCTTTTACTATGGATTATCCGATGCATATAAGCATGCCTTGGACGTTATTACTGGAGGAGACTTTCTTGAAATTGATGAATCGTAATCTCTTAGAATTATAAATGGTTTGGTTGTCTTTCCCATGAATGAGAAAATTGATGGAATACTTGATAGATTGGATAAAATAGAAAATATTTTGTATGATCTAAATTTAAATGGAATAGAGGAGAGTTCTAAAAATTATCAAATTCTTGAAATAGACGGAGATTGGGAACCTTATATTCCTATTGAAATAAATGATAGAAGGTTCCTTGCTTATTGTGATATTGGTTATATGATGTCAACTATGCCTACAATGGTTTTCGATACTATGAATTTTGGAGACTTATTTGATTATCCTCTTTGTCATTCTTATTCTGATGGTAGCTCTTAAAAAATCTATAAAAGAGTTAATGAAGTCCTTGTCACTTTTAAAAATAAGACAACTTTGGTCGATTTCTTGGTTTTGGAGTCAAAAGCTCAAGCTAATATTGTTATTGGAAGATCTTTTCTTCGTTCCGTGGGAGCTTTTATTGATGTTAAAAAGGGCTGCATACGCTTTCGTTTTCCCATTAAGGGCAGGTTTTCCTTTCCTCTCAAAGAGAAAGAAGTGCTTATTGAAGGAAAAGTTACAATAGATTTTGAAAACTTGATATTTGGCATTGCGCCTAGCTAAAAGGCGTTAAAGAAAAGCGCTTGTTGGGAGGCTACCCATCTTTTACTTTCAGTTTGATTTTTACTTTTCTTGAGTCTTGAAGTTGTTGCCTCTGTAGCAACTTCATTGTATCTTTTTTTTGTTTTTTTTTGTGCCAAGTTTAGCCTCTAATGCATTGAAAGTGCGAGGTGTTATTTTGCTGTCCAGAAACAGATTTCTGTCCTTCACTGTTCGAAAATCCAAAAAATCTATGAATTTTATCATTTTCTGAAAATTTTATACAGAAAGCCTGATACTTTTATCAATCTTCCGTTAGTTTTGAGTTTTATTATTTGAGCTACAGAAGTGCCACGAAAAATTCAATCTTTAGAGACTAGTCAGATTTTGACAGATTCTGCTTTTATTTTGTATTCGTCTCTTTAGTATCGTCAAATGTGACACTCTAGAGGTGGAGTGCCACATTGAGGCTTAGTAAACAGTAGCTAATGCCTAATAAAGTTGTTTTGCAATTTGTCTTGAGTTAAACACATGTACATTTTAATTTATGAGCACTAACCCTCTAATCAGTTTATGAGAAGTTTTGTGTGAAGGGAGTTTTTAAGTTCCAAAGGAGAGGATAATGAAGAAATTAAAGATGGATCAGAGCTCAAGCTTAGGGATGCCCCCATGGCACCCCCTATGAATATCATGAACTATCAAGCGTCAAAGCTTGGGGATGCCCAAGGCATCCCCTCTTCTTCATCGACTATCATGAGGTCGTCTTCGTTGAACTAAGTTTTTATCACTTTACATATTATGTGCTATACTTGGAGCGTCTTTTTACTCTCAGTTTTGTTTGTTTGTTTGCTGGTCATATGCTTGTTGGATCCTTGCTTTGTTTATGTGGGAGAGAGACACGCTCCGCTTTTTCGTTTCAATACTCCTGTCCTTCGCTTATATTTTGTTGAGTATTCTTAGCTACTGTTTGTTTGCTAGTAAGCTCTTGCTTTTACCTTTTATCTTATTTAGATCTGCTAGTAGTTGTTGTTAAACACTCTTGTTCTTCATTTATATTTGTTGGAGAGTTGTTATTGATAAATTGCTTGAATTGTCAAAGTGATAAAATGCTATTCATGTGATAGTGGAATGAAACGAAAACTTGCATAGTCTTGTAGATCATTGTGTGGATACTTGATACTTCTCATTTGTTTTGAGATATTAAGATGAATTCTTAAACTTGCTGGTTATTTTAGTTGAATTGATTAGTAAAGAAATACTGTTAAAAGCTTAAAACTGTGTGGTGTTTCGTAGTTGTTAATTTATTAAGCTAATCTTTCCATTAAAATAATTGTTTGGTCAATAAGGGAGACGGTGTGGAGATTTTATGGTTATGATTGACTAATGTCTTATGTTACTCTGTTACCGGTTAATATTAGATGTTTGCTTCAAATACCTTCTTTGCTAAGCCTAAAAATCCGTACTGAGTGTATGGTTCACTCGTGCATCCAAATCCCAAAGCCAAACTATCTTGCCAGCTGAGTCCACCATATCTACCTATGCATGGTATTTCTTGCCATTCCAAGTAAATTTGTCATGTGCTATCTTTAAAAATTCAAAATATTCCTTTTTGTGCCTCTATTTTTAAGCTCATGAGGGAGCAGTATAGAGCTAGATATAACTCGTGACGAGCAAGGTCATTTCCCCCCTTTCACCCAGTGTCGATGGATTACGTCTTCACTTGAATCAACCCGAGAGCAGCTTAAGCAAAAATATAAATATAACTCATCATTCTCCTCTGCGCAATGAAAATCTGAGAAATCAGCTCTAAACATTGGACAGTGGTGAAACCAAGGAGAAAGAGGAGCGTACTTGCTTCTCTAAAACCAGCTGCTCTCACAATTCTAAAAGCCTTGCTTGTTATGAGGGACTAGATAGCTTCTCTGTTGTGAAGTCGTTGACGAAAGCATGCATGTCTCAAAATTGTTTTACTTCTGTTTCATAAAAATAAAAAGCTATAGCACATGACTAATCCCTGCTTCCCTCTGCGAAGGGCCTTTCTTTTACTTTTAATGCTGAGTCAGTTTTCCTCTTCCTTCTATCTCCACCAAAGCAGACATCTAGCATTGACCCTGGGTATCATTGATCATATTGCATTGTCGGATTAAACATGAATCTTTATATTGACTTTACCGTTGGAAGTTGAGGCTTTTTGCTAAAACTTACATCTTCTTTGATTTGATTCTCAAACACTTTTGTCATGGAATTGTTACCTATGTGAATTAATCAAATATGTGGATCACATTGCTTTCATGTCTTTAACGTAGTATTTATGAAAGGTTTTGCTTGAATGATTCAACTTGGTTATTCATTGCTTTCTTGCTATCAACTATAGACAATTGTTTTGTATCACTTCATTCACATCCTATGCTTTGCATTACTGTCTTGATCACGATTGTGTTGGTTGCATGTCTCATCAAAAATTATTTTGTTATCACTTACCTACTTGAGGACGAGTAGGAGTTAAGCTTGGGGATGCTGATACGTGTCAAACGTATCTATAATTTTTGATTGACCCATGCTAGTTTTGTAATGTTGTCACATGTTTTTATTATCATATTAATCATTTTTATGCATTTTGTCGGACTAACCTATTGACCAGATGCCTAGTGCCAGTTTCCTGTTTTTGCTGTTTTCGTATTTCAGAAAGTCCACCACAGGAAATATCGTCGGATTGCGCTGAAAATTTACGGAGGTTTTTCATGCGACAAAAGGAACCAGAGGACCAAAGGGCATCCTGGGGGGCTAACCAGGGGCCACAGGCGGGTGGCGGCCATGTCCCCCTAGGACCCGCGGGTGGGGCCCGCCCCTGCCCTCTGGGCACCGCCTAGGACCCCTCCGACGCCTATAAATTCCATTTAACCCTAAAAACGACGGGGGCGGCCATTATTTTCTAGAAAAGTCATCCCGAGGCACCGTCAACTCAAACCCTAGTTCGAGGGTGATTCTGAAGCAGATCCCGGCACTCTGCCGGAGGGGAGATCGATCCCGGAGGGCTCTTCATCGTCATGCCTTACTCCGGGATGATTTGTGAGTAGTCCTACCTTGGACCTTGGGTCCATGGCAGTAGCTAGATGGTAGTCTCTCTCTCCTGAGCTTCATATCTTATGATCTTGTGAGCTGCCTAACGTGATAAAGATCGATTATTGTAATGCTATGTGATGTGTTTGCTGGGATCCGATGGATTATAAAGTTATGATCAGATTGTGCATGATTCTTATATGTTGATTTATGTTCTTGCATGCTCTTCGATGTGCGTAGTTACTTTGGCCAGGTGATTGTGTGTATCTCCAAGAGAGAGTATTTATGCTAGATAGTGGGTTCATGCCCCCTTTTGTTCCTGGGCACGAGTGACAGAAACGTCTAAGAGCGAGGGTGTAATGTTGCTACTAAGGGTAAAACAGCGATGTTAAAGTCTATTTTGATATTTAATATTGCTTACTTCATGCGCTTTACTTAATGCAAATATCGGTTGCTTGCAACTTAATACCGATGGGTGACAGGCTGGATAGCGATCCCACGGTGGACTTTTTAGACAAAGATGCAGTTGGACTCAACGGTCTTTGTTCATTGTCGTGATGCCTACTTAAATATTATCATGTTCTCTTTGTCATAGCTAGATTAAGTTTGTGTTATAATCTTGTCAATTGCCCAACTGTAATTTGTTTACCCATCATATGAATGTTCTATTTACTCGAGAGACTCCACTAGTGAACCCATGGCCCCCGGTCCATCTTTTTACATTGATTGCAACATTTATTCATCACTTTTCACCATCATTACTCCTATGGTCTATTTTCATAATTCATCTATTTCACTATACAATTAACCGCTTTGTTTTCTGCGAGACCGAAAAGATTGACAACCTTTCCGCCGTTGGGGGCAAAGTATTTTGGTTGAGTGTGTGCACACGTCTGTTGAAGATTAAGCGCCAGAGATCTTCAACATTCACTTTGTTGTTGATTTTAAGGTCCTACTGGTTCGATAAACCTCGGTTCGTTATCGAGGGAAAACTGCTGCTTGCTACATCTCCGCCTTCGCTTGGGGCACCACCCAACTCTTCATTAGTAGCAATCACTGGTCCTGATGGTTTTCCGACTTGCTTTTTCCAACGTAATTGGGGTACTCTGAAAGAGGATATAATCAAGGCTGTCCGAAGATTCTTTACTGAGGGTAGCATGCCTGCTGGCATAAATGATACTGCTATCATTTTGATTCCCAAAATAAAGAACCCTCTGTCTCTTAAAGACTTGAGACCCATCAGCCTCTGTAATGTTGTTTATAAAGTGGTTTCTAAATGTCTCGTGAATCGTTTGAGACCACTACTGCAGGATATTATTTCAAAGACGCAAAGCACCTTCATTCCTGGACGCATGATCACTGACAATCCGTTGATTGCCTTTGAGTACATTCACGCTATTCAAGATGGTCCTAAGAATGCGGGTAAATTATGTGCTTACAAATTGGATCTCATGAAGGCGTATGATAGAGTGGACTGGAACTATCTGGAGGAAGCCATGAGAAAATTAGGTTTTGCTGAAAAATGGATAAGTTGGATCATGATATGTGTAAAAACGGTGTCTTTCTCGGTCAAGTTAAATGGTAAGCTTCTAAAAAGTTTCAAACCTACTAGAGGGCTTCGGCAGGGCGACCCTTTATCGCCATATTTTTTTTATTTGTCGCTAAAGGTCTCTCATGCTTACTTCAACAACAAATTCACTTGGAAAATTTACAAGGTCTCCAAATATGCAGAAGGAGCCCTGTCATTTCTCATTTGCTCTTTGCAATGATAGCCTTCTCTTTTTCAAAGCCAATGAAGAGGAAACTCAGAAGATAAATTCTATTATGCGTGCTTATGAATCTAGCACTGGTCAGCTTCTCAGCCCTGCTAAATGCTCCCTTATGCTGGGACAATTTTGCTCAGAGGAAGATGGAAAGAAAACAACTTCGGTTCTAAATTTGGCACTACGAGTTTCGACGAAAAATCTTGGCCTCCCAATCCTGGAAGGAAGGATGAAGAATGATAAATTCAAATCCAACAAAGAAAGATTGACGAACAAATGTTCTGGTTGGTCTGAAAAGTACATGTCTGCTGCTGCTAAGGAAACTCTGATTATGTCCGTTGCCCAGGCTATCACAACCCATGCTATGATTGTGTTTAAATTTCCCGCAGGATTATGTGATAACCTTGAACAGATCATCAGGAACTTCTGGTGGGGTGATGAACAAGACGGCAAAAAAGTTCACTGGTTGTCTTGGGACAAGATGATTCAACCCAAGTGCAAAGAAGGTCTGGGCTTCCGTGATCTTCGTCTGTTTAACCAAGCTCTTCTCGCTAAACAGGCCTGGAGACTAATTGAATTCCCAAATAGTCTATGTGCTAGACTTCTCAAGGCTAAATATTATACGGCTGGAGATCTTATTGATACAGCCTTCATTACAAACACCTCGCCGTGCTAGCAAGGCATCACCCATGGGCTGGAACTGCTCAAGAGAGGTATGATTTGGAGAATAAATAATGGACAAAAGATCAGGATTTGGAGGGACAATTGGGTGCCAAGAGGAAATTTAAAAGTCAATGGCAATGTTTCGGGATCGAGAAGGAGATGGGTATCTGAACTTATTAATCAAGAGACAAAGTCGTGGAACGAGCAGCTCATCAGATCGACGTTTCATGCTGCGGATACTGACCATATCCTCCAAATTAAGCTCCCTTCTAGGTCAGGGAACGACTATCTTGCTTGGCATTATGAGAAAAATTGCATGTTCTCTGTTAAGAGTGCATACAAACTTGCTTTAGAGTTGTAGAAAAATAATGGTGGAGGGAATAAGCAACAACCAACCTGGGGTACGTAACGCCTGGAACCTGATCTGGAAATCAAATGTCCAACCTAAAGTAAGAGTGTTCGCCTGGAAACTTGCTTCCAACACTCTTGGAGTCCAAGTACACAGATGCAAATGAAAGATGGAAGTTTTGCCTACCTGTTCTATTTGTGGAACTAAACCAGAAGCTAGATTCTTTTCATGCCATGATCTCTTGCACAAAGGCCAAAGCTCTAAGACACATATTGAGAGAAGAGTGGTTGTTGCCTCCGAAAGATGCCTTTAAACCCACTAAAGGATTGGGTGTTGCTCTCCTGGGTCAAGTTGATGATGCCATGCGTGATAAGCTTCTACTCCTATGGTGGCGTACCTGGCATCTCCGAAACAATTTGATTTTTGGTGATGGGAAGTGTGGGATTGAGCAGTCTGCACTATTCTTGCAAACGTGCCTATCTGCTTCAACATACAATACAAATATTGAGATTTTGGCCGATCCTAAAGGTAAACAACCTGTCGTGAATTCTTTCAAACCCGACATTTCAATCTATAATGTGCACACTTCATGCTGGACTAAGCCACCTCCAGGCTGGATTTTGATGCTGGCTTCTTAGAGAGCACAAACTTGGGTTCCTGGGGTGCCATTCTTAGAGATGAATATGGGAACGTTCTTCTTTCTGCTTGGGGGCGTTCAGTTCACTGCCCTTCTGCAGAAATGGCTGAAGCGCTTGCTGGAAACATGAGCATCAAATCTATACTACCTTATTGTGTCAAACCGGTCATTGTTGAGAATGATTGTGCATGTGTGATCAAAGCTTTGCAAAACAAGTTTCCTGATAAATCTATTATTTCAGCGATGGTGAGCGAGATACATGATTTGATCAAGCTTATTCCGGACTGTAAGTTCAGTAAAGTAAATCGTGCAAACAATTCTGTAGCGCATGAATTAACAAAACTTGGTTTCTGTGAGCAAGGGTGTGTGTTATTCCAGTCAGCGCCTCCCTACGTGGTTGGACTGATTGAACATGATTGTAATGAGAACTTGTTGGTTTGAGTTAATGCAAGTGTTGTTCAAAAAAGAAGAAGAATAGTTTTGAATAAGACAATCACGGGAAATTAATTCTAAGAACACACCTGAATCACGCCAAGTATCGTTTTCTTCAACATAGGGACTGAATTCGCTAACCATTATGGGTGGAAGACTTCCACAATGAGTCCATGTGGTCTCTTAACTAGTCTCTTAACATACGAGGACTGCACGTAACGGAATGGAAGCAACAAAAAGAGCTCAAACTACTGTTATGTGGGTCTGTGATCAACGGTTACAGCTTCGACGAAATCAACCGGATTTTGCAAATGGAAAACGGTAAAAGATACCACTAGTACTTTCAAAAGAGCTAGAAACAAGAAGATTCATCCACCGCATGCACGCAGATGCAGATACACATTTTTACGGGTAAAACCAAGTCTAGTTGGTTTGTTACCGTCTGCGTCTCTATTAGATTAGACCAGGGGAACATGCATCTCACAAAACAAGCTCTACATTATTAGGATTTGTTTTTCTAAATCAGCATAGGAGCAGAACCTCTACATCATTGGAACCTATATGGTACTTTCAATTTCATGTCACCAAGGTATCTACAAAGGCTTGCATTCATTAGTTATTTTCCTTTTGGGAGTTAAGGTAGTACTATCGAAGATATGTGTAATTAGTTCTCTACTTGGAGCATAGAATTATTATTCTTGATGGACAGGACCAGTGACGAACAACCGATACGCTCCTAGCGGAGATTGCTCAATCAGAATTGAGGGCAGTGCTTCGACAGTTTGGCCACATGAAGCCAACCAACGATGAGTTGGACGCCATGGCAGTCATTAGTCGAGTAGAGGTCTGGTGATGAGGACGAGCCGATGGACTTATCCAAGATGTTAGATTTGATGGCGATGGCCGCATCATGCCGAAGAACATCCTTTCTGATCAGATAGGTAAAGAGAGAAAGACAATGAAATCGATGAATGAAGAACAAAGCTGATACGACTATACACTAAAACTGTTTAATTTTGTTTCAACCATGGTTGTGCATGTCTATTGCACTTTCCTAGAGCTTACACCAACACATACACATAAAAAGTCAACGACTGGGCATATTGTTACCAAACTATCCAATGTCTGCGTATATCAAAATTAACATCTGTACCTTTTGTGTTTAATTATTTTTTGTTCATGTAGAGACTTAGCATTATTTTGTTTCTCCCTGACAACACTAAGCTAGTAGAGTAATAAATTGGTCTCAAAAAATAGTAATAAAGATATTTAAACATTCTAAAAAGTCTGGACGTAAAATTTTAAGTTTTTTTTAGAATTTTATAAACTTGTAAATATAAATTTCTGATTTTTCTTAAAATTAATAGCTCGTGTCTCGTGTGTAGTGTAGCGCAGGAGCCATTTTGTCCGCTCTCCAGATTCGGTAAAAAAAAAAAAACCAAAGCACCTCCAATCGTTCCCGAAAAGGCCCAGCCTCCCGTCGCCACCCCGTCGATCTCCGGCCGCCGCTCACCGGTCACGTCCACCTCCTCCGGCCGGTGGAACGGGACCGCCGCGGCCCCTAACTCCCCACCCCCGAGCCGCGGGTCCTCCCGCGGCCAAGCCCCCGTCCCGGACCGTGACCACGCGGCACCGACCTGCTCGATCTGCCACCGTCGTCGCCGCCCAGATCTCCTGTTGGACGAAGCCACCCCGAGCTTCTGCCCCAGTCCCGTCCTTGACCTTGCCGCGCGCGCCTCCGTTCGACCCCGACGGGAGTTCCAGCCCCCCGTTCCAGCTGCTCCACCGACCGACGCTGCCCCGTCGTGCTACGCGTACACGAGGTGAGGACCGCCCCTCTTGATTGCTGCCTCTCGCTGCTGCTCAGAATTAGTGCTCCTGCTGATTGCTGCCGCTAGTAACTGATTTTCACAGGAGCAGTACAAATGCTACTGTATTTTGTGTTCCTGCTTGTGCCTGCCGGTATATATAGCTCATTGTATATATTTGTAGGCTTCTATGTAGATGTCAAATAGCTCACTGTATCTATGTTAGAAGTGATAAATTATGTCCAAATGCTCCATTATATTAGATGAATATCTATATATGAACTGGAAATTGTGATTAGATGGAGACTCACAGAGCTGTGTAGAATGGTATGCCAGCCAGATTTATTTTTGAATGTGCAGCTAAACAAGTAGGGCTCAGAAATAGACAAACCAAGTTCTTTACTGTGACGGGCTATAAAAACTTAGTGGCAGATTAAATGCAAAAAGACTGGAAAAAACTATAAAACGAAGCAATTGAAAAATCTTCCAACAAATGTGCTTAGAATTTTATTGTGCAATCTCTGAAATTCATAGAAAAAATCCAGAAAAATGTATCTTGGGTCGGAGGATCGTTCTGGACCTGGCGCTGGGTTGGATGCGGTGACATTCCACTTTAAGTCATGACCGAAGATCGAGGGCGTTCTCAAATCGCTCCATATGGTAGAAGCCTTAGAAATGGCTGGAGAGTGGAAACACAATCCTGAGAAAAGCTTTCCACCTCTTTGTCCAGTTGATGTCTAGCAAGAAGCTTTCTTTTGTTTGGCAACATGTCGAGCAAGCTGTTTTCAGAGCTTATATTGTGGAGCAATTTGAGAACGCCTTCGATGTTCAGACGTGAATTACGGAAGAATGCCACTGTATCTGACCCAGCGCCCAGTCCAGACAATCTCCCTCTTGCCCAACTCGCTCTCTCGCATCGCGCGCGCCGCTCTTCTGCTAGGTTTCCTCCGCTGGTAGCTCACCGTCTGCCGCTAGGGTCGTCGTCCCTGCTGTTCCAGGTGACCCCACCGGCACTCGAGCAGTAGATCCAATCTTCTGAGCACCACACTCCCGTTCCCGATTTGGGCGACCTCTATCGGCCCCGCCCACCTCGACCTCCGCATAGGGCTCAACCACGCCAGTTCCATCCACTCTGCTGATGACCCTATCTCGCTACTTGCTGCTAGACATCTAGCTTGACCTCGGCTGCAGAAGTGACGTTGGTCTTCCATGGCATTACGCAGTGAAATTGTTGTGTGATTTCTGCAGTCAGATAAGTGTAATTTCTGCAATGCTTCTTGACACAAATCGCTGATGCGAACAATACAGTTTCTTGTGAAACATGTTAGAGTTTTGTGTAGATGAATGCAGTTTTTGTGTAGACCGCACGCTCACCCCAGCAACTTTGCTCCTCTGACCCAAGATACATTTTCTGATTTTGGCTATGAATGAAAATTGTACAGTACATGTGTTGGATGATTTACATTCGGAGATTGTACACGGTTTTATTTACCATATTCACTCGTTTTACCAAAATTGAGGTATGTATGCAATGGTACATTTATCCTGTCAAGTGTTAATGTTATGGATCTCTGGTGATCTAGATATTGCAATATTTTTGGGCCAATCAAAAGTATTGTAGTGTCTTTTGAGTTAAGGTCTCAAGTCTCAACCTACAATATCAAGGATAAATGGAGAATTAGAGTACCAGTTTTGATTGGATGGAGTTTGGCTGTTAAATGGAACAAATGCAATTTTACCACATAAGTTGGATGAACAAGCCAAACTACTATCTAACTAACAACTTGCATTACTCTCAGCACCAACAGTTATTAGAGTTACTTGGTTCTTATGTACTTTCTTTCTCACTTGTGTGCTCAAAAAGTTCAAAAGGACAATGTTATCAATTATAGACGAGGAATTTGACAAAATGAGACATCTTTGTTTGGCTTTGACAAAATGACACGCCATTGCGTCATTGACATGTAGGGTCTGGGGCCACTTGTCAATGACACAAAGTGTGTCATTTGTGGCAAAGTGCAAACAAAGGTGTGGTTTTGTCAAAATTTTGCATTAAACATGACACAACTGAAAACTAGGGGCACTACGGGCTATTCATAATTCAACACAGAAGATAAGACCAAATTCCATAAGTCAAAAAGAATAGGAAACAGTTTTTGAGAGTTTCTCCCCTCTGGAATCCGTAAGCCAGTTTCTCAAGAAGCTTAAGCTCAAAAGAAGTGGCCCTTAATGTGCGTGTAGCTGGAGTCGGCGAGGGTGTGGAGGTGTGTGATCTGATATTATGATAGTTTGTTTCATGTTTTTTTCTTCCTGAATTTTGATTTGTGGGCAGTGCATCAGTTTCTGACAGATTGGGCGTTAGATTTCAGTTCTACCATGATGTGTTTGCAGCATCAATTCGAGTGATTGAAGTGCGGGCTAGTGTAGTCTTACTTACGATTTGTTTTCTTGTGTCCTAGGAGCAGGCTTAGTTATATCAACGGTGTTTCCCTAAAATAATTTGCCTCGAGTAGGCTTGGGGCATGAAGGTGAGACTTGTGCATTGCTCTAGTAGTGGTTACTTGATGATTTTGTGTGATGATGCTGCTGTGGTTGCTTGTCGAATAATACAAGTACCAAATTGTGTACCTTTGTAGACTCCCTGCATTCCTGCAAAGCATTTCATGTGGTGAGATCCACAGTGTGGAGTCATATCCTCATCCAGTCGATTAAGGTCGCTGGTTATAGCATATCGTCATCCAGTCAATTATGGTCGCTGGTTATAGCATTTCTCCATTTTTGTAACAGGCTCAGGAAATGATTTTGTAGTTGGCAGGTGCAGGGCATACTTGAGCCGTTTATTATATCGATGCTGATATATCAGTAATAATTAATATTATGAGCATAAAACTGCCCACCTTACTGTTTAACCTTCCTTTGTTAGAGAATCTGCATTAAATCTTTTTTTAATTATTATGTACTAGGTATAATAACACCTTATTAATTTTGTCGCCTTTCTGATATGGTAACAGGTTTCTAGAATCATAAGTTGTCCTACTCTTACATGGATTATGCCTAGACATCAATAAAGAGATGAGACCTGGGAGCATAAATGGACTGCGGTGCAAGCAGCTTAAACTTGTCCTTCTTGCTTTTTTCATGATCTTTATTCTCTGGAAATGGGAGGAAGGAACATACTACAATACTGAGAATCTCCATCCAGATTCGTTGGTTTTGACTCATCCAGGTAATTTTAAGCATTTACAAATATTTTTCTTTATTTTTTTGTATTTACACCTACTTTTATCCCATTTTGCTTCAAATTTCTGTTGCTAACTCAAGGTTTGTAGATCAGCATACATCCTCAGAAGAAGATTTCCCAAGTACAGATTCATTGGCACAATCAGTAGTTAAAGTAGAAAAGCAGGCTACTGGCGCACCACCACCACTTTCTGCTGTAGCAGATGAAAAGGAAGCATCACCCTCTGAGATGAAAGGTAACTACTAAGCATAAATTCTTTCTTCCACATGCCAGGATACACCTTTTTGCTATCTCCAGAAGACTTTGTTTTGGCTTTGTACGTGAGTTATTCATGAGTTATCTGGCCTACTTCTATTTGATGTTTGCTTCATCTATCTTACAGAATGTAACCATGGGAATGGAAAATGGGTTTCTGACAAGCGCAGACCACTATACTCTGGTTTTGGCTGTAAACAATGGCTTTCTGAGAGTTGGTCCTGCAGGTTAACGCAGCGTACAGATTTTGATTATGAACAGTTTAGATGGCAACCTGAAGCTTGTGAGATGCCGGATTTTGATGCCTCTCAGTTCTTGAGGAGGTACATGTCCATCGCATGTTCAAGATGAATCTGGAAATGATATACTGCATTCGTTAGGCATATATTGTCTCTTGAGCCGTTGAAGTAAATACTAATTTGGTCACATTTCAGAATGCAGGATAAAACAATCGCTTATGTGGGCGATTCTTTAGGGAGGCAGATGTTTCAATCCATGATGTGTATGGCTACTTCTGGGGAAGAGCGGGCAGATGTGGAAGATGTCGGTGTAGAGTATGGATTTATCTTAGCACCAGGTGCCAAAAGACCGGATGGCTGGGCTTACCGGTTCCAGAGTACTAATACAACAATTTTATACCATTGGTCGTCGACGCTGTGTGATTTGGAGCCTCTTGATCCATCAAATCGGACAACCAGTTATGCTATGCACCTTGACCGTCCACCTGCTTTTGTGAGGGATAACCTCCACAGGATCCATGTTCTGGTTCTCAACACTGGCCACCACTGGAATAGGGGCAAGCTAAGAGCAAACAGGTGGGAAATGTATGTCGGTGGCGCGCCAAACAACAACAGGGACATTGCTGTCATCTGGAAGGCCAAAAATTTCACCATCCACAGTGTTGTGAAGTGGTTGGATGGCCAACTTCCACACCACCCCCATCTGAAGGCATTCTACAGGTCAATATCGCCTCGCCATTTTTTCAACGGGGATTGGAACACCGGGGGCAGCTGCGACAGCACGAGTCCTTTGGCCAAGGGAAGTGGCATTTTCCAGAATCATTCTGATGATGCTGATGCCGAGGGCGCGGTGATGGGAACAGGGGTCAGGCTATTGGATATCACTGCTCTATCACGCCTGAGGGACGAAGGGCATATATCACGGTATAGTATCAAGGCCACGCAGGGGATTCAAGATTGTCTGCACTGGTGTCTTCCCGGTGTACCAGATACGTGGAACGAGATCCTTGCTGCCCAGTTATAGTCTGTAGTTGAATGAAAAAAGAGCTAATTGTGCATCAACTTTGTCCAAGTTATGATATGATTACTGTTATTTACTGGAGAGCTTTTGTTCTGCTGGACTATGGACAACAGCAAGCAGCAGAGGATTCTTTGGAAGCTAGCATTCTTGTAGCCATGAGCTTCTTTCTGTAATGTAACTTCTTGTAGGAGGCAGTTCTTCTAGAAAATACATATAATATGAAAGTATATTCCAATTGTATGGATTTGATATTGTAACTTCTCGCTGATATTTTTTTAAATATATACCTTCTACCAGCAAGGTTTCTAGAATTTTTTCCAATGGATAACTGTGTGAGCAGACCATCAATTCTCTTCAAGAGAATGCAATGGAAACTTGGAGCTATATTTGGGGGGAATAATTTGTTCTCATCACATAAGGCTTATAAAAATCCTAACTGGACATTAGTCTGTCCTCCTCATTTGTCTTGCACGTGGAAAAGTTCATGACAGCCTAAACAAGTGTTTTTCTGGCTTCTGCTGCATGTAGATTAAATACCAAATGCCCACTACTGTATAAAGGAACAACTTACGTTTGCCTTTACATAATTGTGCTACTATCCAATGCCTCAAGAAGAGACTTTGGTACACCTCTTTCCAATTACCCCTTTGTTGCAGAATGCTGGGATTTTATCTGTCCTCGGAGGAACAGAAATCTCTCTGTTTTTTCAAGCTTATCAAGACATTAAGGAGATTTCTTCATGAAAAATATTACTCTGACTTCTTTTGGGGATTTGGATTATCAGAAACTGGCTATCAGAAATTAGTATGCCAATCAATTCGGATCCTGGGTAGAGACTCAGACTTGTCGCTTTTTTTAACTTGTTTGTACATACCCTGTAATTATCTTTTTAATAATAACAATTGCAGTGGGAAATTCTCCCACTGTTAGGTTAGATGACAAAGGCCAGAAAACCTATGTAACATAGATATCAAGAAATGTAACATACGCATCAGGAAATCAAATGCAAGCTACTGAAACATACACTACGCAGAACAGAAGCAGGTTTGTATTAGTATTTCGATGACAAACGAATGAAACATACACATGAGGAAATCAATCACACGCTACAGCTCACTACTTGACTTCGGTATCATTTATTCAGTATCCAACAGACGATTCTTCATTTCTTCTCTTGAGAAACTGATATACAGAGTTGGTGATGGACCGAGGCGCCCTACGTGAACTTGGCCTTGATAGCCTCGACCTCGCCGTTGTCGATCCGGAAGGCCTTGGCGAGCACGTCGCTGGGCACCGGCGGCGCGGCGGCGAAGAGCGTGGCGGCGATGGCCTGCGTGCCCTGGAGCTGGCTGTTGAACCCCGCGATGACGGAGGCCGGGCCGTGCCCCCTGTTCTGCTGGAAGTGCACGAGCCCGCGCGGGAACACGAACACCTCCCCGACGGTGACCGTCTTGGTGAAGAGCTTGTTGGCCGTGGTGATGAAGCCCACCTCCAGGACGCCCTCCGTGACGAAGATGATCTCCGTGGCGCGCGGGTGGGTGTGCGGCGGGTTCTGCCCGCCCGGCGCGTAGTCGATGCGCGCCATGGAGACGCCCAGCGTGTTCAGCCCCGGGAACGACTGCACGTTCGCCGCCGTCACGGCCGACCCCGCCGCGTTGTCGGTGTTGCCGGCCTTCTTCAGCCCCGCGAAGAAGAAGTCGTCCGCACTGATGTTCGCCTTGCACGGGAACCCGTTCAGCTTCACCGCTGCATGCCGCCGTTGCCCATTGTCGTCGTCAGCAAGAAGAAGATGCAGCAACGAACGAAGTTGACGAATTAAGACGAATGATGATTCAGCTAGGCGGGGAACTCACGGGATGCCAGGTCGGCGACGCAGACGTCTTGGAGCATGTCGGGGTCGCCTCCCAGGGATGGGGCGGCGAGCGCGAGGAGGAGGACGGCGCAGAGGACGGAAAGGTAGTGAAGCCTCGCCATGATTGATCGGTCAGTGCTGGATAGTTGTCAAGTGCTTCTTCTTGGGTCTGGAATGAGCACAAGTATAGGAGCTGGTACTTATAGGCAGGGTCATTTTTTGTGGATGGCATGACATCGCCATTTTGAGGTCAAGCAAGCAGCGTATGCTAGCTAGCTACCGCTACGACAGGGTTAGGTGGGGATTGGGGAGGGGAAGGAATCAGGAGGTTGCCGATTACATTCATTTGGAGCCGATGGAGTCGATAATATTTGTTTATGCACTCCTTGTGCTTGAAGGCTACCTGCTACACATGCCGCTGCGTCATTGAATCCATCCACAAATGCAGCGCGGCCGCATCAGTTTCTGCGCGTCGCAACGTGGAAGAACGGTGGCGGACGGGCATGTCCTCGCCGGGCCATCCATGCAGAAATATACCTTCAGCGTTTTACGCAAAGACTACTGATCTGGCGAGGGTGACAAGCTCCTTCAACGTACTACTAGTTGTGTCCATCAATGCGAGGGAGATTCTGCTACACATGCCGATGCGTCCATCCATGATCCATCCACAAATGCAGCGCGTCGCAACGTGGTGGAAGAACGGTGGCGGACGGGCATGGCCTCGCTGGGCCATGCATCCAGAAATACCTTCAGCCGTTAGCAGAAAAATGGCTTTTAGTCCCGGGTCCAAAGGGCTTTTAGCCCCGGTTGCCTAACGGGGACTAAGCAATCGGGACTAACCGGGACTAAAGGTTTTTGAATTTTTTTAATTTTTTTGATTTTTTTTTTCCGAATTTTAAATCTTTGAATTATTTTGACAATTTCATCTCTAATCACCCATATTCTCAGGTCAAAGTGCATATCCGGTCAGCCCTAATCTCTAACTTTCCGGCCGGTCACCCATCCTCTCATTGCTCCAGCCCCAGCACGCTTAACTTTCTAGTTTCCACTAAAAAATAATTGAAAAATAAAAGAAAAACAACAAAAGAAATTCAAAAAAAAAAAATTCCATTTTTTCTGGCAAAATCTAAAAAAAATGAAAAATAAAACTTTAGTCCCACCTAAAGGTAAAAATGCTGATTTTTTTTGCAAAAACCTTTAGTCCGGGTTGGGCAAAATCTAAAAAAAATGAAAAATAAAATTTTACTCCCGGTTGGAGATACCAACCGGGACTAAAGGTAAAAATCCTGATTTTTTTTTACAAAAAACTTTAGTCCGGGTTGGTGTCCAAAACCGTGACTAAAGGTGTAGACTCTCAGTTGGAGCCACCAACCGGGACTAAAGGGCCTCGCACCTGATGCTACCCCTTTAGTCCCGGTTGGTGGCTCCAAAAAACCGGGACTAAAACCTTCCGAGCCACGTGCGGCATGCGAGCCGTTCAAACCGGGACTAATGTTGCATTAGCCCCGGTTCGTAACGCAACCGTGACTAATGCGACTATTCAACCTGGACGAAAGCCCTTTTTACTATCAGTGAGCGTTTTACGCAAAGACTATTGATCTGCTGACGAGGGTGACAACTGACACAAGCTCCTTCAACATCCTGGGGCATCGTAAAATACTAGTTGTGCCCATCAATGCGAGGGAGATTCGTGATCTCAAGCAAGCTGAAATCCGAGTCACAAACGCGCCATCGGACGATTATGCAGGCTTCGCATGATCTTACATAATTCGGAAACAATGTTCCATATAATAACTTGTTAATAATGCGAGAGGCCGAGCTCGGTGGTGGAAGGCTCGGCCCCTGCGCTGCCCCGCGGACGACGTTGCATGCCGGCAGTCCGGCGTCTCCGTCGCGACCCTTGTCAATTTCCCTTGCAGCCTCCGGCGAGCGGCGGCTTTGCCCGTCTGTTCAGCCTAGCAGCGGGCGTCAGGCCTCCTCCTGCTCGGCCCGTTGGGGTGGGTTGGCAGTCTCCCTCCCACATGCTTAATCTTTTTCACGTGCTGGAGCTGGCTTTCTCTCTTCTCCAACTCAGCAAAATTATATAATTTAAATCTTTATAGTCTGCTGACTAGAAACTATTTTACTTGCTCTTACCATTGCTCTAAAACATCTGCGCTCTCCCCTCCTAGGACAGTAAACCAAACATGAGGCCAATCTGTATGTGTATCCTCTTGTAGACAACACCCCTATTTTGTCGGTCTCGATCGCTGCTGACAGAGCACCGGGAACAATGCACAGTTGTTGAATTGCACATCGCGACGGGTGACATATTCCGAGGGTGCACATGCTAGCTTACATTTAGACCTCACGGTAATCGATCTGAATTTACAATTTTTTGACTTTTCAAACGGTTAAAAAAACTTTGATTAAAAAGGGAGTGGAGATTTCGTGCTCCCGAGCTCCAGTGATCTTGTTTTAAAAAAATGAAAAAAATGTACATATTTTTAAAAAAAGTTGAAAAAAATCTCATATGTAGCCAATTGTTTATTCCACAAACCTGCAAAAATTCAACTTCAAATAGTATGTATCATGAGCTACACAAAAATGACAAAAGTGTGAATTTGAGTATACATATTTTTAAATCTCCAAATTTATCAGGTTTTGTTATTTTTGTGTAGCTCAGAATACGAACTATTTGAAATTGATAGTTTGCATATTTGTGGGATACACCGTTGGCTACATCTGAGATTTGTTTTCAATTTTGTAAAACACATGTAAATATATTTTTATATTTTTTTAAGCTAGCGCGATCACTAATGCTCCGGAGCCGAAGACACTTTCCATTAAAAAGGACGGTTGCTAAAACAAGAGGCAAGTGGTAGTACGCACGACACCCTGCCCAATTGCTGACAAGCTGTCTCAGTTCATAATCAATTCCATTTGCATCAAAACGAGTCTGACTTTTTTTTTTGCGAAAAAACAAAAGAGGTAAATACGCACAATATGTACCCTGCCAATTGCTAACAAGCTAGCTGTCTCATTCCATAATCAATTGGTAGTCCGGTAAATTCACGGACTGGTTAAAAAAAACACAAACCCAATAAATCCGCTGAATTTATAAAGTCGTACTCTCCATTTTGTTTGAAAACTCTGTCGATAACGTAACGAAGAACCTCGTTAGTCGTTAAAATTGGTAGCTGGAAGTCACGGTAAGCACCAGGAGACCTGATCTATAATTTTGTTCTTCCGGGATTTTATTTTTTTGACTGGGCTGATCCGAGCACCGAGCCACTAACCTTATTCAAATCTAGCAAATGAAGCAGCTAACAAGAAGTACTCCCTCCGTTCCACAATATAGCATGTTTTAGATGTTTTACATGTTGTTTAGATTCGGACTAAAATAATGAAAAGTGAGTAAATATATACACTAAAACATAGGAGTAGAGTTTGCGTGCGTGCGTTCATAGGGGTGTCTGTACGTGCGTGTTTGTGAGCGTCTGCGTCTGTACTGTGTTTCTTAAAAAAAATACACTAAAACATGTCTAGATACATGTGGTACAAATATAAATGTAAAAAAGATTTAAAACATCTTATATTATGAAACGGAGGGAGTAGATAGCATTTCGGGCATCTAGATCTAGAGAGTAGTAAAATCAGCACCTAGGCCGGCCGTCTCTATCACCGACAATATGCTCTCGGTCGCGAACAATGGATGAGACGCTCTATGTCTTGTCCGAACTGCTCTCCGCGTCTTGCCGCGTTTAGCTGTTGTTTTGTTCCGGTGATCACGGCGGCCGAGAAATTAGCATTCTTTTTTTGGGACGGTTGGTCTGAGATCGTACAAGTCACAAGTAGGAAATATTATCTCTGCAAGCAGCCTGCGCGTTTGTTGTGCTCCTTTTAGTTCAGTTAGTTGGATGTCTGCAAACGTAAGACAAGCCTCGTTCGCTTGCAAGCGCGCCCTTCGCACTAATTTCCATGAAGTTTCCTTTTTGTTTTTTATTAAGCGAACGAGGACATGAGTTTGGGGCAGGTTCAAATGACGCAACCGATCTAAAATAAAAATTGCACACTTGTGTGAATAAAAGGAGAGATACTGAGGAGTCCATGAGTCTGAGGGGTACCCTCATGTGTGAAACTATGTGCTGAAATGGTTGTGAAAATGGTGATGTTGATGTTGTGAAATGAGAGACAATATCAATCGGGTAGGATCTATACTAAGTCCGACAAGAGAAAAGTCTAATCTGGGGAGTGCTAGGCGTCCTCCGGGGGCTCCAAACTTTCCAGCCCTCGGGTCCCAGCGCGACACGTGTCCTAAAAACTGATCAAAATCTGCTTTTGCTACGCAGCGTTTTGCTTTTGCTATGTAGCGTCCCGCTTTTGCTGCAATGTAGCAAAAAACGGTTCGCACACAAAATATAAAGAAAAAAGCTGGTCTCGCCGGAGACCTCGCCGGGACATCATCGGAGACGTGGTAGCAAAAACATTGTGCTATTGTAGCAAAAATACATAAGGTTGTAGCAAAAATAAATTGTGCTATTGTAGCAAAAATCGACATAGCCGGAGACATCGCCGGAAACTCTCGTCGGAGTCCTCTTAGCAAAATCTTTATTCTATTGTTGCAAAATAACAGAACTATTGTAGCACAAATTTTATCCTATTATAGCATAAGAGCAAAAATCCGACGCTTAGGAAGCACTGTCGAAGATCTCGTAGCACCACCGCCAGCGGCATGTAGCAAACCCCGATGCTGCATGTAGCAAACATCGACGCCGCTTGTAGCACCGTCGTCGACCGCACATAGCAAAACCATTGACATACGGTGGCACCATTGCCGACCGACGGTAGCACCGCCGCTCCACCGGTGCTAGCGAGGAGCGGCCGCGGGAGGCCGGCGAGCATAGGCACGGGCGGCGGCCGGTGCTAGGCCGGAAGTCGGCCGATGCTAGGGAGGAGCGGCCGCGCGAGGTCGGTGTTGGGCGTGGTCGAGCACATGCATGGGCGCCACCACGGGAGGCCGGCGAGCACACGCACGGGCAGCGACCGGTGCTTGGTGGATGACGCTGGTGCTAGGCGAGCGCGGCCGAGGGCGAGCATACGCGCGAGCACGGCCGCGGGAGCCGGTGATGGCCACGGGCGAGCACGCGCTCGACCACGGCCATGGGCGCCACTGGCCGCACGCGAGCACACGCGCGAGCGCGACTGCGGTAGGGGGGCGCGGCGGCGGCGGTGGTTATGGAGGGGGTGAAGTGGGGGCGCGGCAGCGACAGCCACCGAAACGCGGCGGTGCAGGTTCGCGAAGGAGGACTCCTCGCGGACACTGGCAGCGCTCGTGGAGGCGGGGCCCATCGCCGCCGCCGGCAACAGCCCACCGGAGCGCGGAGGCGGGGCTCCTCGGGAACGCTGGAGACAGCCGGCCGGCCGCCGCTGCTATGTTGCGAGAGAGAAGATAGGGGAAGAATGATTGAAGGATAACAATGAGTGAGAGGATAAGTGGGTTCGTGGGCCACGCACGCATGCTGGATCGCTGGGCTGGTTGGTTGTTTTCACCTACGCGATGGGACACGTGTTGTTCGGAGAATCAGGACGATGGCAGCGCGTGATCCCCCGGAGGCACCATAGCTTTTCCCTATCGGTTATTCATTGTTCGCATACACCTTGTATTGCGACTCGTGTCTTATCACGGGGTGTTTAATGGTTCTTCTGATTAAAGTGTCAATCTATGCAGAGTGTAAAACTATTCAAATAGTCGTGTCCATGGTCAAGGCACTTGGTTGGCCCTTCTTTGACCCTTATAAAGTTTCGAACTTGTTCTCAAAAGATATCAGAGATGTCACTAGTAGCAAAAGGGCTATAGCCGCTAGGCTCTTACTGGCGAACAAAAATAAGTGTTTGCCAGTGGTAAATATCACTGGCGCACCAGAATAGTACTGGTTCGCCAGTGGTAGTTGTCTTACCGCTGGCGAACAAGACAGGTGTTGCGCCAGTGGTAAACGCGAGCCCGGGGCATCCCAGCGGGGCCAACTACCGCTGGCGAACGTCCAGTGCGGTTCGCCAGCGGTAAGTTAAGTACCACTGGCGAACAAGAAGCATCGTTCGCCAGTGGTAGCTAGCACCGCTGGGGTCTCCCGTGCACACACCTACCGCTGGCGAACTTTTACGGCTGTTCGCCAGTAGTATAGCAGATACCCCTGGCGAACAGGGAACACGTCCGCCAGCGCATGTGCATACTACTAGTACCCGCCTGCGTCGCGCCCTAGCTAGGCTTATCTTTCTCCTTATCGCCTCACCACACACGCGCGTCTCTCTCCTCCTTATCCCCTCACCACACAACACACACGCGCGTCTCTCCTCTGCTCCCTTGCTCGATTCCCCACCCCTGCTCGCTCCCGCCGGCGACCCCAACAGCTGCGCGCCGTCCACGCCACCGCCCACACGCCGCGCACTCCCGAGCCTGCCGCCGCCGCCGGCGACCCCCACCGCCCACACGTCGCGCGCACCCCTCCTCCTACCCTAGCCTGCCGCCGCCACCGCGAGCTCCCATCCTCCTCCGTGAGCGCCGAGCCCACGCCCTCCTCCTTCTCTCTGCCTCCTCCCTCCCTCTTCCTCCTCCCATGCCTCTTCTTCCTCCTCCCATGCCTCTTCTTCCTCCTTCCTCCCTCTTCCATGGCGGCCCAGGGCGAGGCGGCGAGCTCGACCTCGGCGACGACCGCACGGTCGACCTTGGCGGGGAGGGAGTCCGGGGCGGGGACATTGAGCTCGAGCTTGTGACCGATGGCGCGGCAGCGAAGCAGGCCCAGCTCCACCCGCATCTCTCCTGGGTCCACCGCCAGCCACGGCGCCGCGTCCGCGAGACCCACCGGCAGCGCACCGCGTCCGCGAGCTCCTCCCCCCGTCGAGCTCCTCCACGCACGCGAGCTCCTCCTCCTCGCCCTGTCTCCCAGATCCGCCTCCCTCCTTGCTCCGCGCGCTGGAGAGCCACGCTCTGGTCGGCGAGGCCACTCTACTAATGCCTATCGTTAGACCCACCGCCGACGAACCAGCCCGCTGAGCGGATCCCGGACCAGGCCGTCGAGCGACATTTTTTTTAAACGTGAAAAAGATACTGCTGGCGAACAAAACACAATTCGCCAGTGATAAAATGTCCTACCGCTGGCGCACATGCATATCGTTTGCCAGCAGTAACCTTCCTTACCGTTGGCGAACAACGGTTCACCAGCGGTAACCTGTTACCACTGACGACTATAGCGCTGGCGAACCACTTGTTCGCCAACGGTAGCTTAATTAGGTTCGCCAGTGGGCATTTTCCTACTAGTGTGTGTTTTAAACCGTACAAATGATTGGTACGAGGTATGAGGAAGTTCAGGAAAGATCATAACGGGCTATGATCACCAAGGAGTTTTGAGTAAAATATTTAAAGGAAGTCACTTTGTTTCCAAAAAGATAAACTAGCTTTCTGCAAAATGAGCCATAGCCTAGACCCTTCCACCATACTTAGTCTTAGCATGTATACTCTTTATTTACCCTTTTTGGGTGACTTGCATGTACGTTCAAGCGTACGCACCTGTCATTGTTGTTCCTTGCTATTAACCTAGTCATACCTAGAGGAGCAGTTGAAGACGAAGTTTTCGACGACGACTTTGCGAACTAGGACGTTCTTTCCAATCAGTTGCTTGTAGGGTTTCAGCATGCGACTTGGGCTCGACAATGCTTTTGAAGTTTCCGCTATTATTTTATTGAACATTGCTCATTGAGACATTATTGTAAGACTTGACATATATGTGTAAGAATTTGTGTTCGGTAGTGTAGTCGATGTAGAATTTCATATCAGATCTAGTTATGCGCAACGACAAACTGATCATGAGATCGTCGTGGTATGCATAACACGTATTTCAGACAGCTAGTTCGGGGTCCCCACAATATGCTTCTATTTTCATTATATAAAGTGATTGTGTTTAAAACCATATAAGGTTTTAATGTGTTTGGACTACTTTGTTTTTTACATTATTTTTATATAATTTAAAGTCTACCCATCCTTAATTTTTTTGTCCTCCGCACCTGATAACATGCCAATGTAAATATACATAATTTGCTAAAAGAAAGGCATAAATAAATTCATAAGGTCTCACAAGCAGTACAAGATCAATAATTAGGTCTGAAATTTGCATATATGGATATTACATACCCGCAACGATTGTTTGCTGTCAGGTTCCTCTTCATGTTTTAATAATTCTTCAACGAAAAGTTATAAGTAAGTTCTTCAATGATGCATCGGAAGAAGTAAAACCCTAACCTCACTTTGCAGGAGAAGGGGGGTGAAGGAAAAATCCTCTTACGACGACGGGTCCTCAAGATTTGTTGAAGTGGGTACGGAGTAGGAAGAGCGGCTCTTGAATCGCTGGCCCTAGACGATAAATAAACCGGATAAATTTTGGACCCCCCTACCCTGAAAGTAGCGACGGTAAATGGCAACGTAAACCTACCTAGAATCATCGTCCCCACGATGGATGCGGTTCGGCTGCATGGGAGGAGACGTTCACTCACCCACTGTCCGCCCTTCTCCCCCAGCCCGAGCGTGCCACGTCAGTTTTTGGATTCTTTGGCACGTGGTTTTGGCGCCAAATTTATTTGGCGCCGACATGTAAAACTTTGGTACCATCCACACTGGTGCCGAACGAAGGGGCTATGTTGTGAAATTGTTTTTTCGGAGGCGCTAGATAAGGGATTATTTCCTTTTTTCTCAAAAAAGGGGGGGGGGGGGTCCCCAGCCTCTACATCGAGCGATGCACATAGTCTTTTATTGTATCATTCAGAATATCAAGTTTACATATCACGAATCATCTAAGGTTAAAACATGAATCAACCATCGGAAAAATGACATCATAACATAACTAAGCATCCCGTAGTCGTCTAGTATGCTGCCACATAGCTCGGCTGAAAATATACTGAGCGATCTTCAGGAGTCGAGCATACCCAGTAACCATAAGTTCCCGCTGGTTCAGGATTAGTCCCCCTGTCGTTGGTTAAAAAAGAAATGAGGAGAAAATAATGGATGATTTCTACATATAAGGAAGGACTGCTCAATGAGAAATGGTCGAAAGCTAAGGGGCTAAAAAAAGAGAGCAACATGAATCTTAATGAGTTGGACGCGCCAATTAAGCCGGTGACGTCCAACTAGTTGTTGGAACCAGTTTTCGACCATTCACGCCCATGTCACACGCCTTGCCTGAACTGGGCTAGGCGAGCCCACATGCGATGTTCTCTATCTCTTCTCATCCCAACCAATTAGTGATTTAGCGAGACCCCACTACATAAACTATATAAGATCGTCTCAAACGATGTAACTATTATGTCCAATTAATAAAGCATGCCGCCATGGCCTTTCCTAAAAAAAACTATATAACATCGTCTCATTTCTCTCAACTAGCATTACAAATTATATGTTTTGTGCCAGGTTATCTAAATCGAGGCTGCCGCGTACGTACGAGAAAGATAGGAGAGGAGGCGATCGTGGCGATCGTGGCGGCGGCCTAGGGTTTCAACCCTAGCCGCCGCCGCCGGTGATATCTGCAGCTTCATCGTCGTCGCCGGCAAAGATTCGACGGGTCCTCGCCTCCTCTAGGTGCCGTCTGGCACTAGAAGGGGGTGGGGACCTCGGACCTGCGCACGGCGCTTTTCGAAGGTCCTTAATGGTAGAGTTTGGTTTTGGTCGTCATCTTCTTCGTTAATGGAGATGGTATCGTCTGCAATAAGTGATCTTCCACGCTTCGTTCGACGGCGAGATATTCTTCCCGACGTCAATGGTGGCTTTGGAAGATCAAGTCTGTCTAGGTATGGTTCTTCAGATCTTGCTTCGCCAGATCAATCTTGGATTGTTTCTCATGGTTGCCGCGAGGAGGTTTGTCCTTGCAATATCTATCCTGGCTACTACGTCTTCGGCAATGATGATTTGTTCTCTCGACTCCCAACGACGTCGACAAAGTGGTTCGGTTACTTGTCAATATCAGTGGTGGTGCTCTTGCCGATATTGCTTGATTAATCTAATGGCTGCGTGCGTGCATAAAGCCTTGGCATTGCGGCTCAAAATTAAAAAGTTTATTTCCAACACCGTGAATTTCTAGGTACCCCGATCCGAAGCAGTTGTGTTCAAATAGTCAGATTTCCAAAGCTACGATAAAAATGAGATCGATACAGAAACGAATCGCATTGGATCCAACCGTCAATATGGATGTGTTTGGTTGAGGGTTCAGACTGCATGGGTTGGGGCCAACCAGATTTTGCCGGGCCACCCCATTCGTCTGAGTGTTTGGTTGTCTAGTTGGAGCGAACCGAGTTTCGTGTTTGGTTTCCTGAGTAGGAGTGAATGTAGCGAACCACTCTCGTGTTTGGTTGTGTGATTCCGAGTAAATGGGGCGAACCAGTTTTCATGTTTGGTTGATTGAGCGAACCATAAAAAGTGAGAAAACAGTTTACTTGTTATTTCAAAATTGTGCAAAGATATAATCAGATCCTTTCAAGTAAATTCAAACCAAAACATAGCAGCAACCGATTATATACCTGTTGTTACGATAATTGTAATGAAGACTCACAAAAACGAATTTTTTGACAAACATAAGATGACCAGTTCGACAGACATAAGGTTCGACATACATAAAATCACTCGACACTCATAATGACAGACATAGACCAGTTCGACAAATATAAGGTTCGACACACATAAGGTTCGACAGACATAAGGTTTGGCACACATAAGATCACTCGACCTTATCTAATCTTTCCACTCTTTCTTGATGTACCTAGCCATCCAAGTCTGCTGACCTGTGTGTCCCATCTTCATGAAAGCTTTGGCACTCTTAGGATTCTCAACCAGAAAAGCAAAATAGTGAGCAATTTGCGCCTCGCTAAAGCCTTCCATACCCAGCAAAGTTTCATATAGTGCATCAGGGATTTCATCAAGAGGTGGCTGAGGGGCAGATTTCTCACCGGCTGTGATGATGGCAGCTGCAAGCTCAGATCCTACACGACCAAGAATGGAAACAAGGCCTTCTTCTTCATTAGGATCCTTCTTGTGCTTCTTCACTGCCTTTGTGGCAGAGGTCCCTTCAGATTGTGCAATTACAGCTTCATCATCCTCATCACAGTCCATTGATGTTGCAGCAGTCCCAATAGGTTCGCTTGACCCTTTAGCATACTTCCCAGTTGCCAAACGGTCACCATATATGATCTGCATCTCTCGATAGTTCTCTATTGGTTTGTTGATGAACTCAGCTGCAGCTTTGTGCTTCTGAAATTAACAAGTAAACAGCAAGAATATGAAAGAATGTGAAAGAAAACAAGTATTTCAACAAGTAATACAAGAATTTGCAACAACAAGTATACAACAATTCCAGCAAGTATATGAAATAAAACAGCAAGTATATGAAAGAAAACAACAAGTAATACAACAATTCCAACAAGATTGAACGTACCGCAATATAGTTTATAGCCATCTCATGCTCTAGCCTTATGGTGAATGTTTCTTCTTCCCACTGTGCACCACTGACTGTGTCTTTGATTTTTTGGATCATGCCATACCTCTTCTTAATAGTTCTATGATGGTTGCTTATCTGTGCTCCAGTCAAGGATTGGCGAAAGTGTTCATTCAATGCCCTTGCACAGCCATTGTAGTGCATCATCTTAAATCCTGTAGATGTCCTTGAACCACCTTCCACAAGTGCACATAGGTGCTTCAACATGAAAGTTGACATGGAACTAGTCCAGCACACCAGTGAACGACCCTCTGAACCTACTGCCGCCTCATCCGTTGCTTCCGTAGCCATTCCCTAAACACTTTACATAGATTGTTCGAAATATTACAAAGATTGTTCAAAATATTACAAAGATTGTTCATAGGAACATTACATAAATAGTTCAAATCATTACAGAAATAGTCTAGAGGTTACACAAAATGGACTAAGCATCTTGGTTGGCAAGGTATTGTGCACGCCCTTCCCACATTGCATTGGCTATATTATTCATAAGATTGACGGTGGCTTGATGTTCTCTAGCTTGGCCTCGTGTAGTTGTAGCATGTACAACATACGTTGGGGCTTCAGGTGGGTGATTTTGTGCTTCTATGAAGATATCATCAGCCCCATCAGTCAACATCCAATTATGTATAATGCAGCATGCTTGAACAATGTCAACTTGCATAGGGTATGGGTGAAAGGGCTTGGCCTCATCTAGGACTTTGAATCTCCTCTTGAGCGAACCAAATGCACACTCAACCCTTATGCGAAGTGAAGAGTGCCTAAGGTTATACAATTCCTCGGCATTTTCAACTGGATGGTGTCCCCATTCGTTTAGATGGTATCTTGTATTGCGAAAGGGAGGCAGGAATCCAGGCTTAGCCCCATAGCCAGCGTCAACTAAGTAATATTTACCTACAACATATCATTAATTAGCTAGGTACTTATTTGTCATCTACATTGCAAATTGACACAATTTTATTAGTTTTACCTGTTGGTACACGTAGGCCATTAGGTCTTTCTAATGCATCTTTTAACACTGTTACATCATGAGCTGTGCCCTCCCAACCAGGCAGCACATAAGTGAACCTCCCATCAAAATCTACCGCAGCCAAAACATTTTGTGAAGTGAAAGACTTTCTATCACGGAAAGCTGGCTCCATGGCCTTAGGCACAGAACATTTCACGTGGGTACCATCAATTGCTCCAATACAATCCTAATTCATCAACATTACACCCAGTTAGCAACCTAGAAATTTTCTAGAGGTTCTAAATTACCACATCTATTGCCTACCCATCTTACCTTAAAATATGGATCCCATCGATGGTTGCCTGCAATTTGAGGTGCAATATCCAGGGAAGGTGGCTTGATATATTCATCTCGCAACTCACCAATAGCATGCAATACTAAGTTGAAATATCTGCTTGTAGTTTCAGTTGACCTATCAAAATTTGTTGCAACTAACCTAGTTCTCAGATTGTGGCCAATTGTGTTGAGAAACATTGCAACTTGCTCCTCAACAGACAAGTGTATAGTATCTTCAAGCAAATGGCGTTCCCTGAACACATTACAGAACCGAAGAAATGCTCCTTTACCAAGCCTAAGCATGTTTTTGCAAGTAGTCTCATCCCTCCAGATTTTGTTATTCAAATACTCCATACGCATCCTATCTCTTTCAGCAATTGGTGCATAGCAAATGGGTGGTCGTGCTCTTTTTTTTTTTTCTAGACTCAACAAGAACCACAGCCATGACCATCCAAACATATGCAGCAGCAGCCCAAATTAACAAATTTGTTTGATTTCCCATCTAAAGGCAGATCCAAAATTTAATTTCAGCAAGCAATTTCTAGGGATTTAAAAAAGAAAGCAACCTTTGTAGAATGATGTCTGTACCTTGCCAGTTCACTGCAGGAGGAGGTCGCCGGTGTCCCTTGCCGCCGCTGCTACTGCTTCACAGGTCGCCGCCGCCGCCGCCGCTCCTTCCCGTGCCGCCGCCGCTCCTTCCCGTCCCTACGGCTGCACCGGCCGCCGTCTCCCGTGCAGTTCCGCTCGGATGTACGATGGGAGCCTCCGGCGGCTAGGGTTCCATCGTGGAGGGCGAGGGGTGAGAGAGGGGTGAGTGAGGGGGCGAATGAGCGAGGAGGAGCACGGTCGACCCGCGGGCCTGGTGACTCCGATTTTGCCGTCTCCCCCGTACAGCATATTTCGGGAATATTCCCTCCCTGGCCGCTCCGCCCCCGACCCGCTCGCGAACCAAACAACGTGCGAACCGGTGCGACCCGACACGAGTCGACCCCGCTACCCCAACCAAACACATCCTATATTGCAACCGAGAGACCTATCCAGCCCTAACGCGCTGGCACGCACGATGGCCGCCGCGTCTGAATCTTCCCGCCGTCCTCCATGGCCGGATCTCCCGGAGGAGCTCCTGGGCTTGGTCCTCGCGCGCCTGCCGTCGCACGCCGACCGCGTCCGCCTCCGCGCCGTGTGCCGAACATGGCGCTCCAGCGCGCGGCAGCAGCACCCTTTGCCGCCGCTGTTGCCATGGCTCGTCCTACCCGACGGCACTTTCCTCAGCCTACCCGACGGCGCGATCCACCGCGTGCTAGTCCCGCACGACGTCTGCCACCGAGTCTCCACCGGCGGCGCGCTCTTCCTCGTGCACGGCGACGGCACGTGCTCCCTCACGAGCCCTTCCCCCGCCGCCACCACTGCTCTCCCAGAGCCAGCGTTCTGGTTCCGGAAAAACTCACGCGCCAACCACCGCTTAAATAGCATCCGGAAGGCGGTGGTTTCCGATGAGCTCGTCGCCGTCCTGAAGACAAGCGGCCGCTACGACGTCCTCGCCTCTACTCGGGGCAGCGAGCCGCCATGGACGACGACGACGAAGTGGGCGCCGCCTAAATGCAGCTTCACCTCCGATATTGCGATCTTCAAAGGTAAGCTGTACGTCCTCACCACGCACGAGCAGCTCCATGTCGTGGACGTGGATGACGACCAGACAACCGCGGCGTCGGCAGAAAAAACCTTACGCATAGGCAGCATCCCGTGGGATGACGAAGAACGCAAGTATCGACGACAATACAATCCTTACGCGAAAAACAATTACCGACAACGGAGGTACCTCGTCGTGTCCGGCGATCAGCTGCTGATGGTGAAACGGATGATCAACATACCGCCGGTGTTTGCGGAAGACAGTGGATAGAGAAGCGGACTCACCGGTTCAGGGTCTTCGAAGCGGCGGGCCTGCTGAACGACGGCCATGGACAGTGGAGAGAGGTCGTTATGTTGACAGGGCGCGCGCTATTCGTCAGCGAAGGCTGCTCTGAGTCCATTGTCATTCCTGCTGCAGTTGACGCGAAATGTGGCGGCGGCGCTGCCGGAGCTCAAGAAGGCTGCATCTACTTTATAACCGAGTCTGAGGACCACGGCATGTACTTCCGTGACGAGGGCATCCGTGAGAATCCAGTTCTCGACTCCGGTGTGTACCACATGAGAGACCAAACAGTGACGTCTTTGCCGTTGGAGACATCGTCGACGATGTTTGCGGAGGGTCCGTGGGCTTCAACTTGGATTTTTCCGGAAACTTGAATTATATACTCCTAAATTTGCACATACTGTCTTCTCTGATCATTCATGCATTTATGCATGCGTGGATTTTGTTGGGAGTGGTGTATTGCTACATGGATGACAGTGCACAAACTTAACGACAAATTAATACGTACTAAGCTGGAAGATATGTTTTGGTTGGTTGTGTGTACGTACACCACAGTGGTAGGTTGTTCTCTCTTCAGGCGGAACTTGTGGCAAGAACACATTTGTAAACAAAAAAGTTGAGAATTTGACAATAGTGATGATTTGAAACAGAAGACCAAAATTTGAAGTAGACTTGGGCCTTTAAAGTGTGCGGGTGATGGGCCGTCCTTGTTGTCTCTTCTGCGTTCCCAGCCTGGAAAGAGGCGAGAGCAAAACCCAGAGCTCTGCCCTCCCAGTTTCGCTTCCCGGATCCATCGCCAGAGATTTCACAGCCGCTGGGAGACCCCTCTCCCTCTACCGCCGCCGGCCGAATCAGCTCGCCGCACTCCCCTGTCAACGAAGAATCCACTCCGCACTCAAGAGTAAGCTGCAAGCTCTTCTTGGCTCCTTCTGTCTGCTGATGCCTAGTTAGGGTTTCCACCTGCTGAGCATGAATATTGTCACTTTACCCAATTAAATTGTTTCTCAGCGTGGTAGCTAGTGGAGTTCTTATCTCTGATCTAACAAATTTAAATATCTTGGCTCCGATGCGAATCTGTCAGTGTTTCAGATTATTTTTCAGAGGCAAAATGGCACCAATTTTTCAAATTCACACTTTAACTACGGAGAGTTGTTTCTTTTAGTTAATAATGTTACATTGGTGAGGAGAGTTCTAACCTGATGTAAAATCAGTAATAAAATGCTCCATTGCGCACCTTATTGTTTTAGCACGCCTTCCGGCCTTTCCATCTAAACAAAAATGATGTGAAAATAAACCGCTTGCTGTGACTAGCTCATTTTGGGCATCTTTCACCTTGAAGTTGGATGTGTAACTTAACTTTATGTGTCATACGGGCCTGACACTGTAGTTACCAATCATAGATAATGAACGGCGATAACGCCCGACTTTAAATTAATAGAGCGACAAACGGCTAGTGATGACAGAAAGTGCTGAGGAAAAAAGCATACAAGGTAGAACAGAAATGTTACCAGACATACGTGAAAGTGGAATTTTTGTTTAGTCTAGCGTAGAGTTGACAGTGAATCTGGATAAGCTGACCACCAAGTTAGGACTTATGTGGAATGTTTATCCTGGTATCATAATGGGCATGATACCCCATGCGTGATTAATTAGGTGAGATTTTATTTTGCACGATTGATGCTTTTGTGCTGTTAACTCAACACACGCTTCTGCTCTAGCTCACACCTATAGCACCTGCACCAACTCTTTCGCTCTGAGCCTCTGATCTCCACATTATTCACAGTTATTACTTGCCTCTTCAATTTATTTATTTATCAGATTTATCAATCTATTTCTCTATTCTCTTGTTCATTGCACGTTTATTGGTCCATTGCCGTCACTTGTAAATTTAGATTAATCAACTTCTTTGCTTAATAATATACTCATGAGTTATTTGTTTCTTGACTTCAGTTTCCATTGAAAATGGTAGCCATGGCATGGGAGCTTATTGATGTTGCTGGCAACCTAACTCCCCTCCAACATTCTACAGGTATCGCCTTTAATTATTATAGTTCTTTTTATTGCTATTATAGCTTCATATCTTCTCCCTCCTTTTCCCTTTTGTTCATAGTTGATGTGCTGGCTGCGAAGATTGAACCCCATTTAGCCAATGCTCTCATTAGGTAAGAAAATTTTCCTCTGATTTAGTTTTTATTCAGTGGGTGCATTTTCGGTTAGGGTTTATCATACTTGAATTGCAATTAACAAAGTTTTAAGGCGGACAATTATCATCTGGATCATGTTTTTTATTTCATGCCAAATCTGTTGAGTAAGAAATAATTATTCTTTGATTCATGACGGTATAAGTATGGCGTTCATTTTTAATTGGTATTTTGTTGATATATGTGGATTGAACTAGCCCTTTCCATCAGTTCGTACTTTTAGTTTACTGGTTAAGTGCCAAAATATTTCATAAAAAGTGGGATTCGCAGATTACATCTGAAAGCTGCAACTCTTGGTTTTAGTTTATTCGTTTACATGAAGCTGACGTGAAATACAAATTTCATTTTCTTGTTTAATTTCTGTTTGTAATTGTTTTCACAATACCATGCAAAGTGCCATTGTCTACCCATTGACATATCACATATAGATTTTGTGCCCTGCGGCTTTCTTTAAATACTCCTGGTTCTTTCTAGATTGTTTGTCTGCACACGAACTTACAATTATTTTGGTAATATTCCAGGCAGTTACTTGTTAGTGTGACTGCTATTTCAGGCAATTGAATCAGGTATGCCCACTGGAGAATCTGCGGCATGTCAAGCGGGTGCGTCGGCATATTGAATGTGGTAGTATTGCGTTTTTATCTAGTTCTCTACTATTTTCTGTTTGCCTGTTGAGTGCATACTTCATAATTGTATAATGGAGAGCACATGAGCTCAATATCTACTGCTATATACACTTGTCATGTCAGAGCCCTTAATATTCGCTAATGCTAGCAAAACTATCTATAGTTTGTAGAATTCTGAGCAGCTCGCAATATTCAAAGCTGGGTATACCATGTTGATAATAATTATGTCAAAACATTACGAGCTCCCTCTTTCCTGTCTAAGTTCTTTGTATTGGTTTTTCCTTGGCAGAAAAACCCGAGCTATCGATCATCTTATGCCTTCCTACCTGGCCTGAAAATTGTAAAAATGGATTACCCGAGGCTGTACAGAAGGTAGTAGAGACTTACCAGTTGAGTCCTTTCATTGCAAAAGTAAGTCCTGTTATCATTGAGGAAAATTGCTTTTGTTGGGCATTGGGATAAACTTTCACTTCATCAAAACAAGCACTGTAGAAAGGCAACATTAGACCACCAGCTAATTCCTTCTATTTATTTTGAATATTTTCATATATTTTTCATGGATGAAAATGTAGTTTCTAATTTGATCTCTGCAGCAATCACAACACAATTTTCCGTGTCTGACCTATTGACAATCCCAAAGCTAAATATTCCGTCGCCCAGAATTTTAGTTAAATAAAGTACTTAAATAAATTGTATTTTCTTTTGGAAAAAATGTGGATCACCACTTAAGTAGAAAAAAACAGTGTAATATCTCTGTTGATGTTTCAAAATAGGATCAACTGGATCTTTTACAGAAGGTGAAGATTGACATACGTGATATCTGATACTGGGAAAGTTTTCCACAGGTTGCCAGTTATCCTGCTATGTCAAAAGAGGACTGGGAGGAGCAGTGCAAACATTGGCCAACTTCTTATCATCCCGCACATGAGTATGTTTGGATTACGGATCATATAGTGCATTTCCCGCATTCTATCATTTTTAATTCTGTTGGTTACGTCTGTCTTGTATACTTCATTGCTTTGACCAAATGGGCTAGCTTTGCTAGGCCAAACCACTGTGTAGTGTGGAACACACCATCCTTCATTAGCATGTAAGACAAATCTAGCCTGTCATGGTGAACCAAATAGGCTCAAACTGTATGCAAGTAATTCCTCTCCCTGTTAGGGTGCTTGGCAATGCTATCCTTATGTACGACTACTCAACAGCTGGCCTTGTCAAATAAGGCTATGCCCAGCCTAGGAAGAAACTCAAACATTGTATTACTCTGTACAAGGGAAGGTCTATTAGGCAAAAAGTAGAAAATAGGGCTGTTACTTGACAGTATCATTCATAAGTAATTGACGGTACTGTCACCAAACAAGAATCCTTCTTTTGTGGAGGCTTCCAGAGCAGAAGAACAATGAGATAACAATTAAATCATAATTTTTCAACGAATAACTTGCAGTATTACATTTGAACTTAGCGATGTTGTTAGAGCCTTAGAGGTAATTCTGATTCAGGAGCACATTTTTTAGGTACAAAGGCCACAGTTGAAGTTACGAGAGATGAACCTTTGGATCTTGTTTTTCTCAGTGCACTATTACTGAAACAAGGTTGTGTTGTGTGCCATAATATTTGGATCCTCTATGTTGCTACATCATATTTTTTATTGTCTTCCAAAAAACTAGTACTGTTTAGTGATTAGGGTTGCAGTAAAAAACATATTTCACACTATCTCTTCTGGCATGTGACTGCCTTATAATCAGGTGACCAAATATATTCTTTCTGTATATATCTGGTCAAGTGAGATTACATTGGCACAACTTCATGGGGAGGCAAGTTTGCAGTTACCTGTTAAGCTGTCTATTCCCATCCCCTTCAGACTTTCCCTTTCGGCCTAGTCCTCCCTGACATGAAGGAAACCACCAGCAGAAACTATCACCCCCCCCCCCCCCCCCCCCCAACCCTACCCTCTTCCACATGTTCATGACTCTGCAGCCGATGAGCGGCGGCGTCAGAGACAACAGATGTTTATCCTGCAACTATGAACTGAAAAGCCGCAATCTTCCAACTAAGTTCAGATATGCTTTCCACTACAATTTTAGAAATCTTTGAACCAAAAATCCAAAGCTTCCAAATAGATCTGACGAACTTTCAATATAATTTAGAGAACTTTCCACTAAATCAGTTATCATCATCCCAAAACATAAAGGTTTCAACTGACATGAGGACATTTCAACCAAAATTTGGAGAACTTTCCACTGAGTTTCGGATAATATCCAGCCAAAATTGAAAAAATCTCCCCAAAAAAGTGTAAAGAATTCCTACTAAAACACAAAGTGGATTCTCACTTTATTCGGGGGAAGAGAAATCAGATGCCAGCGGTCAGATATGGGGCATGCATCCACCGCCTTGTATGGCGCAGGACATGAGGGCTGGCGACGGCAGACCACGGTGGTAGTGGCAGCCCCCGTGCCCTGCCAAGTGTCAGCTACATCTCCACCATGGCCATTCCAAGCATAATGGGAGAGAGATAAAAAAAATGAAGGAGAAATGGCCGGCCCCGCTTTGCGCTGTGTTGTGGTGAGAATTTAACCGCCCCCGCTGTTACCTGTATTGGAATGTTTTCGGCGTCGAATGAAAATTTTATTTTCCTCATAGAGATTGTTTTGTTTGGACGTAATTTAAACTGCAGCATATAAATGTAGTAAATGCCGTTTTGTAACTCTAATGTGGCTTTTCTGATGCACTTTCTGCTAACGTTACAGAATTGGTGCATCTGGATTTAAAGATGAGGAATTATTATCAATATTTGATTGCATGAGGACTGCTATCCAGTTATCAGAGGTGACCACTCCTAGTTTTGCACTACTTGTGTATTGCTAGATTACTGTACTGATTTTCAATATTATTTTTCTAAATACCGTTCTTGCTGTTAAGTGAGAAGTTTTTCCAACCCTGATGCAAAGTGACATCATAGCTGGTGCATTGTCGATTTACTCTATTAACTGTGGCAACTATACTATGTCTATTGTCTCTAAAACCTAAAAGAGAGGACGGGTTACATGGAGCCCGTTTATTCCAAAATTCAAAATCTTTATTTTTTTACTTAAAAAAAACTAAAAAACTTATACAATTACATATAGATGTTTACCATGTATGTATAAAGTTTCAAAGAATTATGCTTTCACCCGTGACCTACACAAAAAAGACAAATGTGAAGACAAAAGGTGAATTTTAAATGACTACTTAGAGCCACATTTTTGTGATTTTTGTGTAGTCCAGAGTACTATTTATTTTCAACAAAAATTTGCACGTTAGTAGAAATCATCTTCGTGTACCTGTACAAAAAATTCTGATTTTTTGGAAACTTCAAAATAACAATTTTCAAAATTCGAAAAACCCGGGCTCCATATCGCTGCACTCTTATTGTCTTTCTTATTTACATTATGTAAATTTTAGCTTGCTGTTTCTTAGTATAGATCATTTGGGTTAACTTCTGCAGGGGTGAGCTTTCTCAGGTGGGCAACGTGGCCATTATTGTGGATCCATCAAGTATGGAAATAATTTCAAAGGCTACAGATCAAACACACCAGCATGATGCTTCTCTAAAAAAGAATAAACGTGTCAGAGTGGAAGAAGATGGTGCCTGTTCTTTGGCTGAAACAACCGAGGATAATGATAGCAGGCTGTTGCCGCCAAGCGAACATGTTAGTAATGGCTTGAACATGGAGGTCTCATGTATAAACTCGTGGGGATGGAGGAAACACAGGTCTTCTGAGCAGAAGACATTGCCTTCTGAAGGTGGTTTTCTGTGGCATCCTCTGAAACATGCTGCCATAGTTGCCATTGAAAATGCCGCCAAGAAGGATAGAATGCTGTTCAACACTTCAACTTCTTCAACAACCAAACTACTATTAAAAGACGATATGCAGAAATTTTCTGATAATGCACCAGCAAATTCGCCAATGGTAGTTAGAAAAGTGAGCCTTGGTACTTATGCATTCTATTGTTGCACTTGGCTTTCATGGCCTGTACATTATTTGCTGTAACAGAAGACTGAAAATGATATTTTTGGCTAACAAGTTCAAACTTGATCACCAGGACAAAGAACAATCTGAGCATCAAGAATGCTGGAGTGACTTATCTGGAAGAGACAGGTCGTATCTTTGCACAGGATTTGACATCTACCTTGTTTGGGAACCATGCACGATGTAGGTTCACTATCATGAGAGTATGACATCATTTTCGGGTTGTTGCTTGCTGTTTAGTTTGCTGACATGCTTGTTTACTTGTAGGTGTGCTATGGCACTTGTACATCAAAGATTCAAGCGTGTATTCTATGCTTTCCCTAATCCGAATGCTGGAGCACTCGGCAGTGTCTACAGATTGCATGGGGAGAAAAGTTTAAATCACCGTTACTCCGTTTTTAGGATAAAAGTGCCTGAGCCATATTTGAATTGTTTGGATGATTTCTCTAAAAAAAGCTGCTCAAGTTCTGTATCTCCTTAGTTTGAAAACAGCATGAGCTTTTTATCCGGCTCTTTGCTTCTGCCTGGTCGTCTTTGCTTTGTGTGGGCGGTGGTGACTGTGAGTTTCTGGTCCTTATTCGTAGCTTTGTGATGGCAGTCCTTTTCCTGGATGTTCCAGCCGTTGGGAGCCGTCGCCTTCTCTCTTCCAGGCGTTGTGGTGCTTCGCTTCTGTTCTACTATGTGCCATCTCCATCTGGGTGTTCGGCAACACGTACCAGGAGCCCGAGTCTGAATGTTGGTGTTGTAGAAGGCTTAGGTGGTCTGTAATGTAACTTATTTCAGGCAATTCTCTACATCTTAGAGGGGATTGTCTGCTTTAGAGACATTTTCCCATGTAATCAAACATGACATAAGCATTTGTTTTGTTGCAAACATATATCTTTAGGTCGCTCTAAAAAATTAAGTATCTTTAGGTGTTTGCTGGTTCAGATTAATTTTTTTTGACAATTTTGTGTGGTGTAGTATCATTTGTCACGCAAGCGTTATTAATCCTTGATGGTTTAACCCACTACTATCAATGATAGTTGACAAGTCATGCCCAAAATCCATAGATCATACAAAAAACTCTTGTTAAAAACAACCAATCCGTGCCTCGATTCGTTTGAGAGAGACATCGATGGATTTTATTTTCCATTTTGACCCGTGCAATAGACACCACTCAAAATCCAAACATTCAATGTTTAATTTGTGTAATAGGTAGATCCTAAATTATTTCTTTTTGTTGATCAAAATTTTGTAATAAGGTTTCTTGCTGATCTAAAAACTATGTTCATGTATGATGATTTCAGCAGATTAATGGAGTTTCCAGTTGATAATGTGCTATGAAAGCTAATGTACAACTCTTTAAATATTTATTACTATATACTTAACTCAGATGCCCACCTGACTTTGTGTCAGTATGTACTTGAATAAAATGTTAAATACTACTCCCTTCGTAACTAGCTTGCTAAAACGTCTTACATTATGAAATGGAGATTTCTGTTTCAAGCACTCACCGATATTTCTTAACAACAACAAAAACAACAACAAAAAACACTCACCAACAATTCATTGGCTTCTCGTTTTCTTGTCCCCAAAGGGAAAGGTCGACTTTCCTGCATTTTAGGGGTGGGTAGTGGTGACCAGTCTCCGAATCTTTCCATCAGATCAACTATTTAGGGTGTGTTTGGTGGGTCGGGTCTCCTCAGATTTTCCCTCCTCACACAACTTTTGGGTGTTTGTTAGACCGGTTCTTGCCCCAGCGCCCTGCCGAACAGATACGGAAAACGCCCCCAGCGCCCTGCCGAGGAGCGAAGCCCAAATCGAGCTTCACTCCTCGACCGGGCTCTACTCATACCCGCAAAACACTGTACCGGTGTCCAGCGCCCCCCCAGACCCCCACCCCCACCACTTCCTTCCCTCATTTCCCCCCGTTTCTTCTCTCTTCCGTCGCTCAGCTCACTCCAGCGCGTCGGCCTCCACCTCTCCCGTCGGCCGTCGGCCAAGCGGAAGCACGGGCAGAGGCAGCAGCTCGCATCTCCGCCCTCCGGCCAAGCTCCGCCGCCGCTGCCGCACTCCGGCCAGCCACCCACCAAGCTCTACCGCCGCTGCCCTCCTCCAGCAGAGGCCGACGACCACCTTCCCGTCCTCCCCGCGCCTCCTCCTCCGGTCCTCCCCGCGCCTCCTCCTCCGCTCGCTCCTCCTCTTCCGGTCCTCCTCCTCCTCCCGCTCGCTCCTCCTCCTCCACCCGAGCTCCTCCACCCCTAGCTGTCCTCCGCCACCGTCCTCCTCCACCCCCAAGCTCCTCCGGCCACGCCCCTCATGCCGAGCGGCTGCTCCTGGACGCCGACCGTCGCCTCCTGCACGCCAACTCACTATGCCTTAGACATGGACCTGATTGCTTTTTTGTAATTTTAATCAAGGGTCCGTTTGTAAGAATTTGGTCCTATATGTAATTTCGTATTTCTGGACTTTGTGGTCAGCCTGTCTCGATGCATACCGGCACCAAACAACTTCTCATCTTAGCATGGCTCAACACATGCAATCTACCAAACACACCAACAAATCTCAGCTCAACTTGTATAAGGTCAAGCTGGCTCTGGTGGGAAACACATTCTGAGCCCACACAGGCTACCAAACACACCATTACTGTCGCCGGTCTCGTTTTTCTCCGCTGCCACAGCTTTCTCTTCTGACTGGTGCGCAACACCAAAACACAAGGCACATCTGGTGAGGAAATATCTAGTGATACCACACCTTAGGTGATATAATGCTCAAATTAATTTTAAAAGTTTCAAAAAATCTACCAAAAAATGTGTGTTGACACGATATGTTTGTACTACCTCCAAAATTTCAGCCACAAATTCGAAATGAGCATTGAGAAACAAAAAGACAAATCTACTATGAATAGTGGTATTTTTCTGCTTTTGTCTTTTAGTGACACCAGTGACACTATTCATAGCAGATTTGTCTTTTTGTTTCTCATTGCTCATTTCGAATTTGAAACTGAAATTTTGGTAGATTGTATAAACATATCTGGTGGACATCCACAATTTTTCCTAGAATTTTTTGATACATTAAAAATATTTTTTTCTTGCTCATGTTCCTTAAATGCATTGTATCATCTAAAGACTTGTATCACTAGATATTCTCTCCACGTATGGTACACTCTATGCACGACCTGCTGCTGTCTAGCCTCACGGTCTTCCCCAAGCTCCAATGCAGATTGACAGATTTGAAAGCAACGACGCGACTCCGGACGCAAAAGTCTAACCACACTGTTCACCATGGACATGGAGGTGCAGCTGCAGCATTGATCGCTTGGAGTGAACTGCACAGGAAGCCACTGGCCCGCGTCCGCCGTCAGTGCAGCAGCATGCCTGGACTAAATCTTTGGACATATTTTGCTTCCGAAGTACTAGGCACAGCAGCCTACAACCAACCATCTGCCGACCACCCTTAGCTACGTCTAATCAAGGTTTTTATTGTCTCCAACTATGGTCAGCACAGCACCAAACAATTTTTTAACATTTTGCCTCCACGCTGTTAATCAGATAAGTCCACTAGTACGTGACTGATTCATGTAGTTAACAATCCACGTTGAGCGCCCATATCCCCGAATTTATTTGTATATTTGAACAACATGCCAATTTCCCACTGGCGGATCCAGGAAAAAAAATTGAAGGGTGGGCACACTGCAATAAAAATATCGCACCGCGATTTTGTTACCAAATAAATAGTATAAATAGCACAGGATAACCCAACAAACATGGGTGTATATGAGGGGGTCCAAAAAATTCTGAAAATTCTGGGTGGGCCACGGCCCCCTGCCCACCCGCTAGATACGCCCCTGCAAGTTCCCATTTGAATAGTGCGAATATAGTGGATTGTAAACAAAACAACTAAATGTAAACTAACCTTAAACCTAAACTACTCATCGGAATTGGAGTTGACAATGATGGCCGATGATATGCACACGACGACCATGTGGCCCGGCGTGTCCACTGGGTCACCAGCCTCATGCTTGATCTCGGGCATCGCCGGTGGCAAAAGCGGCTAGAGTTCATCCTCGCTCGTCCAATCCCTCTCCTCGACATCTGGCTTGATGGCCTGCTGCAACAAGAGTCCGACCACTCGTCTACGGGCTCCTCTTACGCTCCACTTCTCCCATTTCTTTCTCTCTCCTTATCCTCTCCCCTTGAGCGTCTCCCGTGTCGTCCTGTCGTGGTTGGTGTCACGGCATATGCCAACGGGGTGGCTTAAGGTGTGGGGACTAAGGCGCGAGTGACGGTGTTCCGGCGGGATTGGGCACGAGCACGGCAAACGCGAGACGTACCCAGGTTCGGGGCCCTCGTTAGGAGGTAAAACCGCTACTCCTGCATGATCTGGTGTATATGGTGGAGTATATGGTGTTACATGTTTGCTCCTCGAGCTGTGTATGATCTTAGCTATGGAGAAGCGAGCTTGGCCGGCTGCCAGAGAGCCAGGCCGGCTGAGTGAGTGGAGCAACCGGCCACCCGGGAGCTCCTCCGGGGCATGAGAATCTGAGGCATGAGGGTAGCCCTGGTGCTCCTTATAAAGGGAAGCCCAGGGGACAAGGTGGACCACGTGCCTAACTATACTATTCGGGGGACACATCACACTGTAGCGCATAGTGTTCTCTATTCATCAATAGTGTTCTTCCATCAAGCATAGTGTTGCTATTCATCAACAGTGTCCGGCTGTCTCGTCAGCGTGTGTACGATGGGACGCGGTGGTTGACCTCCTCACAGGCGATCCGGCTGGCAGATGGCTAGCCAGCAGGACGCAGTCGGCCTAGCCTCCAGCCAGCCAGGACGCAGCCGGTCAGGCCTCCAGCCGGCCAGATGCTTCATCTTGATTTGCTTGTCTTTATCTTGTCAAGTCGTGGACTTTGGTATATCGGGGGATCATCCCCCCGACACTAGTCCCCGAAGCTGTCGTGGTCCCGCAGCTTTAGCAGGAGGGCCTCGGCAGGTTTCCCCAAAAAATAATGCAAGAGATAAAGTTAGTCGTGAACATAGGTTATACTTTTAACTTAGCAGTATAAGAAACCGAAAGGTTGGCACTTTTACTTTCCATCTTTTACTTTATTAGGTGCCGACTCGCCTCCGTTTCACCCCCTTAGTCTTTTTCAGTGCACCCGGCCGGTCATGACCGCTGCTCTTGCCGGCGTGTCAGCCGGGTTGCGATCTGCAGCACGGATCCGAAGAGTGGGCCGGCTGGTCAAGTACACAGTCAGACTTTAGGAGTTTGACTTAGGAGAGCGAGGCAAGGTTTTCGTGGCCGGCCGGATGTTATTCTTTCCTTTGATGTTTTTCACGCGTTAGCTTTCCAGCTTTTGCTCTGGCCGGCGTGTCTGCAGCGCGGATCCGCAGAGTGGGTCTTGGGCATCCAGCACGCTAGTAAGCCATCGCGGGGGAGGATGAACAGCCGGCTAGCCGTAGTCGGACAAAACATATTAAACTTGCACTGATACAAAGGTTGACTCTGGACTTGCCATCAAAGCACTTACAAAGGAACGAGGGGGCACTCCCCGAGTGCCTTTTGAAACTTATCCGCCTTAAACTTACGGTGCAAAAATACACGGGATGGTACTTACAGTATCCTTGTTTGCGTAGGCGGAGAAGAGCTGTTGCAGCCGGCCTGGATCTAGCCGGCCAAGAAATCAAACGGGGCAGCCGGATCGGCCTCCAGCCGGCCAGGCGTCCAAACGGGACGCAGCCGTCCAGGAGCCAGCCAGCTCAGAAGCCGAGTGAAAGCGGCCGGCCTGGCAGCCGGACGGGTCTGGAGCAGCCGGCCAGGGATCGAAGTGGCGTGGCCGGACGAGCCCAGCCGGCCCGACACTGCTCTTCTTGTTTTCTTTTTCTTTCCTCACTTCCTTTTCTCCTTTCCTTTCCTTTCCTTTCCTTTCCTTCAAGCCGGGTGGCTCTCCTATTTCTTTTCTTTCGGTTCTCAGCTGGCTTCCTTGAGCGCCCAGCCGAACGCGCAGGGTGCCAGACCCGTTCACGGCCAGCCGGGCATGCGGGCGCAGCCGGCGGGGCGAGACCGCGCGGCAGCCTGAGCGGAGCCGGCGGCGAGGGTGGTCAGCGGAGGGGCAAACACGAGAGTCGACGGAGCAGGCCGGTCGGCGACGCGGACTAGCGCAGCCAGCGCGGGCACGCGCAAGGAAGCACGGGGCGGAGCAGCCGGAGGACGGCCTGCGAGGGCGGTAGGGCACGCAAGCGGCAACAGAGGCCGGGCGCGGGCGGAGAGCTCGTGGAGGCCGAGCGCGACGAGCGAGGACGGCCAGCGGAGGCGGAGGCGAGGCGGAGTCGGCCCGTGGAGCAGCCGGCGGCGGGGCGCGACGGCGCAGCCGGCAAGTGCCGTGCGGGCTGAGGCGCGAGCGAGGGCGGAACAGCCGGACACGGGCGTGGACGCAGACGGAGCCGGAGCGCGCATGGGCCCGCGCGCACGCAGACGACGGCGGCGGGGATGGCCTCCGGAGGCGTGGCGGAGCCTGGGCGGCACAGGAGCCGGCGACGAGCGTGGAGGCGGCAGCCGGCCACGGGCGGAGGCGCGGACGCAGCCGGAGGGGCGCGGACGTGGCCACACGGGGGCCCAGCAGGGGAGGTCGGCGCGGGGGAGCCGGCAGCGGAGCCGGATCTGGCAGCGAGGCGACGAGCGGAGATGCAGGTGCGATCGCGGAGGTGAGGTGGCCGGAGGCGCGCAGACGCGCGGGTGGCGGAGACACGCGAGTGCGGCCGGGGTGGCGCGGGCGCAGTCGGACGTGCACGCGCGCAGATGCGGGAGCTGCCGCGCGGCTAGTCCAGGAGGGCGGAGGCGTCGTGGAGAGGCGCGGGCGCAGTCGTGGAGATGCGGGCGCGGGGAAGACACGGACGAGCGAGGTGCAGGCGCGCTCGGGCGTGGAGACGACGCGCGTCCGCGTGGGTATGGGCGCGGAGATGCAGTTGATGCGCATATGCACCAGCGCGGACACGGGCGCGGAGGAGAGGTGGCCTGAGGCTGGACGCAGTCCGAGCAGAGGAGAAGATGTGCGGACGGCGCCGCAGTTGATGAGCGCGGACGGACGAGCGGCGCGGACGCCGACGGACGTGCGGCCGCGTGCAGACGAGGGCAACGTGGAGGAGACCGGTGGCGCAGACGCCGATGGACGCGCGGGCTCGGGCGGATGAGGACGACGCGGGCGCGGGCACGGGGCCACGGCGACACCGAGTCCCCGAGTCCCCGAGTTTCTCTGGGAGAGGAAGACAGTTGGCGCCTTGAGACGGTGACGTCGATGATTGTGAAGAGGGGTCCCGCCGAGAATGGGACTCCGGTCGCCGCTATACCCCATGGTGGGCGTCAAATGTCGTGGTTGGTGTCACGGCATATGCCAACGGGGTGGCTTAAGGTGTGGGGACTAAGGCGCGAGCGATGGTGTTCCAGCGGGATTGGGCACGAGCACAGCAAACGCGAGACATACCCAGGTTCAGGGCCCTCATGAGGAGGTAAAACCCCTACTCCTGCATGATCTGGTGTATACGGTGTTACATGTTTGATCCTCGAGCTGTGTATGATCTTAGCTATGGAGAAGCGAGCTCGGCCGGCTGCCAGAGAGCCAGGCCGGCTGAGTGAGTGGAGCAGCCGGCCACCCGGGAGCTCCTCCGGGGCGTGAGAATCTGAGGAATGAGGGCAGCCGTGGTGCTCCTTATAAAGGGAAGCCCGAGGGACAAGGGGTAGCCCACGTGCCGAACTACACTATTCGGGGACATATCACAATGTAGCGCATTGTGTTTGCTATTCATCAATAGTGTTCTTCCATCAAGCATAGTGTTGCTATTCATCAACAGTGTCCGGCTGTCTCGTTGGCGTGTGTTCGATGGGATGCGGTGGTTGACCTCCTCGCAGGCGATCCGGCTGGCAGATGGCCAGCCAGCAGGACGCAGCCGGCCAAGCCTCCAGCCAGCCAGGACACAGTCGGCCAGGCTTCCAGCCGGCCAGATGCTTCATCTTGATTTGCTTTTCTTTATCTTGTCAAGTCATGGACTTTGGTATATCGGGGGATCATCCCCCGACACTAGTCCCCGAAGCTGTCGTGGTCCTGTAGTTTTAGCAGGAGGGCCTCGGCAGGTTTCCCCAAAAAATAATGCAAGAGATAAAGTTAGTCGTGAATATAGGTTATACTTTTAACTTAGCAGTATAAGAAACCGAAAGGTTGGCACTTTTACTTTCCATCTTTTACTTTATTAGGTGCCGGCTCGCCTTCGTTTCACCCCCTTAGTCTTTTTCCGTGCACCCAGCCGGTCATGACCGCTGCTCTTGCCGGCGTGTCAGCCGGGTTGCGGTCTGCAGCACGGATCCGAAGAGTGGGCCGGCTGGTCAAGTACATAGTCAGACTTTAGAAGTTTGACTTAGGCGAGCGAGGCAAGGTTTTCGTGGCCGGCCGGATGTTATTCTTTCCTTTGATGTTTTTCACGCGTGAGCTTTCTAGCTTTTGCTCTGGCCGGCGTGTCTGTAGCGCGGATCCGCAGAGTGGGTCTTGGGCATCCAGCACGCTAGTAAGCCATCGCGGGGGAGGATGAACAGCCGGCTAGCTGTAGTCGGACAAAACATATTAAACTTGCACTGATACAAAGGTTGACTCTGGACTTGCCATCAAAGCACTTACAAAGGAACGAGGGGGCACTCCCCGAGTGCCTTTTGAAACTTATCCGCCTTAAACTTACGGTGCAAAAATACACGGGATGGTACTTACAGTATCCTTGTTTGCGTAGGCGGAGAAGAGCTGTTGCAGCCGGCCTGGATCTAGCCGGCCAAGAAATCAAACGGGGCAGCCGGATCGGCCTCCAGGCGGCCAGGCGTCCAAACAGGACGCAGCCGTCCAGGAGCCAGCCAGCCCAGAAGCCGAGTGAAAGCGGCCGGCCTGGCAGCCGGACGGGTCTGGAGCAGCCGGCCTGGGATCGAAGTGGCGTGGCCGGATGAGCCCAGCCGGCCCGACACTCCTCTTCTTGTTTTCTTTTTCTTTCCTCACTTCCTTTTCTCCTTTTCTTTCCTTTCCTTTCCTTCAAGCCGGGTGGCTCTCCTATTTCTTTTCTTTCGGTTCTCAGCTAGCTTCCTTGAGTGGCCAGCCGAACGCGCAGGGTGCCAGACCCGTTCACGGCCAGACGGGCATGCGGGCGCAGCCGGCGGGGCGAGACCGCGCGGGCGGATGCGCGGCAGCCTGAGCGGAGCCGGCGACGAGGGTGGTCAGCGGAGGGGCAAACGCGGGCGTCGACGAAGCAGGCCGGTCGGCGACGCGGACTGGCGCAGCCAGCGCGGGCACGCGTGAGGAAGCACGGGGCGGAGCAGCCGGAGGCCGGCCTGCGAGGGCGGCAGGGCACGCAAGCCGCAACAGAGGTCGGGCGCGGGCGGAGAGGTGGTGGAGGCCGAGCGCGACGAGCGAGGACGGCCAGCGGAGGCGGAGGCGAGGCAGAGTCGGCCCGTGGAGCAGCCGGTGGCGGGGCGCGACGGTGTAGCCGGCAAGGGCCGTGCGGGCTGAGGCGCGAGCGAGGGCGGAACAGCCGGACACGGGCGTGGACGCAGACGGAGCCGGAGCGCGCACGGGCCCGCGCGCACGCAGACGACGGCGGCGGGGATGGCCTCCGGAGGCGTGGCGGAGCCTGGGCGGCACAGGAGCCGGCGACGAGCGTGGAGTCGGCAGCCGGCCACGGGCGGAGGCGACGCAGCGAGGGCGGACGTGGCCACACGGGGGCCCAGCAGGGGAGGTCGGCGCGGGGGAGCCGGCAGCGGAGCCGGATCTGGCAGCGAGGCGACGAGCGGAGATGCAGGTGCGATCGCGGAGGTGAGGTGGCCGGAGGCGCGCAGACGCGCGGGTGGCGGAGACACGCGAGTGCGGCCGGGGTGGCGCGGGCGCAGTCGGACGTGCACGCGCGCAGATGCGGGAGCTGCCGCGCGGCTAGTCCAGGAGGGCGGAGGCGTCGTGGAGAGGCGCGGGCGCAGTCGTGGAGATGCGGGCGCGGGGAAGACACGGACGAGCGAGGTGCAGGCGCGCTCGGGCGTGGAGACGACGCGCGTCCGCGTGGGTGCAGGCGCGGAGATGCAGTTGATGCGCATATGCACCAGCGCGGACACGGGCGCGGAGGAGAGGTGGCCTGAGGCTGGACGCAGTCCGAGCAGAGGAGAAGATGCGCGAACAGCGCCACAGTTGATGAGCGCAGACGGACGAGCGGCGCGGACGCCGACGGGCGTGCGGCCGCGTGCAGATGAGGGCAACGTGGAGGAGACCGGCGGCGCAGACGCCGACGGACGCGCGGGCTCGGGCGAACGAGGACGACGCGGGCGCGAGCACGGGGCCGCGGCGACACCGAGTCCCCGAGTTTCTCTGGGAGAGGAAGACAGTTGGCGCCTTGAGACGGTGACGTCGATGATGGTGAAGAGGGGTCCCGCCGAGAATGGGACTCCGGTCGCCGCTATACCCCATGGTGGGCGCTAAATGTCGTGGTTGGTGTCACGGCATATGCCAACGGGGTGGCTTAAGGTGTGGGGACTAAGGCGCAAGTGACGATATTCCGACGGGATTGGGCACGAGCACAGCAAACGCGAGACGTACCCAGGTTCGGGGCCCTCGTGAGGAGGTAAAACCCCTACTCCTGCATGATCTGGTGTATATGGTGGAGTATATGGTGTTACATGTTTGCTCCTCGAGCGGTGTATGATCTTAGCTATGGAGAAGCGAGCTCGGCCGACTGCCAGAGAGCCAGGCCGACTGAGTGAGTGGAGCAGCCGGCCACCCGGGAGCTCCTCCGGGGCGTGAGAATCTGAGGAATGTGGGCAGCCCTGGTGCTCCTTATAAAGGGAAGCCCGAGGGACAAGGGGTGTCCCACGTGCCGAACTACACTATTCGGGGACACATCAAACTGTAGCGCATAGTCTTTGCTATTCACCAATAGTGTTCTTCCATCAAGCATAGTGTTGCTATTCATCAACAGTGTCCGGCTGTCTCGTTGGCGTGTGTCCGATGGGATGCGGTGGTTGACCTCCTCGCAGGCGATCCGGCTGGCAGATGGCCAGCTAGCAGGACGCAGCCGGCCAAGCCTCCAGCCAGCCAGGACATAGTCGGCCAGGCTTCCAGCCGGCCAAGCCTCCAGCCGGCCAGATGCTTTATCTTGATTTGCTTTTCTTTATCTTGTCAATTCGTGGACTTTGGTATATCGGGGGATCATCCCCCCGACACTAGTCCCCGAAGCTGTCGTGGTCCTGTAGTTTTAGCAGGAGGGCCTTGGCAGGTTTTCCCAAAAAAATAATGCAAGAGATAAAGCTAGTCGTGAATATAGGTTATACTTTTAACTTAGCTGTATAAGAAACCGAAAGGTTGGCACTTTTACTTTCCATCTTTTACTTTATTAGGTGCCGGCTCGCCTTTGTTTCACCCCCTTAGTCTTTTTCCGTGCACCCAGCCGGTCATGACCGCTGCTCTTGCCGGCGTGTCAGCCGGGTTGCGGTCTGCAGCACGGATCCGAAGAGTGGGCCGGCTGGTCAAGTACATAGTCAGACTTTAGAAGTTTGACTTAGGCGAGCGAGGCAAGGTTTTCGTGGCCGACCGGATGTTATTCTTTCCTTTGATGTTTTTCACGCGTGAGCTTTCTAGCTTTTGCTCTGGCCGGCGTGTCTGCAGCGCGGATCCGCAGAGTGGGCCTTGGGCGTCCAGCACGCTAGTAAGCCATCGCGGGGGACGATGAACAGCCGGCTAGCCGTAGTCGGAAGAAACATATTAAACTTGCACTGATACAAAGGTAGCCTCCGGACTTGCCAGCAAAGCACTTAAAAAGGAACGAGGGGGCAGTCCCCGAGTGCCTTTCGAAACTTATCCGCCTTAAACTTACGGTGCAAAAATACACGGGATGGTACTTACAATATCCTTGTTTGCGTAGGCGGAGAAGAGCTGATGCAGCCGACCAAGCAACCAAACGGGGCAGCCGGATCGGCCTCCAGCCGGCCAGGCGTCCAAACGGGACGCAGCCGTCCAGGAGCCAGCCAGCCCAGAAGTCAAGTGAAAGCGGCCGGCCTGGCAGCCGGACAGGTCTGGAGCAGCCGGCCTGGGCCCAGTCGGCCTAGCAGCCAAGCGGGCGGCAGTCGGCCAGGGATCGAAGTGGCATGGCCGGATGAGCCCAGCCGGCCCGACACTCCTCTTCTTGTTTTCTTTTTCTTTCCTCACTTCCTTTTCCCTTTTTTCTTTCCTTTCCTTCCCTTCAAGCCGGGTGGCTCTCCTTTTTCTTTTCTTTCGGTTCTCAGCTGGCTTCCTCGAGCAGCCAGCCGAACGCGTAGGGTGCCAGACCCATTCACGGCCAGCCGGGCGTGCGGGTGCAGCCGACGGGGCGAGACTGCACGGGCGGACGCGCGACAACCTGAGCGGAGCCGACAGCGAGGGTGGTTAGCGGAGGGGCGAACACGGGCATCGACGGAGCAGGCCGGTCGGCGACGCGGACTGGCGCAGCCAGCGCGGGCACGCGCGAGGAAGCACGGGGCGGAGTAGCCGGAGGCCGGCCTGCGAGGGCGGCAGGGCACGCAAGTGGCAGCAGAGGCTGAGCGCGCGCGGAGAGGTGGTGGAGGCCGAGCGCGGCGAGCGAGGACGGCCAACGGAGGCGGAGGCGAGGCGGAGTCGGCCCGTGGAGCAGCCAGTGGCGGGGCGCGACGGCGCAGCCGGCAGGGGCCGTGCGGGCTGAGGCGCGAGCGAGGGCGGAGCAGCCGGACACGGGCGTGGACGCGGAGGAGGCCGGACGCAGACGGATCCGGAGCGCGCACGGGCCCCCGCGCACGTAGACGACGGCGGCGGGGATGGCCTCCGGAGGCGTGGCGGAGCCTGGGCAGTGAGCGCGGAGGCGGCAGCTGGCCGCGGGCGGAGGCGCGGACGCAGCCGGAGGGGCGCGGACGCGGCCACGCGGGGGCCCAGTAGGGGAGGTCGGCGCGAGGGAGCCGGCAGCGGAGCCGGAGCTGGCAGCGAGGCGACGAGCGGAGATGCAGGTGCGGTCGCAGAGGAGGTGAGGCGGCCGGAGGCGCGCAGACGCGCGGGCGGCGAAGACACATGAGTGCGGCCGGGGTGGCGCGGGCGCAGTCAGAGGTGCGCGCGCGTAGACGCGGGAGCTGACGCGCGGCTAGTCCAGGAGGGCGGAGGCGTCGTGGAGAGGCGCGGGCACAGTCGTGGAGATGCGGGCGCAGGGAAGGCACGGACGAGCGAGGTGCAGGCGCGCTCGGGCATGGAGACGACGCGCGTCCGCGCGGGCGCGGGCGAGGAGATGCAGTTGACGCGCAGGTGCACTACCAGCGCGGACACGGGCGCGGAGGAGAGGTGGCCTGAGGCTGGACGTAGTCCGAGCAGAGGAGAAGATGTGCGGACGGCGCCGCAGTTGACGACCGCGGACGGACGAGCGGCGCGGACGCCGACGGACGTGCGGCCGCGGGCAGACGAGGGCAACGTGGGGGAGGCCGGCGGCGCAGACGCCGACGGATGCGCGGGCTCGGGCGGACGAGGAAGACGCGGGCGCGAGCTCGGGGCCGCGGCGACGCCGAGTCCCCGTGTTTCTCCGGGAGAGGAAGACAGTTGGCGCCTTGAGACGGTGACGTCGATGATGGTGAAGAGGGGTCCCGCCGAGAACAGGACTCTGGTCGCCGCTATGCCCCACGGTGGGCGCCAAATATCGTGGTTGGTGTCACGGCATATGCCAACGGGGTGGTGGGGACTAAGGCGCGAGCGACGGTGTTCCGGCGGGATTGGGCACGAGCACGGCAAACGCGAGACGTACCCTGGTTTGGAGCCCTCATGAGGAGGTAAAACCGCTACTCCTGCATGATCTGGTGTATATGGTGGAGTATATGGTGTTACATGTTTGCTCCTTGAGCTGTGTATGATCTTAGCTATGAAGAAGCGAGCTCGACCGACTGCCAGAGAGCCAGGCCGATAGAGTGAGTGGAGCAGCCGGCCACCCGGGAGCTCCTTCGGGGCGTGAGAATCTGAGGAATGAGGGCAACCCTGGTGCTCCTTATAAAGGTAAGCCCAGGAGACAAGGGGTGGCCCACGTGTCTAACTACACTATTCGGGGGACACATCACACTGTAGCGCGTAGTGTTTGCTATTCACCAATAGTGTTCTTCCATCAAGCATAGTGTTGCTATTCATCAACAGTGTCCGGCTGTCTCGTCGGCGTGTGTCCGATGGGACGCGGTGGTTGACCTCCTCGCAGGCGATCCGGCTGGCAGATGGCCAGCCGGCAGGACGCAGTCGGCCAAGCCTCCAGCCAGGACGCAGCCGGGCAGATGCTTTATCTTGATTTGCTTTTCTTTATCTTGTCAAGTCGTGGACTTTGATATATCGGGGGATCATCCCCCGACAGAACGCGATGTAAATAAAAACAAAGGGAGTACTACCTACTATAAAATACAAAAAATGTGATCAATATGTAAGTAAATTGGGGAAATCCACTTTGTCTCATAGGTGCATCTACACCCAGTATCTAAAAAACAAATTTTAAAATATCAAAAAAATTCGAACAAAAATTACGGGTGTACATATGAACATTATATGTTCATACAAAAAATCGGGATAAGAATATATTTTTTATGGCCGGTGTAAAAAGACAAATCCCGTCGCTACAAAATGACTTTGTATGTAACATTTTTTTTGTCTTTTTTACACCGGTAACAAAAAAGTCTTTTGACCCCAATTTATTATTATATGAATATAGAATGTTTATGTGTACATCCGAAATTTTTTGTTTAATTTTTTTGATATTTTTAAATTTGATTTAAATGCATTTTTCACAACGGGCATCTACGCCCACTATCCAAATCACCGTGTCCAGTAAATTGTCCTCAAACGTCGCACACCAGGAGTAACGGCCTCAATAAATTCTCTCGGCTGTTTCATTGCCCTCAAACGTCGCACAACAGGAGTAAATTGCCCTCAAACGTCGCACAACAGGAGTAACGGCCTCAATAGGCCACCGCCCTTTCATTCCCAAACCCTCACCCTCAATGGACACTCCACTCTCCATGGCTTCTCCCCTGCTCTCCCACGACCAGATTCCGATCCCCGTCGACGCGAGCCTCGCCGGAGACACCCAGGCCTCCGCTGCCGCCTTCCCCACCTCCCTGCCTCTCACCGAGCAGGCTACTACGCACTCAATAGTAAGCCGTAACCCCTCCTTTGCTCCTCCGCGTGATTATCTTTAGTTAGGCCTTGGCCGGTTGGGAAAATCGATTCTTTACCTAAGCTACATTGTTTCTTTCAGTAGATCTGTAAAAACTACAAATATGTATGAAAATTTGGCTCCGATGCGCATCTCTCTTTGATTCTGCATGTTCTTGGGGATTGGGGGGATGTGGCCTTTTTGTTGCTGTTCCTGATTGCTACTTTGCCTAAGCATTTTTTTTGGATAAACAATGTCGATCCAAACTTTATTTTGGTTGTTGATCAAATCTTGGTACTGAATCTTTTTACAAGATCTAAAAACTACAAATATGCGGTAATACACTAATACTTACCTCCAAGGCTCCAATGTTCTCGTATCAATGTTTCAGTTTGTTCTTCAATTTAATATTGGCACCTACATCACAGATTGCTAATTCACTGAGCCAAATTTATATGTTCTAGCTCATCTAAGCTGGTGATGGAAAATCTTCAGTAATATTTATTTGAACAAAATGCTTGTTCTTGTTCAACAATTTTATTTAACAGACGCCATCTGGCTTTCTAATATAAATGCAGATGACTACTGTAAGTAGCATATTAAACTTAGGTTATTTCACATGATATATTAAAAACATCATTAATTGTTAGTTCACCATACACATATGATTTTCTGTTGGTGTTCCTAGTTAGAGGACATTCATTTGTTTCTCTTTTAGTGTACCTCCAGTTCAAAAACATGTCAGCTTAGTTCTAGTTACCGTGACAAAAAAATAATCCGTTACTGCCTGCTTTTGCTGCTCTTACTAGGTTCTAGAAGCATATATATGATTAACGTGAACTGCAAGGCAACTTAGTATGGACGATATAGTACTTGTACTAGTTTATTTGGATCACTTTGATGGTTTCCATGGCATCTTTATATTTTAATTATAATCTGAACTTCTAATGCTTTGTGATAGCCTTGGTTCTTGAACATTACAAGAAGCATATGCATTTCAATTTCCTTACTTGGCTAAACTATGAATCATGTTTCTTGTCTTGTAGACTTGCATGATGGAGGCTGGACAGTTTGGACCTTGGTCAGATCTTCCTCCGGAGCTCCTGGGTCTTGTCCTCAAGCGCCTCCCTTCCCTAGCTGACCGTGTTCGTCTGAGAGCAGTCTGTCACCCATGGCGCTCTAATAGTGTGTCACAGACTCTTCCACTCCCATTCCCTTGGCTCACCCTCCCCGATGGAACCTTCCTCAGCATCCTAGGTGGTGAGGTTCACCGCATGCCTGTACCAGATGGTGCTTGTTGCCATGGCTCCATTGACAAGTGGCTATTCCTCATGAGCAGTGATGGTGCATGTTCATTGCTGAACCCTTTCTCCAAGAACACATTGGAGCTTCCTAATCTAGCCACTGTTTGGCAGAACGAGCTTGTTGGCTATACTGGTTACCCAGTTTCATATAAGTTGGTGGCGCCCTCGCCCCTGGAATCATCACCCAAGTCCCTTGCTGCAGCGCTGATCATTGGCAATGGTTACTCTGACAATCTCTGTCTTATCAAAGCACCAGTTGCCACCCTTTCATTCAGAGGTGGCGAGGAACCATTTCCACTAGTGGACTTTGCCTTCTTTGGTAGAAGGCTGTACCTGGTCTCCGAGTTTTACAAGCTTTTCATCGTCGATTTCTCCGAGAACCTTGGCAGTAATCCAAACATCAACTGCGCAGTTGACTCTATTGGTGATTTTCTTGGGCCTCCTCAATCTTTGAACCCAAAGGAGTATTATGAACTCAAGCAGTATTTAGTTGAAAGTGGTGGTAAATTGTTGATGGTGCAACGTTATATGCGCTCAGAGGGTTTTAGGAATCTCGAGACTGTTGGATTTAAGGTCCTTGAGGCAGACATGCGCGCCAACCCTGGTCAGTGGAGAAGGGTGAATGATTTGGGTGGCCATGCGCTCTTTCTTGGTAAACAAAGCTCCAAGTCCCTCCCTGCCGGAGAATGCAGTGGATCACAAGAGGATTGCATCTACTTCATCTGTGACTATCCTTGCCCGGAGTCTTCTGCAAACCCTCTTCACGACTCTGGCATATACAACATGAGAAGTGGGACGTTCAGCCCATTGCATCCAGGGACTATAGCAGTACCACAACTCCAAGCTGGTCAGTGGGGTCTGACATGGTTTTTCCCTCCTGAAGCTGTGTGATCAAGTTAACCTTTGTGATGAACCCACATGCCTGGATTCTGCTTATCTTTATTCTACCAGTATGTTAATGTTGGATCATAAGTTAGTACTATGATGGTGTGCACTTTCAAGTCCTGCGGGCGACCTTTATTTGATAATGTAATAGAATGCTTAAGACTTCTGTTGTCAGAACTTAATGTTATGTCCTCTGTGGTTATGCTTTTTTACTTGAACATGCTTGCGTCGTGGGTGCAAATTTATACAACAACTTGAATAAATGGGGTGTTTTTCATGTGGTTGTATTACTTTGCACCCACAACGCAAATGTTTGTACCACCAGTTTTGTTACCCCTAAATAGTTGCTTAATTAGATTACTTCCATGCTTACATATGGTGAGTTATGGACTGCTGCTGTAGTGTGTAGGTACTTGGGATAAAGTTTTGGCTCCTGAGCCCGCCTAGACAATTAAAAAAGTTAGTAAAATATGTTAAAAAAATATGAAATAATGATTACAAACATCTGCAAGTGTTCTACGTATGTGCAAAGTTTGTGATGAAATGATATTTATGATGATTATTTTGAATCCATACCTTTATCTCTATCTCTAGTTGGAAGCGCTTCATCAGTCTTGGGCAAGTGCCATTTTTGTTGTTATCTTACATCCCAGTTTGCCTGAAAACATATTTTGATTGCCCTAGATTGAAGATTCAAGCTTTGATAATGCTGATGCTCCTGGACTCGTACTCTGTTTTTTTGTTAGCATATTCCAGGTGATCTTATATGGTAATGTAATTTTGTAAATGTTCAAACTGAGTATGTAATATGCCGATACTTTCTGCATGTATAAATCCTGCTGGTAATATCTACATGATACCTCTTTTTAGTTACTTGTGATCATCCTTATCTTTATTCTTGTCATAATCCGATCCTTTGATTCAGTAGTAAAAGCACCTTTGGTATTATTGTGTGCCCTACTATTTTTTTAAAGTTTTTTTGTGCCTAAAATCTATCTTGACCATTATGGACCGTCTTATTGTATCTAATAAAAGAATAATTGCTAGTGATCTAACGTGCCTAATTTTTGAATTTATGATGTTACCGTCGTAGGCGTACAATTGATCTACCGAGGACCAAGCAATCACAACACGATGACGACACCGAGATTTGTTAACGCAGTTCGGCGAACTGGCCTACTCCGCGGGGCATGACTACGGACGCTTCTCCCAATTGATACCGCTGCACCGCCTGCCTTGGTCGCCGGCACAAGTCGCCGACTCCCCTTGCGCGCCTGCTGCTATCAAGTCGCCATAGGTTACATCATGTGGCAACCCCCACATTATATAGGAGGCCCAGGGTACAAGAGTTCAACTCCAACACTACTCGTATCTATCCACACCTAATACAACTCGAAGTCCAAAAGTAACCCAACTCGAAGTCGAAATGTAACCCAACTCGTACATAATATTCGAAACTCCACCCTGGCGAATATTCTCCATCACCTTGGATTCGTCAATGCGTCAAACCTCCATGTACTCCGGACTTGGTTGTCTTCCATGAGCTCCGCTGCTACTCCTAGACTCCATGTGACTCCACCTGCAACTGTAGTCACTTCTTCCCGTTCAACACCATCATACACCGCCCACTGATCTGCGTGAAAATGCTTTCAACTTGAAGGAATTTCACCGTCGTCCTTGAATCATCTTGAGTCAAATTCACAGTTGTCTCATCTTCTTCTGGATAGTATTTTACATGTCCCACAGCTATAGCACTCCGCCTCCTTTTGCATCTCGTCACCCGCACTTTGCCATGTGCAATGAACATCACAGAATATACGGCCATGTGCTCTCCAAGCTTCTGACATTTCAGATTTTCCAACACTTTCTCAGATTCCCTATGGCCGACTCCTGTCTATCACCTGATGCATCAATCTCTATAGACTCAGACACCAACTTGAACCTGATACTCGCCAACACTGCTTCAACACCCCTGCACTCATGGCTGACCATATGCCTAACCGCCAGTGCCCTGGTCTGTCGCTGTGTCCCGTGCTTACCGCACACATCGTCGCTATTACCGCGTCGAGCATCCGTAGTCCTGGCCAAGATCTACTGGGTCGCTAACCCACACCACCTCAGGCCCCACTGCAGATAACAATCAATCATACCCGACCGATGCCGAGTTCCACACCTCCCTCGAACCCTAACGTCCAGTCCGAAACCACGTGCTTCTCGCCTTCCCGCTGACTAAGCTTCGACTCTCCGTGCACTTACGCCGTAGCCCCTCCATCAGCCGAGTGGAATCTCCCCTCAGACTCCAGCTCCACCTTCAACATGACTCCAGGGATGATGAGTCCACCAGCGCCCCGTTGAATTCAAGTTCCCATGTGTGCACCATCTTGAACTAACCCCGCGTCTTCGCCATGTCGAGTGTGATCAGGATGTACATAGTGATCAGGATTATACAAAACAGAAAGTAAAAAATATAGTGATCAGGATGTACAGATTAGTGTGAACAGGTACGAGTACACAGCACCAGGATGTACAAATTATTGAAAATGTACAAGCACAGTGCTACCGGATGTACAAAACTAGAAATGTACAAAATTGTAAATGTACAAGCTGGAAATGTACAAAACTGGAAATGTACAACCACATTGCTACCGGATGTACAAACTGCACATAACCGAATGTACAAAAAAAAAGTTTGTCGAAACCTATCAACATGGAATCTAGTTTTGAAGATCTCGACGCGAGAAACTCAAAAGTGAAAACGGTTTGTAATTTGGATTAGCGGTTCTCAGGATATTTTGTTTTTAAATTTCGGTTTTGAAAAATAAAAGGGAAAACTAGCCCTCCCACCTCCCGTATTATTTTCTCTCTCATACTTCTCACTTTCAATCTAACTGCGACACGTGACGGACATGGAACAACCACAAGGATCAGATTAAGGAGAATGTGACACTTTGCGCGACGAGAGTCATCGTTAGGTGACCTTTACGAAGGGTTTCCTTTTTTTAGAGATTACCACGTGCTTTCGATCCGCCCGCGTGCCCTGCAGCCTTCCGCGAGCTACCTCCTGGGCCGCATGTGACATGCCTAATAGCCGCTGCTGCTGCACTCTCTGATCGCGAGCCTTCCATGCCTGCAAGACTGCCATTGTGCGCCGCCGCCTCCGCGATCGATCAGATCGATCTATGCTGCCTGCTGTTTCCGATCGCTTTTCCGCGACGATCTTCAATTGCTGACGTCCGCCAGAACCTGTGCGACCGCACATTCACCATGATAGTCGGCAATTGATCTCCGTCGCTTTCCTTTAGATCAACTTTTGTGGCCTTCAACCTGGCTCTGATACCACTTGTTATCGTCGTAGACGTACAATCGATCTATCGAGTACCAAGCAATCACAACACGATAACGACACCGAGATTTGTTAACGCAGTTTGGCGAACTCGCCTACTCTGCGGGGCATGACTATGGACACTCCTCCCCATTGATACCGCTGCACCGGCCGCCTTGGTCGCCGGATCCCTTTGCGCGCGTGCTGCTATCAAGTCGTCATAGGTTACATCGTGTGACACCCCCCACATTATATAGGAGGCCCAGGGTACAAGAGTTCGACTCCAACACTGCTCGTAGCTATCCACACCTAATGCAACTCGAAATCCAAACGTAACCCAACTCGTACATAATATTCGACATAAACACAACATATGAACTCTACCAAATTGTTACAAACTTAATCCCCCTTACTTAACTCATCAACCTAGTTTCTACCCATAGTTTCGTGTGATGTTTCTTCAAAGTTCTCTTTCACTTTTGGTTGTCTATACATGCTCTGCAAGAATAATGCATGTCTATTTGGGTGTATGTGTACGACGCTGACCACAAGTTATCTTCAAAGATTTTTATTTTAAATTTCTTTATAAAATTAATAGAAAGGTGCCTAATACATTCTCTATGCTCAATCACAGGGAAGACAACATCAACAATATTGTCTAGCCCAATGCATCAGTGTGTATCACCAAGCGTTGAGGGTGACCTAGTACTCCACGCAGCCACTGCATAAACCATGCCCAACTTCCATTAGATTCACCCTCAAGGTCCATGAAACAACCAATTATGTGCATCTACAACACTTGCTATGCTGTTCTCTGAACTTTCCTGTCAAAGAGGTTGAATATATATACAAGTATGGTCTGCATTCCTCCAAAAAAACCCTTCCAACATGGCTTCAGACAGAGAAAACATCTCCTGAAGCATTTTTTATCTGCTATGCATCTTATACTTCTTATCTCTTAAAACTTTTAATTTTCCTCTCACCAATTATTATTCTTAAACTTTATGCTATTTTTTAGAAAACGCAAAAGACTTTTGCGTTTCATTTCATTGGAAAGAAAGAGTTTGATACAATCCTCATTGGAAACTTTATGCTATGAAATGAAATATGAACACTCTCATCCTGTTCTGTGAACTCTCACCTACTCTCTCGGCATCTCACCTCCAGATCCCCTTCCCTGACCCCAATTCCTCTGTTGTATCCACGAAATCTGTGTTCATCCACTAGAGTCACCAGATGATGGTTGGTGAATGCGGCTGGGAAGGATAGATAGATCGCCTATGTCCATCCTTGTTGGGGAAATCATGCAACTGATCTAGGACTCTATTGACATCAAGGTAGTTCTGGTGAAACCAGAACAAAATAGAGTTAGACATACATTACCCTCTATTGGTCGCATTGCGATGCGTTCTACGGTCTGGTCACGGTCAGGGCTGGATAACATTCCGACTCTATGTCAGCGAGATTGTAATGACATGATTTAATCAATATATATCTCAATTCACAAAAAAGCTCACATTATCAAACAAAATATGGTGGTCCCTCAAGGGTAGGGAAATAGTAGGAAAGTGCCAGAAATGATGTTTTTTATTTCGCGGGAGCCAGAAAGGATTTTGGTTTTGTCTCAGTTGCTAGATGCACCAAAAACATCAGAGATGTAAAGCCTGGACGAACTGCATGCGTGGTTTGCGTGGTTGAACTCTGTTTGAGTGAGGAACACTCTCCTCGAAACAGGCTTACGCCCAGCTATATTAATATAGCAACCAACCACAGGGTACAACAACATGCTGGGGCAACAGCACAACCAAGCCCAAAAAGAGTAAGGAGAGAAATCAGAGAAAAGGCAGAGAAAGAAAGAGAAACAAATGCCAACACCGGCAGATCGACAACAAGAAGATGACCCGCAACCGCTGTGCCCGCCGGAGAATTCCCACCACGCGCCTAGAGTGAGGAACACTCTTGGTTGGGCTGGACTATTCTGTTATCTTTTGATTGTGGAACTCAGAATATGTGCGGGTTCACATGAAAAACTGACAATCTTTTCTCACGTGTTTACCTTGGATCGATTGCTTCAGCACCTATTTTGTCGTGTTCACTCTTAGTTTGCCGTGATAGTCTTTTTCGAGCAAATCTGTCGAGTTTGGCCATAATCCTGTTGGCGCGGCGCGTATATATATCCACGCAATAGTATACCGACATGTCACATTGAAATCAAGGTGAAATTGGAGAAAAACCGCCCGAAAATACAAATACATCGCTTCACGTGTGTGTTCACCGTATATGTTTCGTCTGCCTGATATCCTAGACTAGAAGCAAACATGTAGAGTACTCAACCCTGTATTTTTCTTCCCCCTTTACTATTTCTGTTCTCTTTGGCACATCACGGTAGGTTGTGTTCCTCACACCTGAGCCCACGGACGTGTTCTTGTTAGAATTTGATCTTGGCTAACAACCAAGAGATAAAACAGGGGGTGTGGCCCACCACACCTCACGCATGCACCATGATCGGAAGTGCAAAACTAACGACTTGGTTTTGGTCCCGTTCCCTGAGCTCCGCATATATATAAGAGTACCAGGTTCGTTTTCTGGGGTGACGACTCCAGAAAAACCAATCTAGCTAACTACCGATCCTAAAAGAGTGGAGCTAAGGGGAGCGAAGACCATCTCCACTGCCGGCCATCTCCAGGGACTGTGCCGGCATCCATGGGCTTCCCCATCGACTACGGTGTTCCAGCGACTACCTTGACAACTTCAACGCCAATTCAGGCCTGCACCAAGCAGGCGATCACATCTACTTCAATCTCCTGTAAGATATTCCTATAATCCCTATGTCAAGATGCCATTAGGTGCTCTAAGTGCAATCAGTTAATGTTTAAGTGTTCCCCGAAGAATGTTTTAGTTTTAACATTGGTATCAGAGCTGAATCTGTTTGCATTAGAGCCCTAAGTACGATTAGAGGATCTTGTCTAGCCTCAGCCTAATCTATTGATCACCTTTGGCCTCGGCCTTATGTGATGAGCATGTTTATTATGAAGTTTTATTGTAATTTGCTACGGATCAGTGCCAATAATCATGTATAAGAAATTTAATTAGCCTATGATGATGTTTGATTGCACCTGGTTAATTAAATGCTGAAGCTTTTAGTACTGTTCTGGTTCATTACCAATTAGAAGGAGGTGATTTGCTCGGCAGTTGACAGAAAATTCAGATTCCCCAGTAAGAAACCCCAGCCCTAAAGAAATCCCCAAATTCAGACCGAAATTGAGTAACTTACGTTGATGTCCACCGTCGTCGTCTCCCTCGTCGGAAACACGTCGGGTATGTAGCTGTCATGGCCGTGATGCCAAGCAGCCCACGAAGTGGACGCTGTCTGCTCCCAACGGAGAGGCGAGCGGAACGACGCGCTTGTGTGGGTTGTCGAAGACGGTGCCGGGCTTCCGAGCCTCGCCGTCGTCGCCCAAATGGCCGCCACATTCCGGCGTGTACCACCTCCTCGCCGGCGCGCATCACCTCTTACCGCAGTCACCGTCACGATGCAAAGGCCACACTCGACAGAGCAGCGCGCTGGATCCAGTCCGCTGCACGCTGCTCCGCCGAGCGGAGCCACAACGCCGCCGGGAAAGGGTGGGCTTCGGCCGCCGGAGATCGAGACAGAGCAGCGGTCGCCTCCGGCGCCGCCTCCCTCGCCGGAGCGGCTGAATCGTGGGAGAATCGGGGAGGGAAAGATGGAAATGGGGATTAGGGTTAGTTTTTGACCGGCCTGCTTTTTTTTGTTCGACTGCATTGCATGGGCAGCCGTTCAATCTCATCGGACGACAGAGAGAGCTACCGGTCTAGAATAGGCCTCAGTCATGTTATTGGGCTTAATCTGAGAATGGGTCACGGTCCAGGTTGAGATGACCCGTTTTTTTTTCTCCGTGAATTAGAATTGCTGAATTTAAGTTTCTTGATTAAGTTTTTAAGCACTGTTTTAAATAGAGAAAATAATTGCCTAGAACAAGATTTTAAAGTTGAGCATCATTTTAAATATCAATGAATATTGAGATTTAATGCTGTTGAATTGATATTTAATTTGAGAATGAAGAAGAATTCCTGGCTTTCTAGTTTTTGGTGCATTTTATTGAGTTTAAAGTTTTCAAATAAGGTTGTATGCACTATTCACAAAGGAAAATGCCTGAATTTTAAGGGGATATAATTCTATAAGATTAATGTAAGTCATTTCTCTTATAGAATTTTAATGATGAATGTTCTGGGATGATGTTTATTTTTTTAGCACAATTATGAGTATCTCTCTAAAAAGTTTATGGATATTTTGTTCGGAGATTTATTTGAGAATGAATTTTAAGTTGATGCCATGTTTATGGCATTTATTATTGAGGTGATCATCTCTAATGGGTTGAGGCTACCTTAAAGAGAATGTTAAAGGTTGCGTGGCTCGTTTTTTCCGCAGCGAACTATGCAGCCATAAAGTGATGAGCCATAATGCTAAAGTATTATGTCAGATGCATATGTCTTTTGACATACACTGACAGAAGGTGATGGAGGCTCAGCATGATGATTCTCTAAACAAGGACGTTTAGAGAATTTTAATGTGATAGCATGGTCATAAGTTCTGATTTATTGACTACTACAAGTTTTATTATTTAGTGAGATCATGATGTAATATCCAAATTTTGTTTGGAGAATGTTTATAATGTCATTTGCACTAAGGATGTCAATCTATTGTTTACTCAGTGAGATGTCACGATGAGAATGTTTAAAATGAATGATACTTTTGTTATCATGTCATTGAAAGTTTAATGATAAGTTTTGACATGTTTATTGATGTTATTGAGATAATAGTGTCAAAGTTTGATGAAAAAGGTGAGTGATGAAACCATGTGTATGATAACACATCGGATTTCATCATGTATTGGTGCTTTATGTTAAGATTGGCTATTAATTTGGCATATGAGTTTGTTGATCATTAAGAGTTTTCATTTATGAGCATATGTTTTATGGTATATGACAGTATTCTGACCAACGTTGATTATTGTCATGTCCCATTTTTGGATGAATGTTGTTCTTTTCCGTTTTAAACCAAACGGTGATACAGATTAGAACATGATTAGCTTGTTTTGTTTTAGATCAATTCAATTTGATGTTTCTTAATGATGATGCTCATAAAAAGATGTCCTTGTTTTTAGCAATGAACCACAAGGACGCGTTCAGTTATTTGAACATTGGAGCTGATTTTCGAAAATGGAAGGAAAAGACTCTCTTCATGTTAGAGATTATGGACCTTCACATCGCACTATTCGAAGAGGCTCCTAGAGTTTGTATTGAGAACTCTGTTGAAGAGAAGGAAAAGTATGAGCTTAAAGCCGCTGAGTGGGAGAAGTCAAATAATGTTTCACTCATTATACTGAAGCATGTCACCTCCTCCGAGATAAAGAATAAAATTCCCGACTCAGCATATGCCAAAGAGTATTTGTCCTCCATTGAGAAATATTTTACAGATGTATTACCCGTTGAAAACAGGCTTTAAGGGCTTTGCTATGAGGACAATACAGAATAAAGAATTAGGACTCATCTTTTCTGTTTAGTAATGCAATCAGTTAAGGTCTTACCATATGGTGAGAATATTTATGTCCTCGATGGATGATTTGTTTTGTGCCATGTCACTCTTAAGATATAAGTGAATAATGAGACCTCGTCGAAATTGTGGTTATGTTTAACACATTTCGAGGGGGAGAATGGAATGTCTCATTGAATATGGGAAATAGTGAATGTTTTAATTTCTCCGAGTAGGGTGGAACCAACGAGTAATCTTACTTTGGAGAATGAATGATTATCGAGTTAGTGTGGATTTATTCCCTTACGAGTATTATGAAGCACACATGAAAGTTTAAGCGACAAGCTTGCTAATCTAATGTTTATTTTGATGTGGCCCATGGTTATTTCCGACCAACGTTGTTTATAATCATGAGTTACACTTCACTCAAGTGGCAAGTTTGTCAATATCATGTGGCTCATGGTTATAATTCTGACCAACATCGTTTTATGATCATGTGCCGCAACTCATGAAGTTCTTTTCCATCTTCTGCCCAACGGTGTTGTGGTTTTGAATTGAAATGATTATTATCGAGATTTCGGATATATTCCATATTCTAAATAAAGTGATCATCAGGGAACCTGGAGTGTATGAACATGAATCTTTAGGAGAACTCCATTAGATCTTTGTTCATACGCATCAGGTAAGTTGAGAAGAAATACATAATGGAACACTTAGTGTTGAGACTCAACAGTTTCCCCGTGATTGATAATGTGTGTGAAAGGTCATCTTAGAGGCTTGTGTGATAATGAGCTCTAATGATGTATGGAACTCAATAGAGTTTCCTGAGTGAGTTGTTGTGACGTCTATGTTATCATTATAACATGCCGCTATGTTGAGTAATCTAAGAAAATAAGTATGACTCAACTGTAAAGTTTTGTCGTACAGTTGAAGTTAACATAAGGTATGTTGCCTAAAGATTTCCAGTTATGAAATAAGACGAGCGTTATGACACTCTTACCATAAGACGAGGGGGAGTAAGTTTACTACCTTATAAAGATGGAATATTTTTGGTTAGCCAGGAAATTTCTATCTTCTATTTAAGACAAAGGATCTTGGTGATGCCTCATATTTTGTTTTTACTGAGTTTTGCCAAGATACAGGTCCAAAAGGAGTATAAGTTCTATTATGACGACATGCGTCGATAGAGTACAAAAGAAAATATTATGCACTAGTACTCTGTCACACCTGCTAATAAAGTTAAGGGCATTTTAGTGTCTAAGGAACCATTATGAGCTGATCAGATAATGTTAGTTCCTCATGCTTCGGCTGTCAGAAGCAATACATGTATTCAAGTGTGAACGTGCCCTATTTTTTATCGGGAGAATTGGCAAATATACAATAAAGTCCAGAATAGGACCACTGGAGAGGCCGCCAAAAGTCTTGCAAATATGCAAAGCAATAAAGTTTACATGCTCACTAATGAGAAGTCAGTTAACCTCGATATCGTGGGTTATCCAGACATTCTTTCTGCGAGATGTGTCGATATTAAAGTTTCCACGTTAAGTTACATCCACACTCTCGCATATGAAGCTATATCGTGGAAAAGCTTCAGAATGATTTTAATGGCATCAGTAATGATGCAATTTATCATGTGGCATGTTAAGAGGCTAAAGGGCAGGTTGTATGTCAAGAAGTTTTATTCCCGAAATTATGGTGGTAGATAGCATTTCTAAACCACCTACTGCAATATGAAAACGCAGTTTTCTATGTGAGTAACAACAAGTCAAATGGTGTTGCCAAAACCATTGACAATATGTTTCGTGTTGTGAAAGATAGAATCCAGAATCAAGCTATTGATGTTGTGCATATAAATAAGTATTATATGTTTTAAGGATCCGCTACTGAAGGCTTACCACCCAATTTTAAGATTATGTTGCCGGCATGGGTTGCTGGAAAGCCTTTTGATTCTGGAATTAAGGACCATCGAATAAACCAACTCCCATAAAGAATAAAGTTTTCCATTTCGATATATTAAGATATACTATAAGCATTGTGGTTCGGTGACATTTCATTGGCCATTGTAACACCTTGTTTTGGTATAATCTTTCTATTGAGAGTGGGCTTATGATGTTTGTTAACCTTACGATCAAGGGGGAGAATGTTAGAATTTGATCTTGGCTAACAACCAAGAGATAAAATAGGGGGTGTGGCCCACCACACCTCACGCATGCACCATGATCGGAAGTGCAAAACTAACGACTTGGTTTTGGTCCCGTTCCCTGAGCTCCGCATATATATATATATATATATAAGAGTACCAGGTTCGTTTTCTGGGGTGACGACTCTAGAAAAACCAATCTAGCTAACTACCGATCCTAAAAGAGTGGAGCTAAGGGGAGCGAAGACCATCTCCACTACCAGCCATCTCCAGGGACTGTGCCGGCATCCATGGGCTTCCCCATCGACTACGGTGCTCCAGCGACTACCTCGACAACTTCAACGCCAATTCAGGCCTGCACCAAGCAGGCGATCACATCTACTTCAATCTCCTGTAAGATATTCCTCTAATCCCTATGTCAAGATGCCATTAGGTGATCTAAGTGCAATCAGTTAATGTTTAAGTGTTCCCCGAAGAATGTTTTAGTTTTAACAGTTCTACATCTTCAGTTCCAGAGGACTCCACCAGCAGGCTACCATGGCAGCGAGGTGGTTGCTGCTCCTGTTTATCTTCCTATTGTCGGGACAAGCGACAAACGGCGGCGGCGAGGCGCGGCCGTTGGTGCCGGCGGTGTTCGTGTTCGGCGACTAGTAGGAAACAACAACTACATCCGCACCATAGCCAAGGCCAACTTGCCTCCCTATGGCAGGGACTTCAAAGACCATGTCGCCACGGGGAGGTTCTGCAACGGCAAGATTTTCCCCGATTTCATAGGTTAGTCCTCGTAGTCTTATTCGTTCTCGCTACACAGATCTTTGTGTCTTTCAACAGTTTTGCATATATGAAGTATCTCACGCTTAATAAGCTTGTTAGATACTCTAGATGTGTATCTTGTCTTGTGTCACAGTGGAATTTGCATCTGGTTGCAGCTGAAAAGGTTGGGTTTAATTGTTCCCCTCCTACATATCTCAGCCCGCAGGCGTCAGGACGGAACCTTCTGCTTGGAGCCAACTTCGCATCTGCTGCATCCGGCTACTACAACCACGAGTTCTTATTTGTAAGTATCTCCTAGTACGTAGCATTGACCTCGATCGTGCCTACAGTGGAATGATACTTCTTCATATCAAATTGCCTGTCTGGTACAGAATTCTATCTCTTTCTATCAACAATTGAAGCACTTCAAAGAGTACCAATCGAAGCTGTAGGCGGTGGCTAGGAGCAACCAGTCTCGGTCCATCATCTCGGGCTCACTCTACATCATATGCGCCGGTTCATGCGACTTTGGCCTCAACTATTACATCAACCCTTTCCTCTTCATGCTCCGGACCTCTGAACAGTTCTTCGACCACCTCATCAGCATCTTCAACAAAATCGTGGCGGTAATAAACACCGATCGAGCCTAAGCTTCTATAGCTTAATCGAGATATATGCATGAGATGTACCAAGATGATCATGTAATT